>JAKSZT010054487.1:40433189-40482405 GCA_026826555.1 Tolypeutes matacus | reverse complement strand
AAGAACTTGCTGCAGGGAAGCGGCTGTGGCTCAATCAGTAGGGCTCCCGTTTACCATATGGGAGGCTCCGAGTTCGGTTCCCGGGGCCTCCTGGTGAAGGCAAGCCCGCCCGCACGGCGTGGTTAGCTGACCCAGGAAGCACAAGCAGTAAGGGGGGGATAAATGAATAAATAAATAAAATCTTTAAAAAAAAAAAAGAACTTGCTGCAGATTTCCTAAATTCTTAGGAACAAGTATAGTCCTTGAACCCAACCCCTCAGTTCCTCATAGAACACACTTTGGCTAAATCAGAGCTGAAATCCAGAGAGTTTTAGGACAGTGCTTGAATATTACTCAGATAGCATCTTTCATGTATAGTTTATTGATTTCATTATCTGAATTGTTCAGTTACATGATTTTTCTCTCTCCTACATTGTCAGAGGCTGGAAAGCATCTGTTTAATTTACATTTTAACCTGGCTATCACAGCATCATAATCCAATGAGGCCCTTATGATACCTTAGAAGTAGAAGTGATGAATGAGACACAGCATAATCATGAATTTTGTCTATTCTAAAATAGACCCAGGATGTTTGGGATATTTGGGCTGTAAGTGAATGGGTATGTTTATTGTAAGGAAGTTTGATAAAATTCAATAATGCATATCTCTTCAACTTCCTTGGCCTTAGTATCTACAGCCTAATATAACTTGGAAGAAGAGAAAATTGGAGTAAGAGTGATGTACACTTCTTCTCTCCAAAGAGTATTTACAAACATTATCTGACCCTGAGAGAAGGATGTGGATTATTATTTATTGAATATCACATTTCCTACAATGGGCATTTTACTATACCAACTTCTATAAGAGTATTAAATACTAATAATGGTCTTATTGGGTAGCCTGCTTGTGGAATAAAATGGCTTTTAATGGGTTCCCAGTATTTTTTTTTTTAATAAATTTACTGGAAATTCAACTTAGAATAAATTCAAGCTCATTTCTTTTTATAGTTTTTAAAAAAATAGGAAGGTATGTCTCAGCCTCGTATTTTAGAAGTTGTAAATGAGTTTTTGTATCTGATTTTTATTGCACTGTGAACGTTACAGCAATTTGGTTTCAATATATAAACTGGAGCCTGTTTTATGCATAAAATCATGCTATCTCAATCTCCAAATACATTGCCCACCCATGCATGATAATTAATTTTTTATTGAACAAAGCCCTAAAATATAAAGCATTCGTCGATTATGTGTAACCAAATGATGTTAGAGGTCCAAGGGCAATTATGATAAAATATTAAAGCAATTTTGTATCAAGAAAACAGATAAAAATACACAGCCCCATGCTTTTCATTGTTACTTCAATTTTTTTTCACATTAAAAATGTATATAAGAGCTGCCAACTCAATAGGTCCAAATACGAAGTTACTTTATTTTTTAGAATTTCCACGTTGCCCAAGTGCCTTTGAGACATGAGGAGTCACAAAAAGTTGCTAATACTGTGTATCTTATAAGTCAAGGCAAGCTCATGCTCTCTTTCTTTAATAATAAATTTAGAATCCTTATTAGAAAATGTGTCACAGTTGAGCACTCTGAGATAAACTATGTTGCAGTTGTCTCTTGAAAAAAGATAGAAATAAGTCGCTTAATAAAGTCTAAATCATTCCTTAGGTTAGCTAATAGAAGCACCCGTGGTTTTAAAATTAATCAGTCCCTGCTATTACAGCAAATTGGTGAAGATTGTATTGACACATCTTCATCTGCATGTCTCATCAGAGGTGTCCGTGCCATTTAGCTACAAAACCCTGGAGGCTTTCCTCCGCACAGAATCTTATAACACTTCAATTAAGGGACACCAAGCTGCCAACCAGACAGCGGCACATTTATTTCTTGATGACTCCTTAAGTTGTGCCACAGGCCTATCATTAAGAGAATATTTTTCACAGCAGGTTGCAAAGATCCTTGTGCCATTAAAAGGAATTGAAAAAGCATCAATTTGTTGTTTCCACCTAACACAGATATTTTTCATTGCTGGAACAACCATTAAAAACAATCTGTTTTATTGCATTCTGAAAAGATCACATGAAGTACACATAATGATTTATTTTAAGGATGACGTTAGGATCAAAACCATTGTGAAAATGTATTATTTGAAATAAATATTTAGGACAACAAAGTATCAAATATGCTTTTCTTTTTTTCTACCAAATTATTACTAGAAATTTATTGATACCTTGAGTTTGAAAATGCTCCAATAAAGAGGATAAAGGAAAGCTTCTCTAGAGAGTTAGGTCTCAGAACATTGGCACGCCTTCACATTTTAAGTGGAAATTCTTTGAAAATTTGTGAACCAGAACAGAATGCTTTGAAAGCATAATGGGTCAAATATTTCTTTGGGGCAATTGTGTAGTCACCAAAGTGAGAGAAAACACCCGATTCTGGGTATTTAGCTATATTAAGGCAGCCACTGGCTCTGGGTGCCTTCGTGGCATTGCAGTAAATAGGAGGACTTATTTTCAAACTTGATTTATCAGTACCAGAGTCAGTGAGTATTTGGCAATCTGCATCAAAAATAACTTAAAAGAAGGGAAAATTTCTGTCAAGGAGGCTCCTTAATGCTACTGTTTAGAAAAGTTTTGATGTTCTTCATAAACTTTTTGACAAAACCTTGAAAAAATTTTCTTGTTAGATTTTCATGCATTCCAGTAAGGGTTATACAGTATATTTTGAGTTCATTCTCTATAGAGGAACATAACAAACAAACTCATAAAAGAAGATTTTATTCTGTTTTAAAGTGTCGATAACACTCTGGTGGTACCAAATTTGAGAGACTCCGGTGTTAAAACTGTCCTCATTGAAGCCTGCCAGGACCTCACCGTGACCGATAGGAAAGGGAGTGTAGTTAGAGCTGTCGTGGACCCCATGGTGCGCTTGCTGTAAGATAGCTGACAGTTTACAGCTGAATCCCTTTCTAAGGACTGTCCTGAGCAGAAGACAGCCACTTTTTCTAAGGGTGGAACACATCCAATGTCTGGCCCATGGGTGAGGGGATAGAAAGGCCGGGGTCTCTGACTTCTGGGCAGGACAACTCTGAAGCCATCTTGGCTCCAGAACTCTTGGTTGGATTAGCTGAGACCTTTTTTGTGAGTGCATCACTGTTCAAATCTTCCCTTTGCCCAATAATCCTACCTTTACTCCACTACATCTATTCATCTCAGGGCACACTCCAATAAACTTCTTACATGCAAATCCCCACCTCACATCTGGTTACTGAAGAACTAACCTAAGATATACCACATGTTTAATAAACAGTATTGGATTAGTTAGTCTGATTATGTACACAGGAGCAAAAATTAGAGAATCCCTCCCCTGTTTAAAAACTTCTGATGCTTATACATTGTTACAGAATAAAACACTTTATCCCTTAATACCCTTCTCCTGTCACTTATGTCACTTCACTACCTACAACATCCCTCTGCTGGCAATTCCAATCCTAGTTACTTATGTTTCAATACTTTGAAGGTTTCACTGTTTCTAATATATGCCGTGTCCTTCTATGATTCAGGGTATGCTTTTTTGAGCCAGTGTACTACCAGCCTAAAGTGTCTTCTTTCTACAGCCTTATCTGGTTAATAAATTCAATTTATCCCTCAAAAAAAAAAAACCTTAAATACCATCTTTCTCATTTTGCATTTCACTCTACCCCACTAAAGAGTGAATTTTTCCAGAGCAAGGGAATGGCATTTATTTTTGTAGTTCTTTGGCCTGGCCATGTCCATATGATATACTTTAAAAAAATGCTGATGACTTAATTTTGGTTCCTCCAAAATCAGAGTTTAAAACAAGGATTTGGATATAGGTAGTTTATCTGAAGGTGAGCTCAAAGAAGCAGGAGTGAGGGAGAGGGAGGAGTGAGACAAGAAAGAAGGAAAATCCAGTGGATTGATCAGTTATTGGGGTGGTAATTACCTCTGTGGGCATCTTGTATGCAGAACCTCTGGGGACTTTCTAAGGCCAATGTGGAAGCATCTCCAAATCATCCCTATGGAGGACAGAAAGATGGAGCATTTATCCACTGACTCTGCCATGCACTGGTTGAGGGTTGTCCCAATAGTATTAACTCCCAGAGGCTGGATGAGATCCTGGGGATTTGGAAAAAGTCTGGAGGGGAGAAACTGAGAGAGGAGACTGGAGTGTGCAAGAATTGTCCACCAAAGCTGCAGTTGAAATCTTCCATAGGCTTAGCAGACATAGACCAGAGTATAAAAGCATATACTGTGGGAGATTCTTGAGCTAAAGTGCTAGGATGATTGGTTTTGAGGGTGCAGTGTTGGACCTAATTAGGTACTCTGATCTTAAAGTGGAAAATGTCACTAAATACCTTGTTCTGTACAACTAAATACATCATGAAGCTTATAGTCATGATGTATATCCCTAATCTCTTCATTTTGTTGTTTTCCTTGATTTTACCTCCCATTTATTCTTTGTTGTCTCCTTTGTTTTCTCTTCCATAATATAATGGAGGATGGTCTTCTGAAGTATTAACTTGGAAATTTAAACTCTCTGAGCCACAGTTTTCTAATGGGTAATGGGAGGATAAACATTTATTTCACAGGATCATTTTTCCATATATCTGTTAATTAACTCATTAAACAAATATTTATTGAACACCTACTATGTGCTAGACATCACTTTTCTAAGTCTTAGGGATATAATGAAGATTAAAAACAAAAATGTGCAAACTAACAAAAATCACCAATCCTTAATATAATGGATCTGGTGCAGGAGATACACTGAGCAAATAATTGCACAAATAAATATAATGTTGAAAATTAGGTTAATGGTAGAAAGGAAAGATACAATTTACAATTTTTACAAGGGTGTATAATAGAAGTATATAATTTGGGCTGGACTTCATCAAAGGCCTCATGGAAGAGCTGACTGTTAAACTAACACCTGAAGACTGTTTTTGAGTTGCCAGATGAGAAGTTGGGAGTGCTGGGAAGGGCAGAGGAAGTCTCAAGGGGATGGGGAGCATAACACATTCCAAAGAGGGTGATTTTCCTCAGAACAACAAAGTGATAGCAGAGATAGTCAGGGCAAAGTAAGGCTGAGAGATAAGCAAGGAAAAAAACATATGGCTCTATGTAGGCCATATTCGTTACCATGGCTGTTATCTCAAGTGTGATGGGGAGCTTTTGAAAAACTGTAGGCTGAATAGACATGTGATCTGACTTATGTTTCTAGAAGATTGCTCTCACTGCTATGTATAGATGAGAAGGCAAGAAAGGTGAACATTTAGGACCATAGTCCTGTTTAAAGATAATGATTTCATGAAGCAATTCATGTGTAGACTTATTTAGTGCCTACATACAGTTGGTAAGAAGTTTGTCCCATTCCCCTTTTCTAATTTTTCCCCTTCTCCTTTCTTCCTTACTTTCTTCCCCTGAGTTTTCCCTCTACCTTGAGAATTTACTCTTAACAACTCTCAAGAGAACCTCATTAAGAGAACAAAGTCATGTTTTTCATAACCAATGACCCATCATGCATCAACTGCCATGCTCCTGGGTGATTTGTGCATTTGAGAAAAGCAAATCTGTGAAAGTCCATTTTGCTAGGATGTATAGGGCAAGGCAAGGAAAGCAGGCCCTTCATGGTTTTGTTATGGGTGAAAGAATGGAGGTTAGGGATCATTTGGCAGATGAAATTATGTGTAAAGAGAGGTCAATGGTTTTGGGTAAACTAGTAGAGGTGAATTAGAGATAGGAATGGCAACAATTTGTGGAGAAGATATCTGGATATCAGTGCAGCAAGAAAGGACCTAAGCATATTGAGTTCTAAAGAAGCATAATGCAATCTTTTCATGATAGAAAAAAGAAACCATAATAAAACTGAGGTAAAAGTATGATAGTACTGGTATATTAAACTGGAATATTGCTACATATATAGTATATAATATGCATTTTAATTCTTGTACAGAATTATGATGATAATGAATTAGAGATATTTTGAGCACCCCCAAACAAAATTTGAAAATAGCAGAATGATTTTTAGAGTGAAATAACACAGAATCAAGAAAATTCCTAGGTAAAATGTGTACAGATATCACTGTCCTGATTCTCCATGAAAAAATCAGAGAGTATCTATACTTTTGTATATTAAATCTGGGTTTATTAATAATAATGATACCACTTTATATTTGCATTTTGTTAGTTTCAACTTTACTGGGGTATAATTGAAGTATACTACATTGCACATATCTAAAGTATTTTGATGATCTTGACATATGTACATCCATGAAACCGTCACCGTAATCAAGGTAGCATACAATTCCATCATCTCCCCAAAGTTTAATTTGTCCCCTTTCTAATCCATTCTTCCTTCCATTCTCATCTCCAGGCAACCACTGATGTGCTTTCTGTCACTATATATTAGTGTTTATTTCCTAGAATTTTATGTAAAGGAAATCATACAGTACGATTCTGGATCCTTATACTCAGTACAATTATGGAGATTCATTTTATAGTGTGGCATGTATCACTGCTTAATTCTATTTTATCACCATAATTTGTTTATCAGCTCACTTATTAATGGACACTTGAGTTGTTTCCATGTTTTGTCTACTATCAACAAAGCTTCTATGAATTTTCTTGTACAAGTCTTAGTATGGACATGTGTTTTTATTTTCCTTGAGTAAATATCTAGGAATGAAATAGCTGGGTCATAGGTGTATATTTCACTTTAAATAAACTTCCAACATTTTTTCAAAGTGATTATACCATTTTGTATCTCCACCAGCAGTTTTCCATAAAATTTCCATTAGCTAGTATTACCTGACATAAATCTAACACCAAGGAGCCTCTGAGGTAAGTAGAAGGAAACCAAGGCTCAGGAATGTCAAGTAACTTACTTGTCATGGTCAGAGAGCCAATGAATGGAGGAACTGGAGTTCAAACCTGCGTCTGACAGTGCCAGAATTCTTTCTCAGAATACCTAGGAGAAGCTTTTACAAATGGAAGACTAGCTTTTTCTTTAAATAGATGTGTTTCTCATCCACTAAGTTGCTAACTCCATCTTGACTTAGATAAATGGATAGAATGGAGAATTATTTTAGTCCAAGTGATGGCTCATTGGCCACACAAGGTCGGGTTATAGCTTTATATGGTTGACTGGAATTCAAACTTGTGACCTGCCATCAGTTGGATAAGAGATATATAAGACCCTCTGATAAACAAACAACCTCCTTAATTTAAGAGAGAGGCTCCTATTCAGATGAAGTGCTACTTAAATCAGCAACCATAGCCACACTCTCATCAGTTTAATGGTTTTTTCTTTACATTGTTGATTTTGTTTCAAGGAACAGATAAAGACATGAGGACTGGAAAGCAAAAAACAAATAAATACAAAACCGGCTGAAGGGAAAAGAAAAGATAAAGCACCTGTAGGAGATTAATGGATGGAATGTCTTATTACATTTTTAATAAGACAAATACATTATGTAAAATTTAAAATGTAAGAACTGTACATAGATGTATGAAACATAACCTACAAGAGGCTCTTGTGGTTTTTGATGCTGCTGTTGGCACTGTTTCTTCTAACTACTGACCGGCACTTTGGTTTCTATAACGGTTACTCCCAATGCAAGCCGCTACCGTAATCTAATATTGAGAAGAGGCAATGATGAAATAATTGCTTCTGCTTTGGGGACACAAAATTTTAGCACTGAAATGAAAATAAACAGAAGACCCTTTTCCTTTTGGGAAGAATTGAGTGTATTTCAAAGGAGTTAGTGACTGAAGGTCTGAAAAAGTCAACACCAGAATGTGGTCTCACTTGCTATTTCTCAAAGCCTTTCATTTCCATCTTCACTGCCATCAGCTGCGATAGCATCCTAGCTAGATTTAGTAAATAAAAGCACGGGGCACTCAGTTAATTATTGTTATTATTGTTATTATTTTCTTTACTATATAGGTGAATTAAATGAAGAATGGAGAAGTTAAGCCATTTGCCCAGAAGCACACAGTAATTTATGGAGCCAATCAGCTCAACTTCAGAGCCCATACTCAAAACCAGTATACTGCTAATCTGTATAGCAACAATAAATAATAATTGCTTAGGTATAATTCAAATCAAAATATATGCAGGACTTCTACCATTAAAAAGACATGAAAAAGAACAGACACACATTTCACGTTCTTGAATGAAAAACTTAAATTAAAACATGTCTCAATTCTTCCTAAATTTACATGTAGCTAGAATGGAATAGCAATCAAACTTGAAATGATATTTCTGAGAAAGTTGACAAAATTATTCTAAAATCAATCAGAAAGGATGCTGTTCTAGCTTGGTAAAGGCTGCCAAAGCAATATACCAAAAATGGGTTGACTTTTGCAATGGGATTTATTAACTTATAAAATTACAGTTCTGAGGCTGTGAAAGTGTCCAAATCAACATGGCAGGGCAAAATGGTGGTGTCTGCTGTTCTCCGTATTCTCCTCCAGGCTCTGTTTTTTTTGGGTGTTTTTTTTTTTTTTTTTTTCTAGCTTCTGACTGCTCTGTCTGTGGCTTTCTCTCTGAGCTTTTAGGCATTTCTCTCTGTTTCTGTGGCCTCCTCTTTCCTGTTTATAAAGGACTCCAGCAAGAGGACCAAGACCTACCTGGGCTATGCCCCACTGAAGCAATCCAATCAAAGACCCTCAACTGAAGCCTGTCCAATCAAGGGTCCCACATGCACAGGAATGGACCTATGTAAGAACGCAATTTCCTGGTGTCTACAAAAGACTCAAATTACCAGAGGTGCATAAAAATGGGTAAAGAAGAGCCATAAGAGAGGTTTGCTCTACTATATCTTATTGTAAAGATATCAATTTTTCCCAAATTAATCTTTAAATTGATACAAATCCAACAAAACCCCATCGTATTTGTGTGCATGTATGTAACTTTATAAGCCTAGTCTAAAACTTTTATAAATGAAATTAGCCAATGTAATCTTTTTTCATTTTATTCAATAATACTTTGCAGGTCTAAAAGATAAGCGTTCACTCCCTTTTTTAACATAACTAACCACCATTAGCAATATCATATATAAATACCTTAATATTGTCACATACCCACTTATTGTTCACATTTCCAACTCTTTCATATGTAATAATTATTTTACAATGTGTTTAATTGAACCAGGATTCAAATAAGGTTCATGAGTTACAAGTGTTTGAAATCTGTGTTTCCCCTTCATCAGCTGTTTTTCTTCCTTGCAATTTATTTCTTAAAGAAACCAGTTGTCTTTTCCATAGAGTTTCTACAATCTGCACTTTGCTGAATGTATCCCATGGTGTAGGTTTAATATTTTCTTCTGCCCTATGTCCTGTAAATTGCTCCTTGGATACAGAGACTTGATCAGATTCAGGTAAAAAAAATTTTTTTTGTTTTGTTTTGACAAGAATACTTCCCAGATGGTGTTCTTCCATTCAGCAGCACAAACGTCTCATTGCCTCTTTCTTTTGAAATACTAGGAGCCATTGGTGATCAAGGTCTAGATCTTTTAATACCGAAGAGATTGCAAAATAGTGATACTCTAATGTTATAATAGTAATTCTTTTATTCCTTCTTCATGATTAGCTAGAATGTTTCTATAAAATGAAACATCTCTTCGTCCACTATTTGATTATCCAGAGAACAGTTTGTATAGCAAAGGCAGGAGAAATGGTTGATTACTTTAGCTGGTATAATTTGGAAAGATAACAACAAATTGGAAAACTCATCTTCGTGGACATGAAGACTAATTTGAAAGTTTTGTAATTAATGCAGTCTGGTGTTGGTGTAGACAAATAGGGAAAGCAATGAATTGGAATGAAGAGTCCCATAACAAATACTTAGTAAACATTTAAAAAGTTTTATTGAATTAATTAGCAACCGGATGAAGAATCAGGACATTATCAGTAAACCAGAACCCCTGCCCCCCTTACTTTCTAGTGAATGTAATGGATGAAGACATGTATATATTGGGAGATTCATATATTCAAGAGTTAGGCTATGGAGTAAATGGTGTTGGATAATAAAGTTACCACCACCACCCCTACCCCTACCCCCTAATATCATTCTACTCCATTGCCCCCAGCTTGTGTGCTCCATGCTCTAATATGAAACTTATTAATTTCCAATGCCAAGAGCATTCTTTTTTTGATAACTGTGTGGCTTGCTCACTCACTTTCCTCAAGTTTTGCTCAAATTCCTTCTTATCCAAAAGCCATCTTTTACCAATCTAACAAAGATAGCACTCCCTATCACCCTTACACCTTATCCTTTTTATGTAAAAAGTTTGCTCATAAGACACGGGATATGGGAAGTGGCTGTAGCTCAATTGGTTGGGTTCCTGTTTACCATATGGGAGGCCCAGGGTTCGATTCCCGGCGCCCTGGCATGGTCAGTTGACAGCCCATGCAGCACGGTGAGCTGACCCAGCAAGATGACTCAATTAAAGGGAGACAAGCAAACATAGAAAAACGCACAGCAAATGGATACAGCGAGCACAAGCAGCAAAAGGGGGAAGGGTATAAATAAATAAAGATAAATCCTTAAAAAAAAAAGACACTGGATATATAATACATTTATTTCTTCATATTATTGTCTACCTTCTCCTACTTGAATATAAGCTCCACAAAAATAGGAGGTTTAGTTCACAGCTAAAACCCAGTGCCTATAACAGAGTCTGCCACATTATAGATGCTCAATAAATATTTGTGAATAGTGTGGCAGAAATAGAATGTGTTAGATACAAAGGCATCTTCTGCTTTCAGAACAGCAAGTACTTTATAAAGGTTGGAATACAAAGTGCATATGAGGAAAAAGAAAAAGAAAAAAAAATTAAAAATGGAAAAGAAAACCAAAGTGTATTTGATAGTGTACTGATTGTATTTGCATTTTAGAAAACTAACTTTGGAATCACACACAGGATATACTGTCTTTGCGTCTTTGCATTATCTAAGTCTTAAACAGTGGTTGGAGCCTTTATCCCCTTTCTTGTGACATGCTCAAGTTCCATCCATTTTTTTTCTGATTTGCTACTGACTCTAGGGTTCTCTTTCCTATTTGCAATCCTGCTTTTATATCCATGGAACTAGAATTGGTATTTGATTATTAATACTTCGTGCCAGTGGACCATTTGGACAGGTATTTATCTAGCCAAATCAACCTAAACTTCTAAACTTTAGCTGGAAATTTGGAACACATTGTAGGCAGTAAATTTTTAAAAATGTTTTTCAAAAGTTTGTTAAATGAATGATTAAAGTAATGAATATATTAGCTAATCAATATGTAAGTTAAAATCTAAAATAAAGTTTATGTTATTTGTGTATTTTATATATTTTTTCTCTGAGGTAAGAAGAAAATGATACAGCCTTTTGAAATTCTGTACAGACTTTCCTGCTAGCTGAATTATCAATTCTGTAAGTTTGGACCACAGAATATTTTTGACTTTTGAGATCCCATATAGATACATTATATTCTTATTCTTAAAAACTTTTTCCTAAAGAAAATGAAAAGGTCTGACATTTGATTTAGGCATAAGGGTGAGTCACCCCTCTTTACCTAAGTTAATTCTTTGTATTTTCTTTGTTCACAGAAGTTGGGTCTCACTTTCCATAGAACCTTTTCCCTGCCCTTCCTTCCCCAAGTAAAGACACTGAGCTTTAGAAAGGGATTACCAAGAACCATGGGGGCATTCTCGAAAACCTTTTGAAAGAGGTGGAATAAATGAATATGCACTTTCCTGTGGAAATTTAAAATATAAGGAAAAGTTCAAGGATTGCTTGTCACCATTTCCAGGTAGCCCAACCAGTCTTTCCAATAGCCCTGCTTTCTCAGGGACTCCTTACCATGCTGATCAAGGTGTAACCATCCTCCAGCACTGGCAGTTGTTCTTGTGCCCTCTACCCAGCTACCAAAACACATAATTCACTCTTGACCCACCCTATTTCTTCCTAAGTATAGTGGATATACCAATATCAAACAATACTCATCCCACCAAGTCCTTCCTGACAGGACATGTGGGCAAATGAAAGAGAAAAGGATACCAAAAAAATCATTTCTGGTAATATTAAAAATATGATTAAAATAAATGGCAGAAGGAATTTTTAAAAACATCCTGATAACAAATTAAGCATGTAAAAGAGCCATTGGAAAATTGGCCAATTGCAGCATCATTAACTTTTTTCATTCATTCATTCATTCATTCATTCATTCATTCAGTACTACACAGCTGACATTTTAATAGGAGCTGGGATTAAATTGTTGCTTCAAAATAAAATCGTGATACTTGAAGAGCTAGTAGGTAATATAAGCACTTAATTATTGCAATATAATAATTTGGTGGGTGCTCTGTTAAAGGTTTATGCAGTCAGCTAAGAACTGGGGGAAGAAGCCCAAAACCCAGTCTTAATTGGGGAGGAGAGAGGGTCAAGGAAAGCTCCCTGGAAATATTTTTTCCTCTGAATTTGAATAATAATTCCAGTAAATTAGAGCTTTAAAACCCAGAATATTAAGGAGACTTAAACACTCTATAGATTAACAATTTCCCACTATTTGCATTTGCTTACACGCCTTTCCTTTAACAATATCATCAGTTGCACTAAAACAATTGGGGTCACCACCTTTTCAGGCTATTCCCAGAAATGTTCACCTCCTTCCCTCCTCCCTTAGCCAGTGGTTTTTCCAGGAACAAATGACGACATGGTCTTAGCTACTTAACAATATATGAAACTGTTGGGCCATTCCTGGAAGTGGTGCATTCAAAGGATTGACACATGATTAAAAGCCTGTACAGTCAAAGATTTCATTTGCACATCTTGGACACCCTAAAATTATCTTTCAAAGTAGAGACTTTATACTCTGGAGGGAAGTTGACCAGCCTTCCACAGTGAAGAAATAATCCAACTAGTTTACAGGGTACAGTTGATTTCTGCTGCGACTTCCTTCTAAAGAGTAGAGGAACATCAAAAAAGGCTCATTCATGCTGAACCTTCAGTAACCGAATCGTAAGGAACTTTAATGTAATTTGTTTTTACATAATGCAGGCTCATAAAATGCATCATTTTTCTCATCCAATTCATAGTTGGAAGATTTATCAAGAGGTTTTATTCAAGGCCAGACTCTTTAAAAAATGAGAACCTTTTTTTTTTCTCACTCCAACAAAATCCTCCCGTTAAAGAACTGAAGTGCTTCAAACACCCTAGTAATGGTACAGTAAATTACATTTTCTCATTTGGAACATTGTAATAGATTTCTCTACAGAGTGATTTATCATGCAACAATTAGGAACCCAAGGGAATTAGATGACCATTTTAAATTTTATCAGCTTGTTTCAATAAACTGTTAATGTGACCCTAATGTTTGGGAAGCACTTTAATATAATCAGATTTTGGTTGTTCAATCTACTGACATTAATGGCTACCTCATTAATCATAGCATTCTCCCTGAGACCTTGGAGGCTGAGCTAAGTTCAGTGGACCAATTCTTACAATAATAAAAACAGGCAATTTTCAACAAGGAAATATTCTCACTTTAACTGCAAAAGTGCATTTTGTTATTTCTTAGGAATTGATAGGGGTAAATGGCAACTCTAAAAGCTTACAAAATAACAATTAAAAACCCTTTAGACTTAATGCCCAGATTGATCAATTCAATCAAGACCTTCTATAATCATTACCTGTAATGATTTTTTATTATTTAAAAGTATAGAGCTATATGAGGAATGCATAATAAATGTCTGTCTCCCAAGCCTGGGTAGCATCTGATGATTTGTGCAAATTCTGCAGAGCTGAAACATTTCTTCAACTTTCAAAACCTTGCAGTTAAGTCCTTCAGTGTTCATTCGAGAGGGATATGAAAATAGGTTCCACAGGGTGATTTATAAGATTTCAGGAAATTGTGTGTAAATGTAGAGGTTGATTTTAGTACTTCTGACTTCTTTTCATTGTGATAACAGACACTCTTTTGTCTCTTAAATGTCTGTAGAACTGAAAAAAACAAGGTTTATTAAAAAAAAAAAAAGCCACAATATCATTACAGTTTCCTGCTTGGATTACTACTATAAAATACCTTTCATAAGTGGAAAAAAGGACACAGTACCATCTGTTTCTAAAGTTATGGTTTTATTTTATTAATTTTTCTTGTTGAACTTAATAGAAAATGATCTTATTGGAAACAAAGTTTACAAAGTCATATAGTTAGCTGGAAACAGAAAAATCAGATGTTTTAAAATTAGGCTTATATACTGTATGCCTTCAAATTTTTTTTAGTTTTGGTTTCAAGGAAATCATATCATTAAAGTGTGTGGTTTGTATTTTGGGTTTTATACTATCCTCAAAGATTAAACTATAGAATATACAACCTTAAAAAATCATATATAAAAATTCATGAGAATGCAACCAAATATATCACCCCAAAGATGTAGATTTTTTGAAAATGTAATATGACTGAATGACCAGTCATAACCTTTTTAGTTCTTAACTTTTTATTTACTTAAAATACATTATTTTAGATAAAGATTCAAGAGATGTTTAAGTTTGTTGTATTGGAAGAGAGTATGAGCCCTCCAAAATGTTCCCGTGCACTACACTTTCACAAGGTGACTGTGAAGTCCATTGCACAGACTAACACCAAGCTTAGCTTTGAAGTCTTGGTGCCCGTTCATCCATCCACCAAAAAAAGATGTCTAATTCCGTCTGTTTTGTAGACACTGTTGAGGCAAGTTAATATAGGGAATGAGGGAAGGTGAGGGAGGAAGTCCTATCAGAGCTGGGACCTGGCAGAACATGGTCGTGAGACCCCACCCAGAAAACCCCTGAGGGAAGGCTATAACTAAGAACAAAGCTGGAAAGACCCCATCCAGACCCTGGCCATGAGGTCCCATTTGGAGCTCCTGGGCTTGAGAGGATAACTCCACACAGGCCTCCCCATTGGTCCCCTGAGAGCTAACAGGTGAGGCTCAAAATGCATCCAATCAGGACAGCAAACAGCTGGGGCGTTTGCCCGGGACATTAGGAAAAGGGAGGAGGGAAGAAGGGCATTAATAAAAGCGTCTCCCCACCCCCACTCCCGGCGAGCATCTCTGCCTGGAGGAGGTCGACCGCATCCACGACTCGGGTGTGTACTTTTCTCTTTTCTCTCGTTTCTCAAACTCTTTTTTTTTTTTTTAACCTAATTAAACTGGCGCGTGCTTAAACTCTTTTATGCGACATAGCCAAAGAACTTAGAAGACCCATTATGTCTGGATAGCAGCTTGAGTCTGTACTCTGGATTCTGAAAATAACTTTGAGTTACGTGCATGTCCTGTGTACAATAATACTTTGAGGATTGGAAAGAAATGATATCTGCTTTGCCTGGCAATCAGTAGGCACTTTCTTCATTAATTTGTGCTTGTTGAATGGATTTATTAACATAACAACACATTTCATAAAGTTTGAACTACACCGTTCTCCATCCAGAAATCCTTCATTTGACAATGTCCTGTTTTAAGACATCTTATTTATAGGGAGAGGGTTTGCTGTGAAAACAAAGATGAGTGTCAATTGTTTTTCAGAGTGACTAAAAGGCATAGATGATTTTATAGTCTGCTAGGTTAGGATTTTTAACAGTTCTTCAAAAACAAAGTGTTTCCCTATTTAGAAAATGTGGGCACCTGGAAACGTACTGCTCAGATCTCCTGCTGTGGGGAGCACAGTTGACTGGCAGGCCCAGCTGCAACACCTTTGGACCCACAACCACCACTTGCAACAAGGCCACGCCCCCCCCCGCCCCCAGGCTGCTTTCAGTGGGGGTAACTCCGCTGATCTGTTCCTGCAGGTTACAGGATTCCTCTGAAGAGTAACTTTGGCTTGGCGACTCACTTGGCCTGGCCAAGACCCTCAGGATGTGCTGCAGTGTGAAACTCTTCCTACCAACCCAGCTTCTTCCCTGTCCTCCTTCTCACAGGTATCAGACTGGCATCGTGGTGGGAAGGCTTTCCCTGCCCATTCCTGCTGCTGTTTCTTTATACTCCAGACGAGTTTCCCTCAGTACATGTCTTATACACTGAATTCTATCTTGGCATCTACTTCTCGGGGACCCAGACACAGACACCCTGTTCAGTAATCCGTGCAAGCTCCCTTAAAGTGCCCGTTTTGAATATGGACACTTATTTTGTTTGAAAGAATAATAACTGCTATTGGAAAATTATCGTCATATTATCGCTTTCTCTCCAAACATGTAGAATAAGAAAACTACCATTCATTTTTTTTGTGGTTGTTGCTATTTTTATTAGTTTGAGACAGTTTTTCACTAGGAACAATTTGTAAGTGTCATAGACCAGCTGCAACAGCTATTAGGCAAAAGAGGTATACTATTTAATGACATATAAGTTTTGACTCTGTTGCTCAGTCTCAAGCTATGGATGGGGTAATGCACAGATAGCATGTTGCAAGATCATGTACAATTGCCCATTCTATGGCCTCAGATTATGCCTTGGATTTCATAATCTTAATGCTGTGAATAGAAGAAAGTTTATGGCCACTAAGCACTACCTTATAGTCTTCTAATTCTCTATGCCATAGTATTTTTGTTGGATAATGCTTCTCTGATTGTTACTCCAGCTTATTTCAGCTATTTAGTGATTTTTCAAACCTTTTTCTAAGCATGGATTTTCTTTTCCAAACAAATACTTACTAGTAAGCAAATAAAAGCGGTAATATTAAGGTACCAGAGACACAACCATTCAACTTCTCTTCCCCCGGGACCCATAGAATTCTACTTAGCAGTTTGAAAACCACCATTTAGATTATCACAATCTTTGGGATCACAATCTAATTTTATCCCCCTACATGCTGTAGAAAGGTATTTATGGACCTTGTTCCATATGGTGCCATTTCTCAATGTGTCAGAACTTTCTATGAATGACAGTGGAAAATACACATCTGAAGTAGGTAAAAAATTAATTGTAACTTGCAAGAAAATTTTTCTTTGTGAGACAATTGCCTTTGTTTAGAAAATACTTTGAAAAGTCTGTTTGAGTGACTTCTGAGACCCTCAAGTCATGGGTTTTGGAGACAAATTTTAAAAACATAACTAATCTGTTTTGCAAAAGAAATGTATAGGAAATAGAGGTTGGGAAAGAATGAAGGAAAAGGACTGGGTGAGAGAAGAGGCAGAGGAAAGTCAGGCAAGACAGTGGACAACAGGGACCTGAGTTGTTTTTACGAAGACCAAAATGTTTAATATGTCCTATTATAATTGCAATTATATATTGTAATTATGTATGGCTCCCATTTTATGAACATCAACTAACTGTGTGTTATAGATGCTTTATCTACATTTTTTCTAAACCATGTAACAATCCCACAATGTAGAATATACTCCCACTTTAAGAAAAAGTAAGACCAGAGCTGTCCATTTATTTATTCATTCTGACAGACAAATATTCATCAACCTACTAAGGGACACTCACCGTGTTAGATGCTGGGAGTGTAACAGAGAACAAAGGAGATGAAGTCCTCTGTCTCAGGGAATTTACCTAGAACTGCTCTATGCTAGTGGTGAAAGATTCAATTCAAAGCATTTTTTGTAAAATAAAATATAATCTAATTCTTTAAACAAAGCCAGTCTTTAAGAAGTTAAAAATCCTGGCTTTTCTACTTCTTCATGTCTTATAATAGCCCTGCGGTGGGTGGATAACCTACTAGAACTGCACACCTTACCATGTGTTATTAATTACTTCAGGCACCTTTCATAGCTACGCACAGGACTTGGAACAGTGCTTTGAATTTAAAATGTCTTCTTCTGTGCTTGATGTGCCTAATTATGTCAGCACCAGCTGGAAGGAGATATTGACAAGAGAGTACAACACGGCTATGTTCCCTACCTAATTCAAATTCAGTGGCAGGCTTCCACCTCCGTCTCCCCCTTCCACCTCCATCAGCATGAAGGAGAGCAAGTCTAGTGCTCCATATTTAAATGTACAAAAAGAAAGGATGCACAAAGACAGGGTTTGCTATGCTATCAATACGTTCATATGAAAAGTCTTTAATAACAAAATTATCAACCATAATTAAATTACTTAGTAGCCACAGGAAATGCATGCCATGTTAAGTTTCAAATGATGTTTTAACTCTTTATTATTTTGTATTTCTGATGACAAATTTTGGTGACTTTCCTTCCATTTAGTGGTGTAAAGCAGTAAAATATACCATCTGTTTTCAACATCTTGGAGCACAATGGCCTTACAAGTCTAATAGTGACTTAAGTACATATTCAATGGAAGCATTTAGTTTCTGCTGTGAGCATACAAATGAATTTATACTTTACAGAGCTTTAAAAGGTGGTTTTATATACTTTATTAATTTTTGCTATTTAGTTGTGTTAATATAACAAATATTTATTGAATGCCTACTATGTTCTTGATGCTGAGGATACAAGATACAGGAAACATAGTTCCTTTCCTCTGGAAGTTTACAAGCTACTGAGGAGACTAAGAAGCAGGCAAGTAGTTATTTTAGTTGATAGAAATTGAGAGTACTATGGGAGTACTTCGGTGGACACCCTTGTGTTAGAGTGGTTATTTTTGTTATTTAAAAGTAAAATCTTTACATACACTCTATGTAAAAAAACAAAAACACATGCAACTGAAATAGAATCATGTTTAGAAAATAAAGTAAATGAACAAAAACACACACTTCAGCTGCCTGATACAATTTTTCAAATATAATTTAATAGCTGTTAAAATACAACATCATTTTTAAGAAATTCTATATCCTTAAACATGTGTGACGTAAATAATGCAAGTATGAGTATTATTTAAAAATAAAGCTATAATGATTATTGTAAATTGCTACGTGAAATTATAAAATGACTAACGGTTTATACCTGTATAAGTGCCTAAAATGCATTCTGTTTATGAAAGTATACTGGAAGGTTTCCCATCCATTAGCCATGGAAAGCAAACAGAAAATTTTGCTGTAAAATGTGAAAGAGTGCCCAGGATTAAAATTCTGTAAATATAATTTTTTTCATAATTGAAAATAAGTCTACAAATAACTGCATTAAGGTGGTGCATATGTTAAGTAAAAAAATAAACCATTTTTATGTTATTTTGGTTCTTATATAGGTTCTTTTTTTTACTAGAAACTGAGATTCAGTCAAGTCACCTAAAACATGGATGCCTATAAAAATAAGGAAAACAAGAATCCAATCCTCAAAAAAGCAGATAAAACCTGTTTTAAGCAAGACCAGAAACCACAGAACAGCCGAGCTCTGTGAGAAAAGAATGCAGCCATGAGAACCCAGTGCAATTATCAAGTTACCTTATTCCTTCCTCAGCTGCACCTGCCCCAAACCCTCCTCAGCCATCATCCACTCTCTATCTGCCTGAGCTTCCTTTGATCTATTTCACTTCTGCTTCTACCACCAATGAGCTATGATCTCCCCACCAAAGAAGAAAATCTGATTAGTTCAGATATCAGCACCCTTGTGTGGTAAGACTCTCATATCATATCATCTCAGAACCCTCTGGCTGCCCTGGAGGTCGGTGCCTAACCCAATCGCATCTCTGTGGCCAAAGATGGCAGGGCCAGGTGGGAGAGAACAGGACCGTCTATGACTGAACAGCCACCTGGGATTCTCTCTGCAGGCCATTTATTAATCACTATCACTTACTTCTAGCAACACATCCTAGTGTGTCACATGGCTTCTTTGTCATATGCTGACAAGAACACTCTTTTATGCAATAAAAAGATGAGTTATTTTCAAAGGGCTTCGATTTTCTCAGGAAACCTGAGCAACATGTAGACAAAATTGAAATCAGAAGCAAGTACATTACCTTATGCACCAAAAGATTTTTTTAAAATAGTAGTCAATGTCTAGCACTATGTAAAGTGGATGAAATAACATCAGGACTTTAGGCTCTAGGGATTTACTAGGTGAAGCTTTATCAACACAGAATAAAACAATTGGTCCTCTCACTGAATTAATTGAAAGAGGAGGTAAAAAACCATGCACTTAAAACTGATTTTTCAGTTATTCATTGTTTTCATGTTTACCCATGTGTTTTGGTGTTATATACTTGTCATTTAGAATAGATATACCATAAATGTGCAAAGTCATGTAAATTATTAATTTAAAATATCAATAACCCATTAGCTAACAGTTATTGACTGTTTACCATGTGTTACATACTATGCTAAGTGATTTTTATACATTAGCTTATTTAATATCCAGCTAGTGACTATTAATTAGCCCCACTTACAGATGAGGAAACTAAGTCATAGAGAGTACAAGTTGTTTGCTGAAGCTCAGCTCCCCGCTGGTCAGTGTTGGAATCAGAATTTTGTGACAGGCACCCTGAGCCGGGTATCTATTCCCTTAATCAGTCCATGCTGCCTCCTAGGGAGAAATGTGCCAAGAAATAGATCATCCTGACTTGGGAGGAAAATTTTGCCTACATGGGTGATCCTGTTGAGAAAATAAGTTTTTCTTTGCAACTTTTAAATATAAGTGATCAGAAATTCAGCAAGAAGAAAAGGAGCTAAAAAAGGCAGGAAAATTTTCGAGAGGTTGATCCTGAGGATAGATTTTTAGAAAGATTGGGTTGGTTTACCGATACTATAACTCCACACTCTAAACACATACACACATTACACCATCTAAAGTACTTTCCCTCCACTGGGGAACTGCCCAAGAGTCCACTGACTTTAATTATTGTTAACCCTTTTTCTGAATGCCAGTGCCTCTCTCCTAGCTGGTCTTGGATCTATGGAATTCTTTGTTCCCCATCTTGCTCAGGGGAAGCTGACTCTGGCCAAACTCATTCTATTTTGGTCCATTTTGAGGTGTGAAAATTAGACAAAGGAGAAGTGAAGCAAGGCTGTGTGTATGTGTGTGTGTGTGGGGGGGTGGGTGGGTATTCTTATGGTGATTGGACCCTCTGAAAATTATGTCTGCTTAAATACAGCAGCAGCAAGGTTTAACTCAAACACTGTAAGCTTACTTGGAAGTCAAGGATAAAATAAACTGTGGAAGCTTTACATTTTACATAATTTGTTTCACCACGAAGAACTGCCTTCCTTGTCCTGTGTTTGGAATAAATTAGTGAATGAAACAGACTCCAGTCCTGCTCTCAAGGAGTTTACATTCTTCTTTAGTTATTTTTAAACCTTTTAGAGGAGAAACACTTATTGCTGACTCTTGATGTTTCCTTCTAAACGGAGGTAACTCCCATTAGCATAACAGTGCATCTTCTGTTTCTTCTGAGCAGGACCCATTTATCTTGTTGGTGTGTTTGGGAGAAGGAACTGGATGTGGGTGCACCTGTAGAGATCACAGTTATGCTCCCCAACACCACCAGGCAAATTTGAGGGGGAGAATCTCTGCCTCCGCAGGGAGGTCTGCCGTGCT
Source organism: Tolypeutes matacus (assembly GCA_026826555.1). NCBI lineage: Eukaryota > Metazoa > Chordata > Mammalia > Cingulata > Chlamyphoridae > Tolypeutes > Tolypeutes matacus. The sequence goes on along the minus strand of JAKSZT010054487.1, from coordinate 40,461,013 downwards.
CCAGAGCTGCTTGTGACAGTCCTGGTAACTAAGTCAGGATTCAGTATTAAGAAGCCTATTCTGCTGCCCTCCTAAGGCACGTCCCTCAACCTAGACTTAATTATAATAGAGGCAATATTTTGAGCTCCATTTTACTGGTTTTTGTGTTTGTTACTTAGTCCTGACCTGAGAGGAGAGAGTCTTTTATCAGAATCTCTCAAACACTCTTCATCCTGTTCCTCTTTCACTCTTCCCAGAACAATAGCAGTATGTTGGTTGTATATTCTTCCTGTCCATGTTTCTATTTTTTACTACATTTGTATGTAAACATAAAAATATTCAATATTATATATATATATTAAGTTTACATAAGTGTTTCTGTTCTGTAGCTTGCTTTTTCACTGAATTATATATTATAAAATTTTATCTCTACTGATCTGTGTATAGCTAGTTTGTTTATAATGGTTGTATGATATTGCATTTTATGAATATAGCATAAATTTTAACCCTTTTTTTGTGATGGAACTTCTTTTTTTATATCTTCTACAAGCCTACATCCTTGCTGTAGCTGTTCTTCAGCTCTTCTGATGTGCCATATTCTCAGGCTGGACCTTTGTACTTCCAGCTGCTTCTGTCTTTAGGGAATCCCAGTCTCCACTCTCCTCACCCCACATCCCATCTCCCATACCCACTCCTTGGCCGATTCCTAGCAATCAGCTCCCACCTTACTTCTTCCATTAAGTCTTCCCTCCTCCTCATCCTGCTTTGCCTTTCCCAGAATTGTTGTAAGGATCCGCTTTTCAAAAATAAAACCAGAATTTGAAAGAGTTTTGTAGACTCTAGTATTAGTATTGAGTTCTATACAAAAGTGAAATATTTGTGAAGAACATTTTGTAAATTCTCTGCATTATAGCTCAACAAAATTAAAATTATAGCTGCTTGGTTATTGGTAAATCTATTTATTCAAGACTAGCTTAGAAAGCTAGTTGTTAAGCCAAATGTGCATCTTACATCCCTTTTCCTATACATTGTATTGAATAATGTCTGACTAGAATACAAAAGTACCCACTGATTTGAAAAATTCTCACTGATATCAACTCCGGAGGACACATAGGGAATCAAAAAAATTTTCCTTTTTTGAATTAGCAAGAAGGCAACGTTAAAAAAAAAAAAAAAAATCAGGTCCATTGCTTTGCAAAATGCACTTTCTTCATTTATTGTGATGACTGTACTCTAAATTATTTATGATGATGCTTTATACTATATTTTATAGTCTGAGTAATATGAATCCTTACTGAAGCTCTTTGCTATTAAATCTTTGCTAAGAAGCATTCAAGATCATGAGTTTTCAGTGAGGATTTCCAGAATTAGTAAGAGAATTAGTATGTTGTTAGTGTGCATTATACATATTAAGTTCAGTTCTGAGAATATAAATCTCTATGGATAGCCCAGGCAAGTTTTAAAATAAATTTTATTATGTTTTATTTTGGAAAAAGATTTTTTTTCCTGATGCACAAGGTGTTTTGTGGGTAACACTCATTAGGGTTAATGGGAGTAAGATGCAAAAATCCCTCCTGCTTTGTGAGAAGTACAGGCCCCATAATGTTTCCAGGAGGAATACTCTGAAACCTTCATAAAACATTTATATCAATTGGATAGAAAAAAATGAAAAACGTCCTTTAATAAAACATTTGCCCCTTTTACACTATGCTGCCTTTAGAATTTTACTTATTCAAGAATGACGTGCAATAAATATGCATCATATGTACATTTTGCAAAGAATGAGAGTATGTCACTGCTCCTATGTTATAAAGAAAGATGTCCTTCTGCACAGCAAAAGTGGGAATTTATGTAGATACTTTCATGTTTTTCGATTGTCTCAGGTTAATGTGTATGTCATTCATAGTTTGGTTTTTAAGAGCTATGTTCAAATTATTGGTCTCAAATTAATAAGAAAAAGAAGCCAGAGAAAGTTTGTTTATTTAATCTTCCAAGTCTTAATAAAGACTATAAAACTAAACCTTTTTAATGGAGGAAAATAATAAATTCTACAAAAACCGAGACATATTCATAGAATAACCAACACACTGAATTTATTTTGTAGCATTACTGTCTTACTTTGGTTATATGCGAAATCTCGGAATTTAGCTGGACTTTTAGAAATATGCAAGAATTTTGAAAAGGAATTTTAAAATAATATGAATAATTTTTAAAGTCTCTAAGTAAAACACAAATTTTTAAAATCACAAAAGGAAAAACTATATTTACTACATCACATACATATATATGCATAATTTCATAAATTCTAACAAACTATCATTATTTCTGGTCAGCTTCATTTAGTAATTTCTGATAATTTAATAGTCTTGAAAAGATAGAGCAGTATACAGTTAATGTTTATATATCTTGAGTAAAGTATGCCACCCTTCTTGAAGAAATGTTAAAATGTTGAACATCTATGTTTTCCACAAGTAAACACATTATATGGCTACATTATGACCAGATTATATCTATTAGTTACTGCTGTGCACCATGTAAATCTCCAGATTCCCCTGGGAAATGAGAAAATCATTTCAGACTTCAATAACTAACAATCAGTTATTGCTCTGGGCAATAATAAAGCTGAATGCAATTACCTAAAGTGAAGTTAGCAGTGTAACAAATGAAATACAGATTTTTTTTTTCCCTCTCTTAAAATAAATGTAGCATCTCCTCATCCCATACTAGTGTGTTTTGTAATAGGGTCTTCTAACCATGTATTATCTGAACAATCTATTTGAGATTTTGAAATATATGTGATTAAAAGTTGTAAAGTTACTTTTTATTGAAAAGATTTACTAGACAGGCTTTTATCTTGAAAAATATTGAATTTTACCAAGGAAAATGTTAAAACTTTTTTTCCTCATCTTTGTTCATATAGAAAATGACTAGAATGAAAAAATGATAAAGTCATCTGCAGAGGTAGTTACATGAACTCACATATATGCCAGTATTCTACATAATTAAAGTGTTGATTGAAATATATACTAAAAAGAAAGAAGTAGTTCACAATAATGGTTAGTTTACAAATTTTACTCTTAGAATTCTTTTTGTGGTAATATTATTTATTTATCCAAAATTGATTTCTAATTCATTATTTGCATATATTTTCTATTTGTCTCAACAGAATGCAATTATACTGAAACAGATTTCCAAGTAGAAACTTAATCCTGCTGTTTCACATTTTTGTTTAACCATTTTTTATGTATAATTGTAGTCTGTGTTTTGGCATGCACCACTCCTGAAACAGTAGATATTCTGGCAATTTGGCTGTTAGTATACATCTGATGGTGAATATAGCCTTTCATTAGCTCTGTGTTCAAATAACACTGCCAAAGTATTTTTCATAATCTTTACTCATTTTTGTTTATAATAAACCATTGGAAGCTTGATGCTGGCATCTGTTTTCTGCAGTAATGCTTTCTGTCTCTGTTCTGTTTGGGCACATATTAACTTATTATTGTAGGGCTGTTTATTAGAGTTGAACTGCTAGCCCTTATTTTCATTTTAAAAAATGGATTGTTTTGTGGTGGAAAACGCATAGGAAAACTGCATGAATAATGTTACAAAAGGATATGTAAGAATTGGCACCTATAATCATTGACAGCATCTGCTTAACCACATATTTATGTTCTCTACTTTTATTACATGTTGAGTAATTTGAGGGATTCTTCTACTTCATGGACTACACTATTTGAAAATTAAATTCATGTACCAGAGTAGAATCATCGAGTCTGCTGGTCTAAAACCCTATTTTAATTCTCTTAGCCCATTCACATTGATCCCTCTTCCTTTCCCTCCCTCCCAACATTCCTTTCTGACCTCCTTCCTTCCATTAACATTTGTTGACCTCAGACTGTGTTGTAGGCTTTGTAGTGGGACATAGACAATGCAAAGGTCAGAAAGACATGGTCCCTAACCACCTGAAGCTCATTATCTTCCAAAGAAGAGAGACACATAAATAGACAATTTTTTAATTGGATGATAGCCAAGCCAAATAGTCAGTGTTACTCAATAAATCTTTATTGACTAAGCATTTGCTCTCTAGTTTTTTCTGAAGATGTAATATTGGGTAGACTGCATTGCTCTCCCCTTCTTACCACCATAGAGAGATGAGGGTTCTTGTAATATAAGTTTTAGAAACCTTAGGTATCCCAGGTATTCTGGAAAGATTTAGCAAAGCTAGTGTAATTGGTTCTTCTTGTATAAGAAATCAAAATTCTCATACACTCCTTTTGCCTTCCCTTCACACATACACATTGGTAAGGTATGAATTGAAGCTCCAGTACACAAGTGGTTTTAATTCAGCATGCATCAGAATAATCTAAAGGACTTGGGAACATATAGACTTACTAAGCTCCCACCCCCAAAGTTTCTGATTCAGTAGATCCTAGGTGTGAGGCCTGAAAATGTACATTTCTGACAAGTTCTCAAATGGTGCTGATGCTGCTGGTCTGGGTACAACACTTTGAGAATGTCTACATTATATTATTTAGAGTATTTTCTATTCTCCGATTAACAGGGTTTAGTAAAGAAACCAAAATACGATTGGAGGTCAAGATTCAAACAGGTATGTTTCCTTGTTAGGAAATGGTGAATTTTTGCTGCTTACTGTCTATTTTAGTATCACTTTATCATTGTTGGCAAGATTTGAAACATACCTATTGTTGCATTAAAATTGAAGACTAAAAAGCAGAATTAAAGAGCAGGAATTTTTTCAATAGTTTGTCTAATTCAGTTTTCTTCAACCATTTCTCAAAGTGACCAAATTCAGCCCTAGATATTACTAAAAAGTTTGCTTTACTGACACCACAGTGATCACATGTGATTGTGACCACCATGTCTCCTTCCAGTTTATACATTCAGGACATTTCGGCATTTGAACAGAATTTTTGACACCCTGGGTTTTTCCTGATCACCAAATAAGGATATTTCTTGTGCCTTTGGCTGGATTTAGGATGTTTTCTAGCACAAAGGAAAAATAGAATGGTATCATTCTTAATGTGAAAAGGAAAAGTTTAAAAAAGCTTTGTCCTATTTGATAAAGTTCCTGGGACAGAGGAGTATGCTGGAGCCCTCCAATTTCAAGTTCAGTATTAGTCCATATTACTTCCCACCCATTTCTAGTCCCCTTTCCTATCTCATCCCCTGGCTTTTTTATTTTTGCCTTCAGTCCAGTGCTAGATATCTGTTCTGTACCTTCTCTAGACACTTTTACTCCGGTTTATTATTCCTTCCTCTTGCTTCCCTAATTGTCTATCATCCACCTCATCCCTGCTTTCAGAATTTGCATATATCTTGGTTTTGACAAATTTGCAGTTTCAACTAGAAGAGTAGTGGTTAAGAGAATGGACTTTACGAGTTAGACAGACTAGTGTGGAATCCCATTCCTGCCAATTAGTAATTGTGCTATTTGGGTCAAGTTTCCCACCTCTCTGGTTCCCAGTTATGTCATCTATAAAATAGGGTTACTTCTCACCTCATAGTTTTTGGTGATAATTAAATATGATGTTTGAGAATTACAGCACAGTGTTTGGTGCATAGTAGGTGCTTAATTTGGTGTTCCTCTTCCTCCTTCGCTTACCCCCTCCCCATAAGTCAGGTCCCCACCAGACCTACTTGGCCAGGATCGCCCTTCCCAGCCCCTCCACCAAATCTCTATCCATGGAGGGGTACCTGAAAATGTTGATGTTGTTTGAAGACAATACTTCGTGAAAAGAAATAAACCATTTCTAACCTAAAGCTTATCTTTTAATTGCTGTTTTATGTGTTACCTTAACTGCTAGCAGCTTTTCTCATTTGTATTTTTCCCAGTGAAGAAATTATTTTTTAATTTGTTTTATAGTTAAATCAGCAGATATTGCTTTAAACAGGTTTACATTCACATTTACTGCTTTAGTGTAGGCAGTGGTGCCCTTGGATCTGGGCAAGAGGAGCCCCTGTGTTTGGAGGACCCTGAATACCAAAAACACACAGTTTATTAGCGATCAGAGACGCCAGAGACGCTCAGAATCCTGCACTCAGCATTGGCACAGAGTGACCACTAATCCAAATCACCCATCCTTATTAGTAACACCATTCAAGTGACAGTGAATTATGCTAGAACACTTTGTGGGTTATGCTAGAACTGATGTGCTTCAAAGTACAAGAGAAATTTGAGTGGCAAAAGCACTTATGGTAAGAGAAAAATGAAATTGTCAAATTCTTCCTTTGAAACAGCACAAATACAATGAATTGGCATAATAAAGTATCATTTTCTAAGAGTTCAAGCACCTTTTCTCTCTGTGTTCCAATTGTGTTTCTAAAATTTTCCACAAATTGGTGCAGTTTTTGCAATAGTTACACATGGTGGCTGAGAAACCCAAATCTGTGTTAATATGTATAGTTCTGTGAAGTGTGACACTGATACTCTACACTAGCAACCAGATGGGCATTAAAACTAGAATTGCAAAAGTTTTATTCATATAAAAATATTTAATGAGATTTAACTATCTTTTCAAAAAGGCTTCTTAAAATTCAGCCTTCCTGAATAATTTTAATTTAAAATTTGCATTTGTTATCATTTGTATTTGCTTTTCAATTTTAATGATGTGAATATTTTTGAAGAGATAGAACATTTTTGAAAATATGTTAAAATAATGTTTATGTTTTACTTACCTTCCTTTACATTTCATTGTAAATTTTATACTTAGAATACAAAATATTTTGCTTTTTCATTCTTTAACATTCTTTAGATCATTGGGTATGAGTACAAGTGGAGAACATGATAGAAATTTAAAGTATGAAAGTGAAGCATAGAAAATAGAAAAAGTTAAAATGAAATATAAAATCTACAGAGAGGAGATTTGCTTCAGTTTTTAAAGACTGAAAATAATGAAAATAAGCATATTTCTATCAAGTGTAATCCATATCAAATTCACATATAGGACATTACAAAATTTTTATTCAATGGATACTTAATTACTGCTCAAAACAATGAAAAGGAAAAAGAAAATATCTTTCATCAAAACTTGACCTGATCAGATGAGGTATCTTCAAGTTCATAGTCTGTATTAATAAAAAAATTTAAATGCTAATAAACAATGAAAATTAATATATATATTTATTTCAAATTCACCACTCAGAAGCAACATTTCAAATTCTGGTCTGCCCATTCGAAGAAGAAAATTACATTCATAAGGTTGGTGAATTACATTCATAAGGTTGATTACAATGATATGAGCTCATTGTAAGTAGGATCTTTTGATGAGGTTACTTTAGTTAACGTGTGACCCTATTTAATTAGGATGGGTCTTATTCCTATTACTGGAGTTCTTTATAAGTGTAATGAACTTCAGACAAATAGAAAGCCACAGAGGGAGCAATCAGCAGTTGAACATCAAGGAATCCAGAAGAGAAGGGAGAGGGCAGGAGAGGCTGCCATGTGCATTGCCATGTGACAGAGGAGCCCAGGACCAAGAATCATCAGCAACCAGCCCCAGAATGCCTGTCTTTGGGAAAACAGCATCAGCTTGTTGACACCTTGATTTGGACTTTTTCCTAGTCTCAAAACCATGAGCTGATAAATTCCTCTTGTTTAAGCCAATCCACTGCATGTTGTTTGCTTGAGCAGCCAAGGAAACTAAAACAGTGTGAAAAATGATACCTCCAGAGTGTCACTGTTCATGATCATCTTGGAATATGGTATCAAGACCTTCTGACCCGGTAAACTATTTCTAGCAAAATATAATTCATTTCAATTTAATTATTGTAATTTCCACTGGATAAACATTTTACACCAAACTTCTTTAAAATAGAAAAAAGTAATTGGTTTTTGTATTGTATGCTCAAAGACCAAGTGTTTTTTAATTTCTGTCATACATTTCAATTCTAATCTTCAATTTTGTGTTTGGTCAATAGATCAAAGTACTCAGGCTCAATTTTTCTAAGTCTCATTTGCAACAAAAACACACAAACAATCATTGGAACTCAAAGGTTTAATAAATAGCAATAGCTAATGTTCAACAAAGATAAGTAAAGACACTGTCTATTACTGGCATGATGGTCTTAAAAGAACACTATTCTGTACTTATCAATATATGGCCAAGTGCAATTGTGCTGCATGGCACTAACAGCACAATATTTACAAAAAGCAATGAAATGTTTTTAGGTTTAGTAAAAATAATTTCAAACCTTGATTCTAGAATAGCCAAACATGAATGATAGATAAAAATAATGAAAGAAATTATGACCATTTAGAATAAAATATTCAATATGAGAGTACTAATTTAATGGGCTAATAAGTGAAAGAAAGAAAAAGAAATCATATATGAAATTTTAAAAGCTACATATTTTTCAATTGAACCTCATGTACCAGGAGCAAAAGTCAAATTTAACAAATAACATTTTTTATATGTGTTGTTAAAGTATCAGAAGAAGAAATCAAAGAATTAAAAATTAATGATTGTTTCATTAGTTTCACACTTACAAAGCATACTTTTCTTAATAAAGTGAAGGGCTAAAAGAAAAACAATTTCCAACTTTAGGCCAAGATTGTTAAGCCTATGGCAGTAACTCTGATGTAGGCCACAAAGAAAAAAGCCAGAATTTGGCCAATCAATAATCTAGAAGAATTTTTTTAGCCATTTATGGCAGAGAGTTTGAATTTATTACTAGGTCACATGGCCTCAATTGGGCTTAAGGTGATTACATTCTTTGGAACAAATGAGAAAATATTCAAGAGTTCTGGGAAGATGGCATCAGAGTAGGCAGGCAGGGCTCAACTCTCTCACAAAAATAACAGAGAAAGGGCCAAGAGCTGTCTGAGGGAACTGCTTTGGAGGTCAGCAGACTAGGGCAGTGCTGTGCAACTCCCAGGAGAGTGAGGGACAGAGAGAGGAAGAACCTGAAAGAACAAACATGAATTACTAAATCCCAGCAGTGGCTGGGAAGGTCTCCCATTCCCCATCCTCAAGACATTAAGCCTGGATGAAACACCAGACTCACTGTAGCTCACCGAGAGGGAGACAGATGTCTTCCCTCCCTGTCAGCTGTAACAAGAGAAGAGGGAGGGCAAGTCAGAGGGCTTCTCTTCAGTGAATTCAGCCAGCAGAGCCTTCTTTGTAGTCAGCTCTAGCCAGACCAGAAACATGGGAAAGACTGGGTTGAAAGAAACACTTCCATGGAAAGGTTCCTGACCACTGCCACCTGCTGGTCAGCCAGGAAATTGCAAGGAGAAAAAAACTGTTTTTAGTTGTCTCTCTTGCCCCACCCCTGGGAGAAAACCTGCACTCCGTTTAGTGAGTCTCTGACATGATTTTGATAACTTAAGTTTCTCAATTTTAAAGAATTAGAATAAGTTGAAACAAAAATCAAAGAAGAGCTGTGAAAAAAAAAGCACTAAGCAAGATAGATAAACTGACCATCAGAGTAAATTCACCAACATATTCAGATGCCTAGACATTGGCAAAACTTACAAGCCACACTAGGAAACAGGAAAAGATGGCCCAGCCAAAGGAAAAAAACAAATATCCTGATGAGATACAGGATTTATGACAACTAATCAATGATAATCATACAAATCTTCTAAATCAATTCAAAGAATTGAAGGAAAATATGACCAAAGAGATAAAGCATATTAAGAAGACATTGGGTGAGAATAAAGAACAATTTGAAAGCCTGCAAAGAAAAGTAAGAGACCCTATGGGAATGAAAGACATGATGGATGAGATTAAAATACATTAGACGCACATAAGAACAGATTTGAATTACTTGAAGAAGAATTAGTGAATTTGAGGACAAAACATCTGAACTGGAAAAGACAGAAGAACAGAAAGAGAAGAGAATGGAAAACATGGAACATGGTTTCAGGAATTGAATGACAATGCAAAATGCACAAAAATACATGCTATCAGTTTCCCAGAATAAGAATGAGAAGGGAAAAGGGGCAGAAAGAATATTTGAGGAAATAATGACCCAAAACTTCCCAAACCTTATGAAAGACATAAATATCAATATCCAAGAAGGGCAACACACCCCAAACAAAATAAATCCTAATAGACCTACTCCAAGACACCTACTATTCAGAATGACAAATATCAGAGATTGAAGATTCTGAAAGCAGTAAGAGAAAAGCAGGCATCACCTACAAGGGAACCACAATAAGAGTAAGTGCCGACCTCTCATCAGAAACCACAGGGGCAAGAAGAAAGTGGTATGATGTATTTAAAGTACTGTAAGAGAAAAATTGCCAGCCAAGGATTCTGTATCTGACAAAACTATGCTTCAAAAATGAAGGTGAGTTTAAAGTCTTCACAGACAAACAATAACTAAGAGAGTATGTTACCAAAAGATGAGAAAGGGAGTGATGCAGTCTGAAAGGAAAAAAAAAAAAAGGTGAGAGACTTGGAAAACCCAAAGACAAAGTGGATTAGTTAAGTGAATTACTTTCTTTACAGTAATAACATTGGATGTTAATGGCTTCAGTTCCCCAATCAAAAGACATAGACTGATTCATAATTTTCATAAACGTCTCACAACAATGCAAGGTGTTGGTGCTGGGTTGATGTATGGGACCCCTGTATGATATTAGACATGTTTGTTTTGTAAGTTCACAACTTTTACTATACACTTATTGTTTATGAATATTCATGTATGAATGATATACTTCCATAAAATTAAAACAAAACAAAACACAAAAGACATAGACTGATAAAATGGATTGAAAAAATGAGCCACCAGTATGCTGTCTACAACAGACTCACCTCAGACATAAGGACACAACCAGGTTGAAAGTGAAAGATTGGAAAATGATATTTCATGTAAATAATAACCATAAAAGAGCTGGAGTAGCACTATTAATGTTGGAAAAATAGATTTTAATGCAAAGTTGTTATAAGGGATAAAGAAGGTCGTTCAATATTAATAAAAGGGGCAACTCACCAGGGAGAAATAATAAATATTTATGCACCTAACCTGGGTGCTCCAAGATACATGATGCACACACTGACAAAATTGAAGGGAAAAATAGATGTCTCTATAATAATAGTTGAGGACTTCAATACACCACTTACAGTACTGGATAGGACATCGGGACAGAAATAAATAAACAGAAAGCTTGAAATAATAGGATAAATGAACTAGACCTAACAGACATCTATAGGCCATTATACTCTAAAACAATAGGATATAGATTCTCTTCAAGTGCTCATAGATCTTTTTTCCAGAATAGACCATATGTTGGGTCACAATACAAGTCTCAATAAGTTTAAAAAGATTGAAATTACACAAAACACTTTCTCTGATCATAACAAGATGATGCTGGAAATCAATAATGGACTGAAAAAGAGAAATTCATAAATATATGGAGATTAAGAAACACACTCTTAATCAGTGGGTGAAAGAAAAAATTGCAAGAGAATTCAGTAAGTATCTTGAGACAAATGAAAATGAGAACTCAACATATCAAAACCTATGGGACACCACAAAGGCAGAGCTGAGAGGGAAATGTATAGCCCTCAATGCTTACATTAAAAAAGAAGAGCTAAAATTGAAGACCTAACTGCATACATGGAGGAATTAGAAAAAGAACAGCAAACTAATTCCAAACCAAGCCAAAGGAAAGAAATAGTAAAGACAGAGAAGAAATAAATGAAATTGAGAACAAAAAACAATAGAGAGAATCAACAAAACCAGAAGTTGGTTCTTTGAGAAGATTAACAAAACTGACAAACTCTTAGCTAGACTGACAAAGAAACAAAGAAAGAAGACACAAATAAATAAAATCAGAAATGAGAGGTGGGACATTACCCACTGACCCCAAAGAAATAAGAGACATCATAAGAGGATACTATGAACAACTGTAAATCAAAAAGCTAGACAATGTAGACAAGATGGAAAAATTCCTAGAAACAGTAAGAATAAGCTACACTGACCCTAGAAGAAATAGAAGACCTCAACAAACAAATCACAAGCAAAGAAGTTGAAGCAGTATCAATAAATTTGATTTGCTAAAAAAAAAAAAAAAAAAAACCTCCTAAGATGAAAAGCCCAGGTCCAGATGGCTTCACAGATGAATTCTACCAATCATTCAAATATGACCTAATACCAATCTTGATCAAACTCTTCCTAAAAATTCAATAGGAAAGAACATGACTGAACTCGTTCTATAAAGCTAACATACCATAGCTTTCTATAAAGCTAATACCAAATCCAGATAAATATACCATGAAAAAAGAAAATTACAGACCAATTTTTCTAGTGAATATACATGCAAAAATCCTCAAGAAAATACTTGCATCAAATCCATAAGCACATTAAAAGAATTATGTATCACAATCAAGTCGGTTTTATCCCAGGTATGCAAGGGTGGTTCAACACAAGAAAAATCAATTCGTGTAATAAATCACACTAATAAATTGAGGAAGAAAAATCACATGAGCCTCTTGATTGATGCAGAAAAGGCATTTGACAAAATACAGTATTCTTTCTTGATTAAAACTCTCTAAATGATAGGAACAGAAGGAAGCTTTCTCAATATGGTAAATTGCATATGTGGAAAATCTACAGTTAGCATTGTACTCAATGGTAAAAGACTGAAAACTTTCCTGCTGAAAATAAGGATGTCCACTGTAACGACTGTTATTCAATATTGTAGTAGAAGTTCTAGCTAGAACAATTAGGTTAGATAAAGAAATAAAAGGCACCCAAAAAGGAAAGGAAGAAGTAAAACTTTCACTATTTGCCAATGATATGATCCTATATCTAGAAAATCCTGAAAAATCCACAACAAAGCTACTAAAACTAATAGATGAGTTCAGCAAATTGGGATAAAAGATTAATATGCAAAAATCAATAGCATTTCTATACAGCACTGATGAGTAATCTGAGGAGTAAATCAGAAAATAAATCCATTTATAATAGTGACTAAAAGAATCATATATATAGGAATAAACTTAACCAAGGACGTGAAGGACTTTCATATAGAAAGTTATAAAACATTGCTAAAAGAAAGCAAAGAAGACTTAAATAAATGGAAAGACATTCCATGTTCATTGAATGGAAGAGTAAATATCATTAAGATGTCAATTCTACCCAAACTGATTTACAGATTCAATGCAATCCCAATAAAAATCCCAACAGCCTTTTTTCGCAAATGAAAATGCCTTATCAAATTTATTTGGAAGGGTAAGAGGCCCCAAATAGCCAAAACTATCTTATAAAAAAAAGAACAAAGTTGGAGGACTCTCACTCCCCGACTTTAAAGCATACTACTCAGCTATAGTGGTAAAAACAGCATGGTACTGGCATGGTAAAGACAGTCAAATTGTCCAATGACTTTGAATCAAGAACTCAGAAATAAACCCACACGTATATGGTCAAGTTATTTTTGACAAGCCTGATAAGTCCTCCCAGCTGGGCCAGAACAGTCTATTCAACAAATGGTGCTGGGAGAACTGGATAGCCATATCCAAAAGAAAGAAAGAGAACCCCTAACTCACAACTTATACAGAAATTAACTAAAAAATGGATCAAGGACCTAAATATAAAAGTGACAACCATAAAACTCCTAGAAGATAATGTAGGAAAACATCTTCAAGATCTTGTGATAGATGGTAGTTTCTTAAAGTTTACACCCGAAACTCAAGCAACAAAAGAAAAAATAGATACCTGGGACCTCCTCAAAATTCAGCACTTTTGCACATCAAAGGACTTTGTCAAAAGAGTTAAAAGGCAGCCAGCTCAATGGGAATAATTTGGAAATCACATATCTGATAAGGGTTTAATATCCATGATATATAAAAAGATGCTACAACGCAGCAATAAAAAGACAAACTACCAGATTGAAAAATGGACCAAAGACTTGAATATACAATTGTCCAAAGAAAAAATACAAATGGTGAAAAAAGACATGAAAAAATGTTCAACATCCCTAGCAATTAGGGAACTACAAATCAAAATGACAACAAGATATCATTTCACACCTATTAGAATGGTGACTATGAAAAAATTGGAAAACTGTAAATGTTGGAGAGGTTGTGGAGAGATAGGAACACTTATTCACTATTGGTGGGAATGTAGAATGGTACAGTCACTGTGGGGGACTGTTCAGCAGTTTCTAAGGAAGTTGAATATAGACTTGTCCTGGGACCTGGCAATACCATTACTAGGTATATACCCAGAAGAATTGAGATCAATGACACGAACACCAATGTTTATAGTGGGGATATTCACAGTTGCCAAAAGATGGAAACAACCCAGGTGACCATCAACTGATGAATGGATAAACAAATTGTGGTATATACACATGATGGAATATTATGCAGTTGTAAGAGGAAATGAAGTTGTGAAGCATAGGACAATATGGATGAACCTGGAGGACATTACATTGAGTGAAGCAAGCCAGACACAAAACAACAAATACTATATGATTGCGCTATTATGAACTAAATATATTATGTAAACTCATGGAGTTAATAATTAGAATATAGGTCACCAGGAAATAAAATGAGGGTAGAGAATGGAATGTCGAGAACTAATCTGTGCAGAATTGGTAAAAAGGTTGTTTGTAAATCTTTGGGAATGAATAGAAATGGTGAAAGCACATCATAGTGTTTGTAATTAGCAGAGCTATTATATGGGCATGATAGTGGTTGAAAGGGAAAGTCCAAGGTCATGTATATTATTAGAAGGAAAGCTAAAAAATATAACATGGAACTGTGTAACATAGTGAAACCTCATGTGAAATACAAATATGGGTAGTATTGCATATACAAGACTGCTTCTACAAAATATAAATACAAAGAAACTAGAGAGATGGAAACAGAAAAGCAGCTACGTATGGAAGGGGAAGTATAGAGAGATTGAGAGGTGATGAGTTTTGTTTGTCTGTTTTTTTGTTTATTATTATTATTATTATTGGAATAATGAAAATGCTCTAATACTGATTGAAGTGATGAATGCACAACTGATGTGATTATACCAAATATAGTTAATTGTACATTTTGGATGGATTTTTTTTACTAATATGTATCAACAAAATTGATTTGTTAAAAAGAAGATTGTTTTCATGTTATCTGGATCTGCTAAATCTTGAAAATATTTCAAATTTCAAATTTGACTGAACAAACACTGGAAAGGAATGCCTATTAAACACTATTAACACAATTATATATTTTTATTCAACATTTGAGATGCTCTATCTGTTCCCTCTGTGTGTGTGTCTCACAAACACTCAGACCTCTAAATTTTATTAAGTGTTACCAAATTTTGTAAATACTAGCTTGTGTCTCCCTGAAGCTGGAGACATTGTCTGAGAGATTTTCTAATGATTTTTAGAGACACTATTATTTTGTAAAGCTAAACTCTGAGGTATTCTTTTTTTCATGGCTCCCAGATTCGCTGATCTTCATCTATTAGAACATATTAGGATCTCTTGTACGCATTGGTTTACTTATTTGACTTTAGCTCTAACATATGAGTTTCTCAAAGTTGTCATTTCATTTTTGTAGCCTCAGTGTCTAAAATAGTGACAAGAGTAGGCCCTCAATAACCGTCTTTTGAACTGAATAGAAACTAATGAAATTACAATTTTGTTTGTGTTTGAGATCTTAATAATAAAACTTGTTTCCCAAAATGCTACTATAATCATATAAAATATTTTATTAAAATGTTTGGAAAATGCAATATTCTAATTTTCTGGTTTAGTTAGTGTTATAATATTTCTAGATTTCACTTTATCATTTTGTTATGTGTTGCCTTGTTGGAAATCTTTTAATGCTCTTTCTTGGGGTATTAGAGCTAGAAGAATGCTTAGAGATCAAATTCAGATTTTCTAATTGTATGCATAAGAAAGCTGAGACCCAAATATGTTAACAGTCAGAACTAAACCTACTTCCTCTGACTCCTCACATTTCATTTCTTCATTCATTCTCTCACTCACTTATCCATGTATTCATCCATCCACCCATCCATCAATTCATTCATTCAATATATATATTTTACATATATATCTCTCTCCATATGATTATATTGTAATCAAATGTCCAATATGTGCAAGTGTTGAGCTACTGGTGTCTTTTCCACAATATCATCATGTCTGCTTATTAGCACTTACAACCATCATGGAAATATTCTCCAATGTTTCAAAATCTTAGAGTAAATAAAAAACATCAGGTCTCACTACTGATGACTCTTGAGGTAAAGACAGAACTTGAGCTGCATTTAAGATTACATAATTCAATTTTTAAAAACGACAAAATTGTAACCAAGATAGCCCAGAGTCCCTTAGTCTTCTTGGGTTGACAGGGTTTGGGTTGCCCTTTCTTTTAATATACAATCCTTTCTCATGATCTGTGGAAAGTTCAGCAAGATCCATCATACTTTTGAGAATTTCCCAGAGGGCTTATTTCTTTGCTCCTTTACACAATCTTTTCTAGCAAAATATAAGTTAACAAAATTTACCCAATGAGTAGAAACATGAATATATCAATTATCATAAAGGAAGTTGGAAAGCTTATTCAATATCAACAATTTTAAAAGGCAACAAGCTCAAATGACCATAAATATGCTGTGTAACCAATCTGTGTTTCAGACTCTTCATCTGTAAAATGGGGATAATAATGTGTCTACCTCATAGGTTTGCTGAAGATTAACCATGTTAATATTCATATAATACTTAGAATATTCTGTAATATATTAAGCTTCGTGTAAAAATTAGCTACTTTTATTATTTAAGAAGATAAAATCCCAATGCTATTCAAATGATGCCAGATTATAGAAAAAAAGACAGACTATTCCTCATTCAAATAACTTAAAATTTTGATTATGACAGTACAAAATGGAAAAATGCACACCAATTTTACTTATAAATAGAGATACAACATTCTAAATATGATA
Source organism: Tolypeutes matacus (assembly GCA_026826555.1). Classification (NCBI taxonomy): domain Eukaryota; kingdom Metazoa; phylum Chordata; class Mammalia; order Cingulata; family Chlamyphoridae; genus Tolypeutes; species Tolypeutes matacus. The sequence goes on along the minus strand of JAKSZT010054487.1, from coordinate 40,444,120 downwards.
TTAGCAAATTGAATCCAGTAAATTAAAAATAATGACAAATTACTATAAGATATGGTTTCTTCTAGGAATGCAGGGATGAGTTTATATCTAGCAATATAACTAATCTCATCAATGAATTGGAGGAAATCTTTATGAATATATAAAAAATGCTTAAAAGAATTGATCAAATTCAGCTATCATCCCTAATTTTTAAAAATTACTCTAAGTAAACTAGAAATGGAGACAAATTAGATACAAAAAAAGGATGATTTCACAGAAACAGTCATCATTCTAAACAGTGAGATTCCAGACTAAAATTAGCAACAAGATAGGGAGTTCTCCTGTTTACCTTTATTATCACCCTCGCCTGCAACATTGCCCATGTCCCCTCCTATGCCTTACTTTTATCAATAGTATTTCACATTATAGAGCCCTCTGTATATTTTACTTATTTTCTGGTTTATTTACCAGAAATATCATTTCCATGGATGTAAGTTCCATGAGGATAGAGGTTTTTGTCTGTTTTGTTCCTTGCTATAGCCTCAGAGCCTTAAACAGTACCTGGTATAAGAATTAAATAAGCAGAAGAATTAAATAAGTTATTTAATATTATTTTTGTAGTACTAACAAATGAAATAAGATAAAATCAAATAATCAATATTTATATTTATTATTAAGGTAGAAGAGACAAAGTAACTTATTTTTTTCTGATGATTGTATATTTCTAGAAAACCTAAGGACTCAAATTTAAAAAATAAATAGAACTATAAAAGTTAATGAGCAAATTGGTAGGAGTTGGATTCTTTGTCTCAGGAATTTAACACTGCCCTAAAAAATTGTTCATAGGCCTCTTCTCCTGAGATCCTTAGAACTCCTCTGTTTCTCCATTCTGTGTCCTACCCAGAATCCCAACCATAAACTTACTTTTCTTCTGGCTTAAGCAAAGTCATTTTTTGTCACTTGACAACAACATGTCCTACCTGGTTCAATAAACCAAACTTGGTTTTTATGTTTTTCTTTAATTTATAGCCAGTAATATAAACAGATCTTTGGCAAGTCTGACCAAGGAAATACAGAGAAATCACAAAGAAAAACTGGAAATGAGAAAGGAGCATCACAGCAAAAATAGCATCAATATTAGTAGCACAATTGACTGGAATTTTTAGAGAAGCAGATGTTCTGGTTAATTTAATTTTTTTGTTAATTGGCAAATGAAACAGAAACTCAAAACACTTAAGAAAATCTTCATGAAATGTATTTCTTTACTTTGTATTATTTTAATAAAAAATGTAAAGAGCACAATATGCTCTTTCTTTGGTGATTCCAAATTTAAATTTCCATCTCACCACATTTTAGTATAATGAATATTGTTTTAACAATATACTACTCTTAGTCTATGTTTTAATAAATTGGTCTTTTATGACCTTAGTTATTAAGGTATTAGTGTTTTTTAAATCAGTTAATACAAATTTTTCTTTATTAAAGTCATTAATCCTTGTTGCAATTCTCTCCCTATCTTCTTTTTTGCTTTATAATTTTCTGATTTTTTTTTAATATAAAAAAGGGTTTAAAAAATACTTTCACACAGTCAAATTATCAATATATTCCTTGATGATTTCTTCACTTACCTTAAGACTATCTAAGTTATTCTAGATAGATAATTAGATAGTCATAATTTCTCCCATGTTTTAATTTTAAATTTTTGACACACCTAGAATTTATTTTGATGTATTTCTTTCGATCACTGTTCTAAATAATGAGAATCCAGACTTTAAAATTAGCAACAAGTTAGGGATTTGGACTATCATAAAGGAAGTCACTATGAACATTTTTATCAGTATTTTGTTATGTCCATCAAATTTTTTTACTGAGTATATACCCAGGAATGAAATTATTTGGTCACAGAGTATACTTTTTACAGTAATCTTTAAAAGGTATAGCTAACCATTTTTCCAAATTAGTTCTACCAATTTTCATTCCCATCAACAATGTAAGAGAGTTTGTTTCACATCCTCACTACATTTGGTATTGTCGGTCTTTTTAGCTATTCTGATATATGTGTATTGCTTTTTCATTGTGGTTTTAGTTTGCATTTCCTTGTTGATACATGATGTTGAACTTTTCCCAATATATTTAATGAGCCATTTTGTTTGTTTTTACTTTGTCTTATTGCTTATATCACCACAATATGAGTCCTGTGACAGAATATGTGTATTGCTCTGGCTTTTATTTTCACTATCTTATTTGTAACTTTTATTTTCACTATCTTATTTGCAACTTTTGATGAACAGAATTCTTAATTTTAAAAAAATTCCAGTTTATCAGTCTTTTCATTTTTATGCTTTGTTTAAAAAAATCTTTGCCTAGCTCAAAGAAATAAATAACTCTTTTAAGTCTTCTAAAACTTTGATTGCTTTAGCTTTTACATTTAGGTCTATGATCCATCTTGAATTATTTTTTGTATATGTTGTGAAAGAGTAGTCAAAGTTCAAAATTTTTTTCCACATAGATATCCAATAGACCTAGCACCATTTGTTGAAAAGACCATTCCTTCTCCACTGAATTGTAGTAGACACTTTGTCATAAGTTAGGCGACGATATTTGTATGGATATGTTTCTAGACTGTATTGAGTTTTGAACGAAGAATGGGGGTTACTTAGACAAAGAATTGTAGAAAGAAATCTAGGCAGATAGAACAGTATGTGCAAAACTGAATTTGGCTAAATCATGTATATTTTAGAGCAGGAGCAAAGAGAGTACAATCTATTCCTTGAAAAATAATATATTTCATCAGTACTATGTCTGAGGGGCAATATAGGTAGGACAAGACAGTAATGGTCTTTGCTCTCATATACCTTACAATATAATGGGGACAACAGGGAAGTAAACAGGCTGTATAATACAAGGGTTAAAGTGCCATAACAAAGGTGGTACAAATGCTTAAATAGCTCCTAGGCACTTGGCCTAATCCCAGATTTGGAAATCAGAAAAACCTTCCTGGATAAGAAATATATGTACTGAAATTTGAAAGATGAGTAAATTTAAGGAATTATCCAAGGACAATGGAGACATATTAAGAATGCCTGTTTTGTATCACTTTTTATGGGAGGAGGGATGAGGTTAGAGAAGGCATGTTTAAGAGTCTTGTGTGATAAACTAAGGAGGTGGAATTTTATCCTGAAAGGTTTAAGGAGCCATTGAAGATTCTTAACCATATATTCACTATAAAAGAGGATGAGAGGAAAAAATCCTAGCAGTAATCTGGAGGAGAAAGGATGAGGGCTTGCATAAAATAAAGGACAATGTAGAGAAGAAAATGTTAAGGAAAAGAATGACAAGAACTTGGTGATTGACAATGGGGGTTTAAGGAGAGCAAGGAATCTAGGAGGTTTCTGGCATGGATTACAAGGTTAAATGTGATGATATTCATTAAAAATATGTATTTTCAGAGAAGACGACTAGGGTAAAACAATGAGTGCAGATTTTTATTTCTTGAGTCTTGTATACATGTGGGATATTTAAAAGGAGATGTTGAGAAGGCAGTAGAAGAGATGTCTGTAGCTACCATGCATGTCTGACTGGCTATAGTTTCACAGCTGGACCACCACACTGCACTCTGGGTCAAGGCAACAGTTCATTCTGTTTCTAACCCCTCATAGTCTGGCACCTTGTCATACCTTGGCTTCCCACTTTCTACTTTCCCAGTCCTCTTATGAAAGATTTATTGCTGCTGACATCGAATTTACATAAATCAATTCAAACAAAATTCTTGTTGTTATTTATTTATTTAAAAGTTATTTGGGGGTATAAGCCTGATTTGTTAACCAGAAGCTTTGTAAAATAAAATAGTTTATTAGTGTCAGTTAATGTTAAGGGTTTTTAAAGGGAACTACTTAAAGGCATCCTATCTACTTATAACCCTACTGTTACATCTAAAGAAAGGAAAAGGAGATGGTAGGGCACTATTTCACTGTCTTCTAAAAATAATTCATCAATACTTTGGAAAAATACAACAAATGAAACTTTATTCCTTCTCTTTCCTTCTGTCATGTGTAAGATAGCAAAGTATAATAGGTGACAGATGAAACCCTGAGAAATGATTTCAGCTAAGAATAACTGGAAAAGCTTTTAATTTTCAGTGTTATGAATTCTAGGATAACAACGAATTGTGGGACTCAGAACAAGTTAGAAAAGTGTATTCTATTAAAGTCTGAGTAAAGTTCTCTTAAATCATGATTGTTAACAATTAAAGGTTAGTTGAGAAAGATATATTATTCCTTTTTATTCCTATGAAAAACAGTTGCTAATTTTACCAAATTCTAGGTTTGATTTTTCTAATTAGCTATATTTTGCTTGTGGAAGAAAAAATTTTAAAGTGAAAGATTTAATGTCAATTTCAGTGAAAACATACAACTGGTATGTCACAAAACTATATGAAACAAGATAATTCTTGTGGTTGATACTCAGGGAGAAATAGTGTGGTGCCCTTCAAGAAATGTGGAAAAAGTTGCCCTGGTAAGTTATGCTATATAATATATAGTATATATGAACACATAATTGATTGTAGCAGAGATATGGAAAGTTATTGCACAGTTAGGCATACATTGTGCATTTGAATCATTCATCTGGTACCTCTGTAGTGACTGAAGGCCACAAGCACTCTTCCAATGATTTAGTTTCCCAATGTAATTCAGCTATAGGGAGAAAATGTGCTAGTCACTTAGAGCAATTTATCTGGTATATATTCCAGTTTAAATCACTCATTGTAATTGAAAAAGTTTACACTATGGTTTTATGAACCAGTATTTTATGATCTCTGGAATGTGTGGCAGAATGTTGCATTTTTATTAATTTTGGAACTAATAAATCAAGGTTCTTAACCTGTAAGTATGAAAGATCAGAACCAGGATGATGCCAATTGCAACTTTGTGTGGTTTCTTTTTGGCCAGAGCCTGGCCCAGAATGTCTAATGCAATAACAGCAAAAGACTCATTTTTACAAACTTTTTCCTCAGTGAATATATTCTCAGCCAAATTTGTCTGATTTTCTGTGGCAAATAGACCTGGTGGAAACTTAGAGGACTTTAGGACATATCAGATATGGACAAACACTAAAAACATGAGATTAAATGTTATCCTTTGGGTTCCCCTCAGCAAAGGGCAACCAAAAATGGAGTGACAGTAAATCCCTTCTCATATCTCTAAGTTAAGCTATTCTCCAGTTTTTGTGCCATGGATAGATATGTTCATTAATTTCTCCTACCCCTTATTGTATGATGGGAATTGCTACAAGTAAAAAAGAAAAATGGAAGAGAAAATAGGGGTGTAATCTAGAAGCTCTGGAGTGGTCATGAGGAATGGGGAAGGTTTCATGGTCACTAATCAAATGCATAATAAGCATTTATTATATAAACATTCTTTCTCTCTGCCCATATCCCCAACACAAAATTCAAATATCACATTTAAGTCAATAAAAGCTATGTATTTAAGAAACGGTCTTCTACAAATTTGGAAAACAATTATGGCCTTTCAAAGCCAATTACAATGTCAGTTGACTTTGAAAAAGAAAACTAAAATGAAGCCAATGTAATGTACTATTTGACTTGAGCCTAAGAAAAAAATTAAGACAATGAATTCATTAAGCTTTGGACATATGACAGACTGAGGGAAAATTGTCATGATAATAACCAGAAGAACTGATTTGTTCTTGTACAAAATTTAGCTCACATTAGCAATATTAAGTGTTGCACTAAATATAATAGTTTAATAACCCTTTTTGTGGTTCCCATATTTTCATGGAATATTAAAAAAACTGCACACAAATACACTTACAAATATTTATATATATTTATTATCAAGAAAACTTGTGGAAAAATAATGAAGAAAATGTAAGAGAGGGAAAGACAAAATAAAAGTAAGAGATGCAAGAAATTAAAATAAAAATCATTTTTCAGCCTTACTAAAAATTACAACCTGGGCCTTCATACAACTGGCACATATTCTATTTGACATGAAAAAACTATTTGATCTTAAGTTTCCATTTAGATGATTAAGGACATGGTTATGAATGTTAAATTAGTAATGATTTATTGCAAAGTAAATATGTTTAGTGAGGTAGACTAATGTCTACAACAAAATAAAAGGGCAACAAAAGAATTAAATTCCTCTTTTCAATTCTTTGGTGAGGACTTAGCTTCAGTAAGACCCTATGCTTAAAATGTCTTTTTTATTCTGATATCTAATATAATGATTATGACTAATTAAACTCTCCACTTTTCAAAAACACCTGCCCAATTTGACCTCTAAATACTCTTTTCCCCTTTACTTCATCTGAATGACATTGTCTTCCAAACCTTTGGCTCACATGTAACGATAGGATCTTGCCCCTGGCAATGACTTCATATTTTTTATATCATAGCCTATTTGTATCCTCTGCCAGTATAAGAAAGTGTTAAGTAAACAAAGGCTCCAGCTGTTTCAGACATGTGAAATTCAAATATACATTTGACATTTAAACAGAATCATTTGCACAGAGATGCTAATGGACCTGATGAAGATGAAGACAGAGCAGAGTGTGGTGGTAATGGGATGCCAAGTCATTATTACTGTAATTTTTTTTTTTTTTAAGATTTTATTTATTTATTCATTTATCCCCCCCTTGCTGCTTGTGCTCGCTGGGTCAGCTAACCACGCCGTGCGGGCGGGCTTGCCTTCACCAGGAGGCCCCGGGAACCGAACCTGGGGCCTCTCATATGGTAAACGGGAGCCCTACTGATTGAGCCACAGCCGCTTCCCATATTACTGTAATTTTTATGCCATCTTTTTATTAGTAAAAATAATGCCCATGCTTCCGAATTTATAAACAAGTGTTCAAGTATTATCTCAATTTATCTTTCCATTTATGTGATTTAGGCAGATGTTTTTCAGGTAACTGAAATTTGGAGAGGATGCATGGCTTGACCAAACTTACAAAGAGCTAGGGATAAGAACCCAGCACTTAGTTACAATCTGCTCACCTGAAATGATAAGCAAATCATAAACTATCCTTTTGTTTATTCTCCAGTTTAAGCAAAATTAGATGTTTATTTTAAAGACCACAACAAAGGAACATGAAAAAACTTAGGGTGAGGGAATTAAAAGAGAAAATACAGCAGAATCCCTTTCCTTGTTTTGGCATCTGATCAAACCACATCTGTGGCAGAGACAATGTTCTGTGTTTACCAAACTCCATTTTCTTTCCATCCTGGGAACATAGATTTCATGTCCCAGTCTCCCCACTCCAGTAGGTGGGACCATGCTACTGAGTTCCGGCCATACAGTATGACAAATTTGGAAGCAATACATAATGTTTCTCTGCATGGTCTCTAAAATAGTTCCTGTGACCTTCCACTCTTACTTTCTTTTACCTCTTTTCTTGCCAGATGTAGGGGATTCACTGGAGAACCTCTGGACCAGAGAAGTAGTAGAACCTCTGGATAAAAGAAGCCTGGTTCCTGGAATGACTGCATTGAGCAAAGGCCTCACTTTCTGCATTCAACTGTGAAGTCAGCAAGAAACAGCCCTTTACTATGTTGAACCACTGAAAATTGGCAGTTATTGCTTAAAGCAGTTAATCTACTCTGTGCATATGAACAGTCCCTACATACTTTGTTTTGACTTGGGCTGAGGTCAAGTTCGCACAACTCCTATCCATTTCTACCTTGTGGCATTATTTTTTAAAAAGAGCAGGCTTAAGAGTCTAATAGTGTCCCAGCACATAGACAGCAATCCTACTCCTCTCCTAAGTCTAGCATTTTTAGTTTAAATGCAAGTAATTTAGAGTCAAATTTAATTAAAACAAAACAAAACAAACAAACCCATACCATACATATCACAGGCTTCATTGTTTTTATAACTTTCAAACATTGTCCTATTTAATTTTTAGAGCAGCTTTATGCAATTAATATTATTATTCTAATTTATGGATGAGAACTCTAAGAAGCAGAGAAGTCAACAATCCTGCCCAAGGCATCACATATATAGTGGATAAATGTAACATTTAAATTCAATTCTGTAAGGCTCCAAAGCTCATCCAGATGGATTGCAAAAATGGGGTCCACCTTTCTTTTAAGACTTTCTTTAGGACTCCCCTCCCCCTAGGAGGGGGAAAAAGACCCTCAATTTCACATCACAACATCATCCCACTTGTGGGGTTTTAATGTGACTCTCTTCGGAAGCATAACAGGAGAAGATAGCTGTAGGCAGAGGAGACTGTAATAGTTCCCACAGATATTTGAGACATAATTCCACAGAAATACTTGAAAAACTAAAGTATCCAAAGTGTCCATCTACTCAACTATTTAGCAGTAGAAAAAATATTTCTCTCTGACTTTTTATCAATCCTGGCAGATGTTCCAGCATCAATAGAGCATGAGAAAATTTCATGGAAAGCAGTCAGTCATGACTTCTCCCTCTTCCTGTACACACCTCACCACTGAAAAACATATGGTTAATTTAGTGTACATCAGGTTACTGAAAGACTTCTTTTTTGTCCAGTATGCATGCATTTGGCTGGTTGACAAAACATTTATTGGGTTTGCAGAGTGCAGTTATATTTTAATATTCCATAATAAATACATCATGCATAAAATCTTGATTTCCATAAAAATTCAGGGTATATAATTATTAAAATTAATACTCGGCCAACTGTGTATCTTTTTCTTCTTTAAGCCTAATTGAGCCTCCAAATTATATTTCCTATAGAAAAAAATCTAGGTTAGGTAGTATTGCAAATGATACAATTGCTATTTAGCAGATTTCAAGTAAAAGTTCACGAAAGAGTCCAAGTTTCCAAACTTCATAGTCTTTTTTACTACCTTCTGCTAATTTTAAACACTTTTATTTTGCCTTCATTTATTTCATGTTCTAAAGTTCTTACAAAAACAGAAAGCCTTATTTTCTTATGTCTGGATATCATGAAAACGGGGCTTCCTTATATGTTCCATAATATACAATAAAAGTTATTATTTCATAAGGAAAAATTATACCCTTGAAATGTCACAATAAGCTGCAGAATTTAAAATTCTGAAACAAATTAAGACCAAAATAGCTTACTAAATAAATGCTGTCCTCCCTTTCTATTTCTATTTCCTGGAGTTAATAATAAAAATATTTTTAAATGTCCATGATTGCACTGAAAAAAAGAAGTATATTCCTTTTTGGGCTAGAAACTATGAGAAATTTTTTAAGATCCAAAGAATTAAGTGGAAGCAGGAAATCTCAACCAAAACAGAATGATGCTGAAATACTGAAGAATATAAAAAGTGGAACAGATAAACCAGAATATTGTTTAAAAATAATACATAACCACATTAATAATAGACATAATAGAATTTAAGATAAACAGCATAAAAAAGGGAAAATAGATATTTCATACTGATTAAAATATCAATTTTAGCAGTTAATAGCAATAATCGTTCTTTACATACCAATCAACAAAATTAAAAAAACATAGAGTGAAACAGATAAATATATAAAAAATTGATAAATCCATAATTCTAAGGAGAAACTTTAATAATGACCTTTAGAAATTATTGATTCGTTGAATGAGGATACAAAAATTAAAGATATAAAATGTTTGGATAACACAATTAACAAGCCAAATTTGTGGACCTTAAACCATAGAAGAAATTAAAGCAGTACCAGGCCCAAGTAGTTTTTACTCAGATGCTAAGTTCTGCCAAGCCTTTTAGAAATAACTAATTTCCCATCTGGTGCAAAGAATCCCAGAGCAAAGAAAATGAAGCAAAGTTACCTAACTCATTTATGAAGCTATTATACTCAACAGTTTAAAAAACTGGGCAATGACAGCAAACATATACACTCACAAGGACATACACATAACAATAGACTTATTATACTTATAAAATAGATGCAAAAAATAAAATATTAGCAAGTCAAATGGACTGGTCTATTATAAAAAGGTATGATCAGGTAGTGATTCTTCCAGGATAATGTATATTCTCATATTAGAATATCTATTAGTGTAATAATAGTGAAATTTTATTTGTTCATTTTAATGAGTAATGATAAACATTTAACAGAAATGAATATTCATTCATAGTAAAAAAAAAAAAAATTAGCAAAACAGGTCTAGAATAGAATATCCTTAATTTAGCAAAGTACCAGAATTTTAAGTCAATATCATGTCTAATGATAAAATAATAGAAATATTTCAAATTAGAGTTTACATCAAAATGATGATTCCCTCCATTGTTGCTATTTTTCAACATCATATTGGAGGTCCTAGCTAATGCAATAATGAAAATAAAGTTGTGTATATATATATATGGAAGAGGTAAATCTATCGTTATACATGATTCCGAACTCCAAGAAAATCAGCTAGACAAACTTAGAAACAACTAAGCAATTAAAGCAAATTAAATGTCTGGATATAAGACCAATATGTAAATCTCAGTACTTTTCCCATAAATCAATAAGAAAATATGTAACATATAGCTAAGTTAAATATTTTCCATCCATAAAACCACAAAAACTATAAAACTTCAAAAAATAAACCTAAAAAGAAATAAGTATGACCTAAATGGAGAAACTTATGAAGTTTTAGTTAATAAGCTATAAAATAACTAGTGATATATATATGTTTGAGGAAAAGAACACTCAATATTGCAAAAGCATCTAATAATTGATAATGAATTTCAGTGTAATAGCCACCAAAATGGCAATAAGATTTCCATGGACCTTGACAAATTGGTTCAATTGATTCTAAAATATATATGAAAGTTGATAGTTCCATATCTGATAATATGGTTGGGCTTAAATATCCAGATAGACCTCTGGACTTCTTCTTTCTTCATTCTTCATGCTGAAAACAACTAAAAATGCTGGAGATTAGAAAGAAATAGATGATAGATAGATAGATAGATAGATAGATAGATAGATAGATAGATAGAT
>JAKSZT010054487.1:40376221-40433179 GCA_026826555.1 Tolypeutes matacus | reverse complement strand
GATAGATAGATAGATAGATAGATAGATAGATAGATAGATAGATAGATAGATAGATAGATGATAGATATAGATAGACAAACAGAGAGAGAGATATACCAAAGATCTGGTAAAATGGAAGATTTATCAGACACAAATAAGAGGTGAGGCAAACCGTATTTTCCAAAGTTGGCCACAGTAATATCTTCCATCCCACAGATCTTCTGCAATGTGACTTTACTGTGCTGTGAGAATTCCAAGCCACATTGAGAGGTTATGTGTAGGTCCTCTTGTTAACAGTCCCAGTGAAGCCCAACCCAACCTTACAGATATCCCAATCCAGCTACTTGACATATGAGTAAAGGAGCATGAAGATAAGTCCAATCTCCAGCCATTTGAGCCATTCTCTATCAATTCAGTCTTCCCAGCTGAGATTCCAGACATTATGGAACAGATCAGCCCTTCCTTTAATCCTAGCCAACTTCCTCACCCACAAATATTTTGATCATAATACAATTATTTTTGTTTTATAGCACTAGATTTCTTATGGTATACTGTGCAGTAATAGTTAATTGGAATAGCTATATTTTAACAAATAGCAGAAATTTTGAAACTGCTTTTGCCTTGAGGGTATATGTCAAAGCTGGAAGCTTTAGTAGTTTTCATATCCTCTAGGGGGTAAGGTCCACTTGAGATGGGAAATCTAATAGGAAATTCTCAAGCATTGAGTTGGGAACCTCACTGAATGAAAGGAGGAAGCAAAAATAAATATACTCATGCCTCTATCCTCAATGGACTGCGGTTGCCTTGACTCTGAACAGAGAAAGGAAAAACAAATTCCTAGGAAGTTACAACCAGAGTTTGTATATGTTTGCAGGAAAAATTTGGGGTCCTTAAACTTCTTTTAACTTTAAAGTGGTTGTACATTCTTACTTCCCTCATGTGCCTTCAGAGGCAAATACAAATCCTCTTTAGAAGAATGCAACTTCCTCCTAGATCCCCAATATTCTGAGAAATCATTTTAAAATGAAATTTAGCAGCTCAAAACTTCTGCTCCCAGCCAAGATGAAGTAACAAGAATCAGATCTAACCTTTACCTGAAACCACTAAAAAATTGGACAATATATCAAACAATGGTTTTCAAATATTGGGCATCAGGCAGCATGGGACAGTGATCCCTGAGGGAGGGAAAACAAATCAAGTGGGGGAAAACAAACACCAACACATTGCACTGGCATAGGCAGATGGTACACAGGTCCTAGCCCTGCAGCTGGAGAATGAGCCCACATTCCAGGATGTCCAGCAGCTGGTGCATGTAGAAGTGCAATTTCATCTGTGGCATATTGTTGGGGTCAGAGAAGTGCTCTTGTTTCAAGTTCACCTAGCCTAAAAGCTCCACCTGCTCCTATGTGGCCTACAGCTGTCTGTAAAAGAGCTGGCAGTCATGTGGGTTGCTGATAAGGAGGGCACTCTAATGCTTGCCTATATTGGCACTTAATCTTCGGATTCATCAGGGACTCCATGTGGAGGCTAATGAGTAGATCATGCAGGAGCTAAATGTCTGTCTGCAGGGGGCAAGTTAGTAGCCAGCAGCCCAGATTCCAAGTTTGGTAGGATATGGAGGAAGCATCTCCCCAAAGCCATTAGTGTCTCAGCCAAAATGGTGTGGCTTGGGGCAAGAGAACACAGCCCTACACTTGGCTGGAAGGATGTGGTCATTTGAACTCCTCTTTGAATACAGAATAGAACGCCATGGGGGCCCCAGGATACACTGTGAGGCTCAGAATTTGTACCATTCTCTGGAGCTATTCCTCTTCCTCTTTCTTCTCTCTTGCACCAGTGGTATTTTGTTCACTGAGTTGTGACTCTGTGACAAAGTGAGGTGGTTGGAGCAGATCTTATAGGACCAGATACATGAGTTGTGGTACCTGGGGTAAAGTAAGAATGAAGGGTGTGTTGCTAAAAAAAAGGAAAACAGTGCCGCTAAAAGTAGTAAAATATAAAAATACAAAACTTTTTCTATCCTTCCATAGTCTCTCTCTCAACTTCTCAACTTGTCATGGTGTTTTTTATTAACTATTTAATACTGTTCTATTTCAAGAAAAAAAATTAATTTTTAGCATTCATGCTAATGGTAACTTTAATATTACTATTCATCTTTATATCATACAATGACAATTTTAAATGAAAATGTAAGAGCATTTAGCTCATTTGCAGAATCACTGAAATTACACATTTCACATTTTATAGTTCATACATACATATGTATTTTGTTCTTATCAGAGCAGTGGAACCACTGCAAAACTATATCAACTGTTGTTATTACACTTCTGGAATATGTGCACATTCTACCAATACAGTATGGGAACTGTACTATGGCTTCCATAACACATTTACCTTACGTGACAGTTTGAAGTTATTTGGTGAATCCCAGAAAAGATAATGTTTTTTTTTTTTTAACTGGGAGGTCCCGGGGATCAAACCCGGGTCCCTCCATATGGGAGACGGACGCCCAGCCAGTTGAGCCACATCCGACCCCCAAGATTATGTTTTTGAATTAACCCATCTCTGTGCCTGTAAATGCAGAATAGATGAGTTCTTTTGATTTGATTCAATTAAGGGACCTTGATTAGATCACTTGATTAGATGGATTTTGATTGGACTCCATCAGTGAGGCATGACTCAGATTGAGTCTCCACCCTCTTGCTGGGCCTTAAATAAACTGAGAACACACAGAGAGACACAGAGAAAGATAGCTGCCATTTTGATCTTGCCATGTGAGAAAGAGGACTGCAGGAAGACAGAGAAGCCTGATAGAGGTCCCAGAGTTTGGAATCAGCAGAGCACAAAGGCATGGGAAGAGGCCCCTGAGGGGCTGGGCCCATGAGACAGCTCAAGGCTGAAGAAATGAGCCGTATGCCTGATCACCCACAGTTGAACTTGGGGAGAAAGCAGAGCAGCCAAGGACTAGGAGGAGGCCCAGAAAGAAACAAGCTCTGTGCCCGAATGCCCACAGTGGAACTCCCTGGAGACAGCCTGGAGGGGAATGCAGGGGCCTCAGCAGAGGTTGACTGCCATTTTGCCTTGCCACATAGTAGGGCTACAGGATCTGCCAGAAGACAACCTTGGTGAGAAAGCATCACTGATGGTGCCTTGACTTGAACATTTCAGATCTGTGGAACTGTAAGATTTTTCCCTAATAAATCCCTATTGGAAAAGCCAACCCATTTCTGATATTTTTGCATTGGCAATCTTTGGCAAACTAAAGTATCTTATAGTTGTTTTGAGTCTTAACATGGATTCATCAGAATTCTGTTCTCTTGGAGTACTTGTGAAAACTATAAGCAAATAAGACACCAAGGGATGGTGATGGACATGTATATTCCATATATTTCCTCTGCTCATACACATGATCCATTGTCCCATTGGACTTCATTTATAAAATACAAGTTCAAAGATGAAAGTATTAAGAATTTCAAGATGGCAACAGCAGAGTATTAACCAAGCATGGAATACATCCAAGCATAGGGCCCTGTGTACCTGCACAGGTCTCATGCCTATGAAACTGGCCCTGAGTGGAAAGCTTCAGTAAAGATCAGATAGAAATTGTGGCTTCTGTTAAGGGGCCAACATTTTTTGGCTTTTGACTTGGTTGGCTTGGCCTTCTCTAGTCTCCCAGTGCATTCCCCTGTCTCTTTGGCCCTGGTCTAGAATACAGTATTGCCACCTGCCTGGCTGGGGACATACATGTCACATGGCACAATGCCAAGGGATATAGACAAGTTTCTGGTTCCCAATGACCCTCTGAAGCCCTATGTACTGAAGCTGTTCACCTGGGCCACCTGCCAGGGCTTCAACTGCACCTGGTAGGGTGGTGGGGAACCCCTAGGATGAACTTTAACATTGGAAAATTATTAATCTAATTTATAACACCAATATAGTAAACTTGTAAAATATTATGATCATTTCAGAGTATGCAGAAAAATATTTCATAAAGCTGACACCAATCTATGAATTTTCAAAATATCTTTGAAAACTAGAAATAAAAGGGAAATTCCTTAACCTAATAAAAAATATCATAAAAATTACAGGAAACAAATAATGATAAGATGTTTAAAGCTTTCCTTTTGAGGCTAGAGAAAAACCAAGAATGACTGGTATCACCAGTTTTATTCAACTGTGTACTGGAGGTTGTAGCATTAAAAACGATTAAAAATATTGAAAAAGAAAAACAAACTTGTCATTTTTTTTGTAGATGACATGATTGTGTAGAAATATTAAAAAATCAGATAATTATTACAGTTTAGCAGTATTGCAAGCTACAAAAAAAAAAAAATCAAATATCACTGTGGACTTCTGCTTTATGCCATTTCAGAGTAATTGGTATTAGAGTAACCCTCCTACCTAAACAACTGAACAAGATGTATTAGGCATTTTTCAGGCATTGGGCAAGGGTCAGTACATGGTTTTGATGCCCAAAATAAAGGAAATTATTGACATGAGCTCCACATTCATCACTGCTTTCTGCGAGAGTCCAATTATGACCACAAGACAGGAGACTGAAGCGCAAGCAAAGCATATAAAGCCTACTGATCAGTGGAGGCAGAGTTCAAAGTTTGGGGATATAGAAATAACTGGAATCTACAGGGCGAGATATAGGAGATAAGGAAGATATAATAAGGGGGTTTCAAACTTTGTTTGAGCTCCCTACAAGTCATTGGACAAGTATGAGGCAGTGTATGTACTAGTAAAATCTATGGAATATTTACCAAAGAGTTATTGCTATGCAGCTGAGAGAAGAATGATGATAAGGAGAGGTTGCCCAGGGCTGAGAGATGGAGTTCCAGCTCAGCTACAATGCAGAAATCTCAGATATATAAAATTGAGACACAAGAAATGCCATAGCTTGGGTACAAGGGCCATGTGCTAGAGTAAAGCCTACTCTAGACTGCACTAATAAAACTTAAAACCAAGCCTTGAAAAGAAAAGAAGGGGAAACAAAGTTTAGAGTTTTAATACAGCTGACATAGTAGATCTTGGGAAACATTTTGGAATTTTCACTAATGCACCTTTACAGAGATTAAAAACCAAGCCTACATAAATTTAAAGTGATTGGACCTAATTGAACTGACTGCTAGAACAAAAAACAACACATATCAGTGGAAGGTAACATTATCCAGAGTCCCTATGGTATACCATTCACAATGTTCAGTATACAATAAATAGTTACCAGACATGCAAAAAAAAAAAAAAAAAAAAAAAACCCAAAAACAGGAATTATAGCCAAGAAAAATAGCAGTTAATATAAATTGACTCTAGAAGGCCTGGATTTTTAATTACCAGGTAAAGTCTTTAAAACAACTATTATAAATTTGTTTAAGGACTTAAAAGAAAATATGGCATTGATGAATGAAGAGATAGGAAATCTCAACAGAGAAATAAAAATATAACAGATTTACATAGAATTCTAGAAAATCTACAGTAACTGAATTGAAAGATCCACTGAATATGCTTAAAAATAGACTAAACAGTTGAAGTAGACAGAATCTGAAGAACAAAGAGTAAAAGCTTAAGGAAATTGAACAGTGGCCTAGGTGACATAATTATCATTCATGCAGTTGGAATATCAGGATGAAAGAAGAATTATGATGGGGCAGAAAAATTATTTGAAAAAATAATGGCCAAAAACTTCCTAAACTATATAAACTGTTGTTTAAATCCAAGAAGTTCAGCAAAATCAAAACAGGATAAATACTTTTGGTCATACTGCTGAAAACCAAAGAGAAAATCTTGAAAGAAGTCAGAGGAAAAAATATGGATTACAAGCAGAGAAATAGCAAGACAAATAATGGTTAGTTTCACATAAAAAGCAGTAGAGGCCAGAGGACAATTGAATGACATACTTAAAGGACTCAAAAAAAAAAAAAAAAAATTACTTCCAACCCAGAATTCTAAGTAACTCTCAAAAAGAAAGGAGAGGGCTGGAAATCTTTCCAGACAAATAAAAGCTAAGAGAAAATATCACCAACAGACCTGGACTACAAAAACTGCTAATAGGTATTTTGCAGTTTGAAGGGAAGTGAATACCACTGGATATGTAGGAAAGAGCGAAAAGACCAGAAATGTGAAATGCATGAGTATATATGAGATAATTCTCTTAATTTCCCTAAAAAAACAGATGACTGTTTAAGGCAAAAGTACTAAGATTTTTAAGTTGAGGTTTTACAATGTCTTTAAGAGAAAATATATGACAATAATACCCAGGTTGGGGGGGGCAGATAAATGGAATTATACTGCTGTAAGGTTCTTACATAAGTGAAGTGTGATGTAGGAATGGAAAGTATGAAGTGTTGTGTGTGAAATGTGAAGGGGGAGGTGGAAGAACATTAACGAAAGAATAAGTAGAGCAAGATAAGGTCTCTGGAATGTCAGAAATGAGGAAAAAACTAGGGGGTGGTATGAAGGAGAAGCATGGAGGGATCATTTTTATCAATGTAAAAATGGATTTTAACAATAATTTAAGGATGCATATTGTTAGCCCTCCAATAACCACTAATAAAATAACAAATATAGCTAAAAAGATATTAGAAGAATCAAATTTGAAGATTTGAAATATTTGATTTAACTAAATGAAAGCAGGAAAGGAGAAACAGTAGGGAAAAGAGAAAGGAAAAATAGAAAATACATAGAAAGATAGTAGGCTTACATCACCATATCAGTAATTTCATTAAATGTAAATGGAATAAATATTTTTAAATAGCAAGATAAAGATGGTCAGACTGTCTTTTGTGGTTTACAAGAGGCAGCCTTAAATATAAAGACACAGATAGCTGGAAAGTAAAACTACCTATACTATCTACTGAAAAAAGTAGAAACAATACTCGTAAGAAATCTATTCTAATTTTATTAAGAGCAGGCAAGGTAGACTTCAAGACAAAGGGTATTACCAGAAGCATGCACAAAAAAAACATTTCAAATGATAAAAAGGTTAACTCATCAGGAGGTCATAACAACCCTAAGTGTTTATGCATAAAATAACAGAGCTTCAAATACATGAAACAAGAATTTATAGAACTAAAGGGAAAAATAAACAATTGCATAAGCATAATTGGAGATTTTAACACTTCTCTTTAAGTAAGTGATAGAATATGCTAAAAAGGTAATGATATAGATCATAATTGACATTTATAGAATCCTATACCCAACAACTGCAGAATACATACTCTTTTCTCATACGCTGGGAACATTCATTAAGATAAACCATATGCTGGGCTATAAAGTAAATCTGAGTAATTTTGAAGAGTTTCAAATCTTACAGAGTATATTCTCTGACGACAATGGAATTAAATTAAAAGTAATAACAATAAGATATTTAGAAAATCCCCAAATACTTGGAAACTAAACAATTCTTAATAACCTAATGATAAAAGAACTCACAAGGGAAATTAAAAAAATATTTCCAACTGAATGCTAATTAAAATATAGCATATCAAAATACATGAAATACTGCTGGAGCAGTGCTTAGAGGTAATTTTCTGGCTTTAAATGCCTATATTATTAAAGTAAAAAGTTTAAATCAATTATCTCAGTTTTCACTTAAAGTTGCAGAAAAACAAGCAAATTAAGCAAGTAGAAAAAAAAACAAGAAATAATAAAGAAAAGAGCAAAAAAATCAATGAAATAGAAAACAATAGAGAAAGTTAACAAAGCTGAAATTTGATTTTCTGAAAGGATTAATACACTTGATAATAAAATCTCATAAACACTTCTGTTAGGAGGGCAAAAGGTACAACACCTTGGGAAAACAATGTGGTGTTATTTTTCATTTGGAATGTGCACATGCACTACAAACCAGCAATTCTACTCCTAGTTATAAACCAGAGAAACTCATGCAAATCTACATCAGAAAACTCATGTAAGAATGTTTATAACTTCCTGTTTGTAATAGTAGATACTCAGAAATAGCCCCAAAGCCCTACTATAGGAAAATAGACATATAAATTATGGTGTATTCATGAACTAGAGAATATTATAAGGAAGCAAAATAAATCAATTACAGCTATGTATAATAACCCATTCCATTAAAAAACATCTCTTAAATGTCCATCAGGTGTTATGCTCTACCCTGAGCAGTTGGGATATATTGGTTAATAAAACTGACCAAGGATCTCTGCCTTCAAGCCACCTACATTATTTAATATGTAAAATAAGTAATTATGTACAAAGTACACTAAAAGGTGATGAATGGCTATGAACAAAAGTATGAATGGAGCATAGTAAGGGGCTCTGGAATGCTGGTATTACTATGAAGAGGGAGAATGGGCAGATTGCTCTTTGCAACATATTAAATGGCTATAATTTTTATGAATCTTAGCAATAATACTGAGTGACAAAGTACATCCCAGATGACGTACCTCAATTCTGAGCTGTGGCAGTAAAAATCCCTTTGAAATCCTGCAGTTCTTTCCACCTGATATAAGGATGTTGAAGCTTCATTTTTGATGGAAGAGGCCCAAGATCAAAGCAACTTGGATCACTGAGTCACCACCTGGAAACTAGGAAAACCCATTATTATTATGTGTGCCATGAAGAGTGGGAAAATGCTATGTTATTTGTAAGCTGCATTATGATGTCAGAAATGTTTAAATATAAGGAAAAAACAAACAAACAGAGTTTTAGACACAGTCATATCTTATTAAATGTTCAATACACTGGAACAAAAAATACATGTGAACATTTTCAACTGGCTACAAGATATGCCTTTTATCTACATGCCATTTACCAGTTAGGAAAATAGCTGGTAGCTCTACATTTGAAATTATGTCCCCAAAATATTTGTAATATATGACTCCAGCTTTCTTTCACTTACCTGAAATAATTCCCTATATGTCCTTCCATGATCTTAAGAATACGTTGAAATGGATATTTTTTCTAGATTATAAAGACAATCTTGCATTCAAGTATTCCAATCATTGGAACATATAATTAATAATAATATAGATGTGTTCTTGTCATGTAATTAATTCTATATACATATGCTCTGTAACGTATACAAATCAATGAAAATTATTTGTTAAAGTTGATTAATCTTCTGAGTTTTCAAAAGGAAATTTTTCTTTAAGAAAAGCATAACCATTTTCCAGGCATTAAGTGGTTTAAATATAGTACCACAGGTTAAAACCAACACTTTCAAGCATAGACTTTGAGAATCACAGAGATTTCTTAAAAATATCCATATGAGGAATCATCTCTTAAAATGATTTAAACAGAATTTGCCCTAATCTCCTGATTTTCCTAGGAAGTTTGCACAGAAATAGCAATATGTGTGTTTGATCAATTAACCAATTCCGGCTATTTAATGAGCTAAGTTGGATAGTTCAAGTTTTAAAATTTAAGGCAAAAGTCTACTGAACAGGAATTAATAATTTGATATTATATTTCGTATTTTAATATATTTAATGAACTTCATGTATTTTGACAAATTCATAATTCTGTTAAAAATGATTATAAAAACTAATTTCTGTAAAATACCCAAATTTATTTCCCAAAATTTCAAACTATATGCATATTTATCTAGGCCGAAAGCATTAGGAAGTATAATTATTAGATTCTAGTTTATATCTCAACTAGTAAGTTGAGACAAATATAACTAAATAACATGGCTGTCATTTTATGATAAATAAGCATATTCAGAATTAACATACATCTAGATGTTTTAATTTTACATTAAGTCATTTACCTCTTCAGTGTCACTAAGATATATTCATTTATTTGGTATTTTGTCAGTTGTGTTTGTTCTAAATAATTTCTTCTAATATACATTTGTGTCTCTGGGAGGATTTCAAATTATACATGCTTCAAGTATTGGAGCAGAAGCATGTGGCATGAAACCTTCCTACGAAAAAAGAGTAAAGTGAATTGGAAACATTACTTTTTGATGTTTAATTATTTTGAAAGATACTTGCAAAACTACTTTAGGGTAAGTAGGTTGGCGCCAGCATTGTAGATCAGAAAACTGCCTGCAGAACAACTTCCTAGGACAAACGCATCTCATAAGGACATGTTCAAATAAGAAATTCAATAGTAGAGACTCATTATTTATGGTTCTATCCTCATTTCCTCAATGTGGATACAGTTTTAAAATTTACTCTTGGTGCTGGGTGAGAGGGAGGTCAGGGTCCTGGTGTCAGTGAGAAGCCTGATTAAAGTTATAGTCAAGCAAAAGGTAAGTTAAGGCCATCTTGGTCACTAGACACCAAGGTATAGGGTTCCAGAAATTTGAATGCAAGCTTCAAACATCTGGAGCTATACTTATGGGGAATATACAGCTGTGTTTACTTCAATGATTACACATTTACATGCATACAATGCATTTATTTAAATGTATAATCTCTTATATGTGAGAATAGTCAAACAAATGTATTTGCTGTACTTATTTGAATATGCTATTGAAAAAAGTATTCAAATAAATACATTCACCACTTTCATTTAAATCTTATGGTATTTATTTATATAATATACTTATTAATATGCAATCATAGCTCTTAATTTTTGTCTAAAACCATTTTTTAGAAAAATTAATGAAGCATAATTGGGATCATAAGTCATACAAATCAAGAAATTTTTGTACAGTTATTCATTGTTAGCAAACTTTCAGAAGGATTAGGAAATTCAGCAGGACAAGAGGATGAATTATTTGCAATTGGAATGTGTTTTTTTCAAATTTATGAAAATCTGATGGTCATTTTACCTGAATCTCAAAGCACTTGTCCAGATGTATTCCTTTTTTCCCTTATTATTACTGTATCTGAAAAGATAAATGTCTCTAGGCATTGTTTTAGTATAGAATGAAAGAGGGTTTACACTATTTTAAAGCCAAAATAAAAGATCTAGGTAAGAGTATTAAGATAATCTCATTTAACTCTTCCTTTATTTCTGGGAGAGAAACTAGAGATCAGGCTAATGATTTAGGAGGGCAGGAAATGAAACTACATTTTGGATGTAATTTCTGGCCCTGACGTCCTGGGAGATTTCAGAGAACCTTCTAGTTATAGTCTATTTATGCTTGTCTCAGGGCTATTGTATGCTTCTTACTTTCTCAGGGGTTCTTTTTTAATGTATGGTGGGATGACTTAGAGGAATAATGTGACATACTTAAGCTAGAGAAAAATAAGTTGGAGGTAGTGTAATTTTTGAAGGAATTTTAACTTCAGTTTACTACAGTATAAAAAAATGACTGCAGGCAATTACTTTGTTGAAAGATTGAATAAACAAGTGAGCCTGAGTTTCATTTTTCATGGGCTTTGGATAACAACATCTCAGTGGGG
Source organism: Tolypeutes matacus (assembly GCA_026826555.1). Classification (NCBI taxonomy): domain Eukaryota; kingdom Metazoa; phylum Chordata; class Mammalia; order Cingulata; family Chlamyphoridae; genus Tolypeutes; species Tolypeutes matacus. The sequence goes on along the minus strand of JAKSZT010054487.1, from coordinate 40,421,876 downwards.
GTTGTAAGGATTATGTGAATATAACATATAAAGCATTCAATTATCAAATGGTTTTCAAATAATAACTAGCAGCAAACACTTCACTTCCATTTTATAGCTGAGAAAATTGTGTACCTGTTACCTGAACATGTCCCTAAATCTTAGTTATTCGTCATGTTTTAGCAATCCCATTTCTTAAATTAATTAACCTCCTGTTAAAAGTTAAAATTGATATATAAACTGCTCATCCCCTCCCTACCCAAAAACTGTCAAGTGGCCACTGTGGTCTATGGTTGGTGGCAAGGCTCCAGGATGTGTAAGTTCATTGAGGTTGGTGGGCCACACTATGGGAGATGTTTGTGTTGGATGTGGTGGGAGGTGTGGGAGGTGGGCAGCATGGGAATCCCAGTGGGTTCCGTGTAATATTTTGGGTAATCTAAGCACCTCTTAAAATATATGTATATATATATATAAAAAAAATAAAAATAAATTTCCAAAAAAAAAAAAAAAAAAAAAAGAAAATACTGGCACAATAAAAAAAAAAAAAAAATTGATATATAAAAAAAGTTTTTTTGCTGCTTGAACCTGCAAAATTCCTTTTTTTTTTGTTCAGAGAGAATCCATACTTCCATCTAGGCACGTTCCCTTCAGAATGTGGATTGGTTTGTGTGTTTTGAGATGGGAAGGGTTCAATTACAAAATAAAGTATATATGCTTTATATTTATTTAAAAAACAAGTCACAGTATCTCATTTTTCATTTCCACAATCACTTTGTAGGATGGGTATTTTCCCCATTTTAGAAACGAGGAGACCAAGTTTGAGGGCTGTTCGGCCTCAAAGTGTAGGACGTGGACTCGCGTCAAAAGAAAGGCAAGGCCATGGGCCCGACGTATTTGCGTCCAGGATGGGCGGAGAGGCGGGCGCGAGACCCACCAATAGGAGAGCAGGCTGAGGACTAGTCTCTCCCCTGTCCGCTGAGCCCCGCCCCTTTCCGTACCACTCCTGTGGTATCTGGGGTGTGTAGCTGCCTCGTCCCGCCCCTGCCTCTGAGTGACAGGACCGTGGACAGCAATATTTGCAGCGGGACACGAAGTTTGTCGGCCATTGCCTTGGCTGAGCTGAGGTGTGTGTGTGTGTTCGGCGAGAGGGAGGGGTTCAAGTTCCGGGACTGATCGGGGGCGCACCTCCTTAGCGAGTCCCGAAAGCGTTTGGGAGATGATCGTTGTGCTCCCGGGAGCCGCACTTGGGCGGGCAGCCTGGGCGGAGGGAGGCTCTGGAAGATGAAAACCAGAGCCCGGGAAACCCACTACGTACGGTTATCACTTAAGGACCCCTTCCCCGGGTGCAGGGCGCTTGCGGTTGGGGTGGGGGTGGCGGGCGCTGCGTTCGGACGATGGGTGGCGTGGCCGCCACGGTTGCTTAGGAACTCGCGGTTCCCGCCCTGCCAGCGTGTCTAGTTCCCGCTGCGGGCCTGGGAAGCCTTAGTCCCGCCTTCCTCCCCATGCGGCCTTCCTCTCCGCCAGGGATTGGCTTCCTTGTGCTGTCAGTCAACTCGTGGACGTTAATGCGTCTGTCCAGCTCTGTGTTTTGTAGGTTCCGTTCAGGTCTCACTTTGCCCAATTACTCCCACACCTCCCTCGTCCCAATTAATGAAGAAGAATCCGCAGACCAAAACATTTGCAGAGAAGAGCTTCAGGCAGGATGGGCGGCTTTATTGGGGTTTGAGGGTGGAATACTTTTCTTGGTGCTTGGTGAATCCCTGTACCCACGAAACGTTGGTGCTTCCGTGGATAGCTAGGAAAACGGGGGTGAGGAGATCCGGTTTCTTCTACTAGGAATTCTTTTTCTCGCTGCTGTTTCTGCTCGGTGAGATTTCTCAGGAAGTTGAGGCAATTTCTTATTGGAGGAGCCAATAAGGTAAAAAGCTCTTCCTTTTAGCCCCCTTCTGTGGAGAGGGTGATAAAGCGCCAGCAAGGCTCTTTTTTGTTTCATTGGGCCCATATAATTAAGTACAAGATGGTAACCACAGATAACCATTTAAAATCTCCTCCTCTCCTTTGCTCATATCATGTGGCCCCAAATGATTCAGCAGAACTAACATCCCAGTGAGAAAACACAAAAAAGCTAAAAGTTTGCTTTTACTTCCTTCAGCCAGGTGTACAATGTAAATCACCAGGAAGGAAGCTTGTACTGCTTGTTAACACTAGGAAGAACAGTGGCGTAGAAATGAAGGAACTGTCAGGGTTGTGAAATGTTTTGTCCTTGGGCAATACACTGAACTATTTTTTCATCTGTAAAATGGGGACACCAGGATGTGTCCTTACTAAAGAGTGATGAATAATTTATTGTGCAAGTATTATTAAAACAATAATGTACACAGATGCAAAGTGTTATTGGTTACACTTTTATTCTTTTTGTCTAGATCTGAATTTGTAAACATTTAAGCATTATCATTCATTTTCCCTTGTGATTTTTTTTTTCTGTCATTGTGTTATTTAGAAACCTACTCACCTACGCTTAATTGATTCTGTGTTCTACTGGATTTTTTCAAGTAGATACTTAGTCTGACTGGATTGGCAAAAATCACCTTCTAATCCAATGATCATTAACCTCTTTGGTGTCATATACCACTTTGAGAAGCCAAGAAAAGCTATTAACTCTTGAGTTTGAAGTGTGTGTAGACCTTGGATTAAGAACACCTGTTTTCATTCAACTTTTTCATTGGGTATCAGGAAATCACTCTCTACCCTTGCCTCATCTCAAAGAGAGACTGAGTGATTTACCCAAAGCCATATAGCTGGGAGCACAGCTGGGTCTTTTCCTTCTCTTCCACAGTGCTGTTGATCGTATCTGTATCTGAATGATTATTATTTTAGTTTAGGGTCTTCAGGCAATCTCTCTTTCTCTCTCACTCAGCCTTTAACAAACAGGAATTACCAATGTTCAATAAATTGCTACTCTTACAAAACCAGGTAAATTATATTTTATTTCAAATGGCCTCTGACCATAGTCTTTTTAAAAAATGGTTCTTTTTTAAATTTTTTTAAAAAATTCAATTTTTTAATTTTTTAAAAAGATACATAGATTACATAAATGTTACACAAACGATATAGGGATTCCCATATGCCCCATTTCCCACACCTCCCACACCCTCCCACATGAACATCCCTCATTAGTATGGCACATTCATTGCATTTGATAAATGCATCCTGGGGCTTTGCCATTTAGCATGGACCATAGTTCACATGGTAGTCTACACTCTCTCCCACACAGTTCTGCATGTTATGTGATGATATAAAATGACCTATATCTGTCTTTGCAATGTCACTCAGGACGATTCCCAAGTTGTGAAAAAGCCCCCGTATTGCAACTGTTTTTCCCTTTTCCTGCCCCCAGAGCCTCGAGTGGCCACTGGCACCACATCAGTGTTGTAATTTCTTCCATTGCTAGAATCACAGTATGTCTATAGTAGAATACCAGACATGATTTTATATGTAAGTATGTGAAAAGAGAAATGATTGGCAAATGTTTTGGGAAAATGTAAATAGTGTTTTTGAGGTAAACTACATACATAAACTTTCCCTTCTATCAAAGCCCATTTGGAACAAAGGAAAGCTGTTTACTCCGTATTCCTGATTATGTTCAGTACATGCCACTGGAATATTATCTTTTTATTCCCAGAATTCTTTTCCTCAGTTTAAGTGAATGCTCTTTTTTAATATCTTAATTTTTCTATAGCTAAAAATTGTGCTTGGTTCCACTGTGGCCCTGACCTTGATTTTTGTATTCAAATAGAAGGCCGTAATTAGACTTCAATATTTTCTTTGCCTAAGTTCCTTTATCTAGCTTAACCAATAAAAGTGGGCATCAATAGCATATATAAAATGTGATTATTGAATAAGAAAAGAATTGAGAAGGAAAATATTGTTTTTCTAATAAATGTAGGAGTATATAGAAGTAATACAACTAATATATACTATAGTTAACAGTAATATTGTAATATTTTTGCAGTAAAGGCAAAGACGGTACTATATCAATGTTTAAGGTCAACAATGGGGGCGTATAAGAGAGTATGAGACTCTTTCTTTTGGAGTAATGAAAACGTACTAAAATGGACTGAAGTGAAGACAGCACAACTCTGTGATGAAATTGAGAGCCACTGAGTGTATACTTTGAATTGTGCAAGGCACAGGACTCTGTAACACAGTGAACCCCACAGTGGATGATGGATTGTGGTTTATACAGTACAAATAATGAGAAAGTTCTCTCAGGAACTATAACAAATATACAATACTAATACATGGTGTTAATAATAGGATACTTTGTGGGAAAAATACAACAAATATAAGCTGTGGACTAAAGTTAGCAGTGATATTATGACAGTATTCTTTCATCATTTGTAACAAATATGTCAGAACAATGTAAGGTGTTGCTTTTGGGGCTTTGTATGTGAATCCTGTATGGTATGCACGATTGTTTTGTAAACTCCACAACTTCTTTTAAAAAAAAAAAAGGAGAGCATATAGGAGTACCTATTTCTGTAGCACTTATAATTTTACTGAAACCCTATATTGGCTATTCTTAACTCTCTTTATTTCTGGTAGTGGACCTAGAATAGAGCTAAATGGATTAGAGAGGGTAGGTAAATTTCCATAGTTAAAAAAAAAAAGCACAGCGTTTTGAGTTAACCGAAGTGATTAGGGCAAGAAGATAAACTGGTTGTTTGTTTACTCTGGAAATATGAAGTCTTTTGGCTTCTACATAAAAGAAATGATAATGTGGCTAGTTTAACATTTTGCACATGTGTATGTGCAAAATGTATGTGAGTTACAATTTTATATATATATTACAATTTTACCCTCAGTATTATGCTTATAACATCTTACTGTTGGGAATTTTAAGGGCTCAGCAGATAAGAGCCCCTTCCTTGGCCTCCTGAATTTGTAAACAAATGTGTGGAGTTTGAAATATCATCTTTGTTACTAATTGAGCTGCTAGGGGATGGGGCACCAAAAATGAGTACTAGTTTTTCCTGCCCCATTCTATCCTCACTGCTATTCCCAGAGCCTGGACTTAATTCATGCAGCTGAGATAAAGTTTCAGTTTGCAGAACAGATACACTTATCCAGAATTACTGCTATGCATAGTTTAGGGCAGACAGGAAGGCAAAAGAGACAAACCTCTAGTGCTTATAGGTTTATAGTCTACCCATTAGAGTAATGTGCACCAGTGGATAGCAGCCATTCATCAGATAACTTTCCATTGGGAAATTGTGAATGAGGGGTGGGGTCTGAGGCTAGGACTGTTAATATAGTGCTCTGATTTTCAATTCTGGGTAATACCTTTAGACTGTTTGAAATATGTAGATGTGATTTAAATTTTAACAATGATAGAAGAGGTGTTACTGGCCTTTGGGACCCCGAAGTTGATGGATGGTAAATATTGTGTAATGTAGGGGTCTGCCAGCTCAGTGAAGAATTTCCTTCCCCATTCCAGTGCCAAAGTATCCCCATTGAGAAACATTGCTCCAGTGGAATTTCCTCCACGTGGAAACATGAGGCTAGACCAGAAAGGAGATTTCCCTCTAATTTTACTAATCTTTATCCATGTTTTTGTTATCCATGGATTGGGCTCTAAGTGTGAAGGTCTTAAAGCACTGCTGCACATAATATAGTCTTTTTGGTATTCTTTCAGAATGACTAAAATGATATTAATGTAAAATAGAGACACATATTTTATCATATTTGATATCCTTGAGATGTTTCTTACTGAACATATAAAGATCATATAATCCTGGAGCTAAATCTTTTTCATACCTTATTACATACATTTAAATCCTTTCTTATATGATAGAAATGTTCAGTATCTTTGCAATGATAGTATGAAATAGGTATATATTTTCATGAAAAAGACACTCTCTTAGCTTACCTGTTGATTTTTGAAATGTTAACAATAAAAAGATAAATACTCTGTACTCAGAGATTTAGGATAGACTTGTTGAGTCAGAAGTTGAAGACAGTTTCATAAATGAGAGACTTGTAAATTGCATGGTTTTTAAACCACTGAACATAGAGAATGATAGCAGGAATAAAGTAGCTTAGTTCTTCTATAATAGTGTTATGTAGTGTAATAGTTGCAAAAATAGCAAACCAATTAGATTGAACAACTTCAAATTTTGGCAAAGATGAAAGGAAGATGGTTTAATCCAAAGAACATTAATTTTACTTGGTTTGAATAATAAAATATTATTCAAATATTGTAGGATATAGATTGTGGCAAAGTCTTAATTACAGATTACAGATTGGGGGAAAGAGGAAGGTACACTAGACTGAAAGTTTTAGACTTGGCTACAGCAGTAGATAAATCATTTGTTGACTTATATAATATTTCTATACACGAAGTTCCTTATCTCTAAAAGAAAGAGTTGAAGATTTCTGGTTCTTTACCATTTTTCTGAACAATATGCTTGAGCATTATATTTCTATTTTTCAAAGTCACTCAGTACAGCCCTGTGTTTCTGGACAAGGACATATGAGATCTTTTCAGGAGGAATTATACCTCCAGGGAAGTTATAATTTTTTAAAGAACCCCCAAGCTTCTGATTCTGTTGTGTCTGTACTCATAGGGATCCATTATCTGCTTCCTCTCCTTCTCTTACTTGTCCTCCCCACTCCACCCCCTCAGCCCCAACACACAGCTATTTGGAGAATACTGGACTCTAAAAGATCTCTTTTGGTGCCAACATATATCTGAATAAATTTAGCATATGAAAATGAATAAAGTGGAAAAAAATCCTTAAAACCAAGGAAAATGATATCAACAGAAGACTCAGAGGCATACCTGTGAATTTCCAAGAAGATTAAGCTAAGGGAGAATATTTCAGGAAATTCTTTGATATCTAACAAATACAAAAATATATGGCATCTATGGAAAGGAGTCGAATTCCATATTAAAAGAACGGACAGTGATGAAGTGACAGTAAGAAGATAGTAAGGTAATACAAAAAGATGGCAAACTAAAAATATGAGAGCTGTATTAGTTTTCTAATTCTGCTGATCAAATTGCCACAAATTTAGTGGCTTAAAGCAATGCAAATTTATTATTTTTCAGTTCTGTACTTCAGAAGTATGACATGGGTGTCACTACCTAAAATTAAGGTGTAGGCAGGGCTGTATTCCTTTCTGGAGGCTCTAGAAAATATCTGTCCCTTGCCTTTTCTAGCTTCTAGAGACCACCCACATTCATTGCTCATGACCCCCCTTCCTTCATCTCCAAAGCCAGCAACATTGCATCTCTCTGACCATTCTTCTGTAGTCATAGCTCCCTCTCACCACAGCTGGGAAAGGTTATCTGCTTTTAAAAGCCCACCTGTATAACACTGGGTAATCTTTCATCTCAAGGTTCTTAATTATATCTGCAAAGTCCCTTTTGTCACATAAGGAGACATATTCACAGGTTCTGGAAATTAGGATTTGAAGATCTTGGAGTGGGGGATGGGGAAGATTTTTCTGCTTAACACAACAGCAGATTTAAAATCCATATTTGAGGCAGTAGAGCAGAATTCAATTTTTATGGAAAGCTTTATCAGTGTGGCTCTTCTAGCTAAAAAATTAAAAATCATGAGAAGAAGGTGATATGTGGAAGACAAAGAATGAAGTCCCCCATATGGATATTTGAATTTTCTGAGAAGAAACCAGAATATTTTTCCTGAAGAGAACAGAACATTTGAAAGAAAAGTAATAAAGAAATACCAGAATAAAACTTCCCTGAGCTGTAAGAGAACTATGAATGTAGATAATGAAGACTTCTCTTATGTAAGACATGACAACAAAAAGAGACATGTCACTGAATTTCCAAATTATAATGATAAAAAAAATCTTCATGTATTTTGAAAGAAAGAATAAAAAGCATATTACTATCAGGAAATAGAAATTGGGCTGTTCTCAGGCCCCTTTTCTACAATATTAAGTGCCAGAAGACAACAGTGACATTTTTAGTTTTAATTTTCATGCACTTTGTGTTTCTTATATGATAACAGAAAACCACTACTGTGTCTATAAAGGACTCTAAACTACTCTATGGTTGCTTTAGGGGGAGGAGGGAAACTCATACAGCAACTGACTGAAAGATGATGCAACATGAACACAAAAGCAATGCTGTAAAAAACCTGATGGTATGGCCTAGATTCCTAGAATTCTGTATAGAGGTGACTCTTAAGTAATTATGTTAAATCTAGTTAAAAATTGACTGCAAATGTAAACAATTGCTTCCATGAGAAGATATCAGATGAAATAATTCAATAACAACAACTTAGATTTATCTTTATTATTATTATTATTATTTTAGGAAGTACCAGGGCTTTAACCTGGGGCCTTGTACATGGGAAACTGGTATTCAACCTCTGAGCTACACCTGCTCCCAACCACTTAGATTTAAATAAAATTTTGAGATGATCTGATTTATTTATACCAGAGATGAAACCTGGTAATCCAAGAGTACTAATAAATTAAAAAATATAGCTCTTGAAACAGATCTCACCCACTGTCTGTTTCTGTATGATCCATGAGCTAAGAATGAGTTTTTAACGTTTTTATATAGTTGAAAAAAATAAATTTTGTGGCATGTTAAAATTATATAAAACTGAGACTTTATTGTTCATAAATAAAGTTTTATTGAAACCTAGATACGCTCATTTATTTATATATTGTCAGCGGCTGCTTCTGTACTGCAACAGCAGAGTCATTAATTTTAACACAAATGTGGTGCTCTCGTTGCTTTGCACTGCTGCTCTGTGTACTACAAAATTACAATGACACAGTTATAACTCCATTTTGCCTCTTGGATCACAAAGCCTAAAATATTTATTATCTGGCCCTTTAAAGATAAGTTTGCCTACTCCTGACCTAAACTATAAGCTTCAGTGTATAATGTTGAACTTTTCTTTCTAAGTCATGGGATCCAAATCTATTCAGCCCTTCGATGACTTTGTTACCCCAGCATTTCTTTGTTTTTATTGGAATTAAAACCAAGAATCTACTGTTATTTAGATTTAATAATCCACGTTTTTTCTTTTCTATCCTTTTGCCTTAAATGAAATACGATTAATGTAAAGCATTTAGAATTTCATTTTTGAAGACAAAAAGCAGTTAATACTGCAATTTTTTTCAGTAAGCAATAATGAATACTTTTCTATTGTATGCCAGAATTCTCTAAATGTTTATAGAGATAAGCATGTACAATATGTAATAAGTGAGTTATAATTCAGTCAATCAGCAATGTCTGACAGTATTGTTGAATTATGCAAAGGAGTTTGTGTTGAGATGAGGCCTTGAAGGATTCCTGTGACTTCAAGGTGGATAGGTTAATGTTAAGGTAACATTTGAGGCAAAGAGGACAAGATTTGCAAAGCAACAAAGCTGTTGATAGGATAGTGTGGTCTTAAATAATAAGAAGTTCAGTGGGTGGAACATAATTTGGAGAAAAGTGGCTAGAGCTGAAACAATAAGGATCCATTAGGCCTGTTGAAGCTATACTATGGCATGCAAAGCATTTTCATCCTGTAGCAGTGAGGGTCTATTTTGGTTTTTTAGTCAATAGAGCAACATGATAAGATCAGTATTTTAGAATAGTGGTTCTCAAACCTTTTCAAATCTAACACATCATAAAACTATTTAATTCTCTGACGATATCTTCACAGGATAAAAGTTGTGTTGGTGTATACCTCCCTATGTCCTATGTATACCAAACTTTTCCTTGAAGGAGGAAAACTTCCCTAATTACCTTAGGAACTTTTGTGGTATATAAATTTATGTAAGCACACTGTTAAATAAACTTAAATCATTTTAAATTTTCAGAAGGTTAAGAAGTTACCTGTAAGGTAACAGAGTAATCTGTTCTGGCTTCTTCTGGGTACATAGAACTGCTTTAAGACCAAACATAATGTATATGTTTGCACATATCACCTCTTTGATATATGGCTTATAAAAACTTTATGAAAACTTGAGATGATAGTTTAGTTACAGAACACTTGGACATACACCGATTTTCTCTTTTTTAGATAATTGAAAATGTTTAATCAAACTGTATTGAAAGACATATCCCATTTTTTAAGCAAATCAATTTTATTGATACATATTAATAAAGCATAAATCCATCCAAACTGTACAGTGATATTTGGTATAATCACACAATTGTGCATTCATCACTTCAATCATTGTTACAGAATTTTTATTATTCCAATAGTAATAATAATAATAAAAACAAACCAACCAAACAAAACTCGTCACCTCTCAATTTCTCTGTGCTTCCCCTGCTGTGCTGCTGTACATGGCTGTTTTCTTTTTCCTTTTCTTTAGTTTATTTGTATTTATATTTTGTAAAAACGGTTTTTATATGTGCAATATTACCCTTATTTGTATTTTACATGAGGTTTCACTATGTTAAACAGTCGCATGTTAATTTTTTAGCTTTCCTTCTAGTAATATAAATGTCTTTCTCTTTCAACCACTGTTATACCCATATAATAGCTTTGCTAGTCACAAACACTGTGATGTGCTCTCACCAGTTCCATTTCCAAAGATTTACAAACAACCTTTTAACCAATTCTACACAGATTAACCATCACCTTTCCATTCTATACCCTCCTTTTATTTTATGGTGATGTGTATTCTAATTATTAATTCTATGGGTTTATATAATATATTTAGTTCATAATAGTGCAATAATACAGTATTTGTCCTTTTGAGTCTGGCTTGCTTCACTCAACATAATGTTTTCCAGGTTCATCCATGTTGTCTTATGCTTCATGACTTCATTTCTTCTTACTGCTATAATATTCCATCATGTGTATACACCACAATTTGTTTATCCATTCATCAGTTGATGGACACTTGGGTTGTTTCTCTTGGCAGTCATGAATAATACCTCTATGAAAATCAGTGTGCAGATGTCTGTTTGTGTCACTGCTCTCAATTATTCTGGGTACAATACCTAGCACTGGTATTGCCGGGTCAATGGCAAGTCTATATTCAACTTTGTTAGGAACTGCCAAACAGCCCTCCACAGTGGCTGTAGCATTTTACATTCCCAAGAACAGTGAATGAATTTTCCTATCTCCCCATATCCTCTCAACATTTACAGTTTTCTGACTTTTTAATAGTGGCCAGTCTAATAGATGTGAAATATTTCATTTGCATTTCCCTAATTGCTAGTGATATTGAACATTTTTTCATGTTTTTGTTGTTGTTGTTGCCATTTTTTAAATTGGTAGTTTGTCTTTTTATTGTTGAGTTGTATGTTCTCCTTATATATCATGGGTATTAAACCCTCTATGGATATGTGATTTCCAAATATTTTCTACCATTGGGTCAGCTGCCTTTTCACCCTTTTGACAAAGTCCTTTGAGGAGGTCCCATTTATCTATTTTTTCTTTTATTGCTTGTACTTTATGTGTAAGGTTTAAGAAACTACCACCTACCACAAGATCTTGAAGATGTTTTCCTACTTTTTCTTCAAGGAATTTTATGGATGTCACTTTTATATTTAGGTTCTTGATCCATTTTTAATTTATTTTTGTGTAACGTATGAGATAGGAGTCCTCTTTCTTTCTTTTGGATATGGATATCCAGTTCTCCCAGCACCATTTGTTGAATAGACTGTTCTGGCCCATCTGGGTGGGCTTAACAGCCTTGTCAAAAATCACTTGACCATATATGTGAGAGTTTATTTCTGAGTTCTAGATTTGGTTCCATTGGTCAATCTATCTGTCTTTATGCCAGTACCATGCTGTTTTTACTACTGTAGCTAAGTAATATGCTTTAAAGTCAGGATATGAGAGTCCTCCAACTTTGTTCTTCATTTTAAAGACATTTTTGGCTATTCGGGGCCCCTTACCCTTCCAAATAAATTTGATAATTGGCTTTTTCATTTCTGCGAAAAAGGCTGTTGGGAGTTTTATTGGAATTGCATTGAATCAGTAAATCAGATTGGGTAGAATTGACATTTTAACAATAATTAGTCTTCCAATCCATGAACATGGAATGTCTTTCCAATTATTTAAGTCTTCTTTGGTGTCTTTTAGTAATGTTTTGTGGTTTTCTGAATACAGGTGTTTTATGTCCTTGGTTATGTTTATTCCTAAATATTTTATTGTTTTAGTTGCTATGATAAATGGATTTTTTTTCTGATTTCCTCCTCAGATTGCACATCAGTAGTGTATAGAAATGCTCTGGATTTTTGCATATTAAACTTGTATCCTGCCACATTGCTGAATTTGTCTATAATTCTAGTAGTTTTATTATTGATTTTTTAGGATTTTCCAGATATAGGATCATATAATCAGCAAATAGTGAAAGTTTTCCTTCTTCCTTTCCTATTTGGGTGTCTTTTATTTCTTTATCTAGCCTAAATGCTCTAGCTAGAACTTCTAGCACAATATTGAATAACAATGCTGAGAGTGGGCATCCTTGTCTTGTTCCTGATTTCAGCAGGAAAGCTTTCAGTCTTTCACCATTGAGTACAATGCCAGTTGTAGCTTTTTCATATATGCACTTTACTGTATTGAGAAAACTTCCTTCTATTCCTATCATTTGGAATGTTTTTTTTATTTTTAATCAAGAAAGGGTGCTGTATTTTGTCAAATGCCTTTTCTGCATCAGTCGGAGGAACATGTGATTTTTCTTCTTCAATTTTATCAATATAGATTATTACACTAATTGATTTTCTTGTGTTGAACCATTCCTACATACCTGGGATAAAACCTGCTTCATCATGGTATATAATTCTTTTATTGTGCTTTTGGATTCAGTTTGGAAGTATTTTCTTTAGGATTTTTGCATCTATATTCATTAGAGATACTGATCTGTAATTTTCCTTTTTTTCAGTATCTTTATCTGGTTTTGGAATTAGGGTGATGTTAGCTTCATAGAATGAGTTCGGTCGTGTTCTTTCCTATTCAAATTTTTGGAAGAGGTTGATCAAGATTGGTATTAGATTGTCTTTGACTAATTGGTTGAAATCACATGTGAATCCATCTGGTCCGGGTGTTTTCCTCTTTGGGAGGTTTTTGATGACTGTTTCAATCTCTTCACTTATGATTGGTTTGTTGAGTAGTTCTATTTCTTCTAGGGTCGGTGTAGGTGGTTCATGTGTTTCTAGGAATTTGTCCATTTCATCTACATTGTCTAGTTTTTTGCCATACAGTTGTTCATAAATTCCTCTTATGATCTTTCTTATTTCTGTGGGGTCATTGGTAATGTCCCCCCCTCTCATTTCTGGTTTTATTTACTTGCATCTTCTTTCTTTTTTTCTTTGTCAGTCTAGCTAAGAGTTTGTTCATTTTGTTGATCTTCTCAAAGAACCAACTTTTGGTTTTGTTAATTCTTTCTAGTGGTTTTTGTTTGTTTGTTATCCATTTCATTTATTTCTGGTCTGATCTTTACTATTTCTTTCCTTTGGCTTGGTTTGGGATTAGTTTGCTGTTCTTTTTCTAGTTCCTCCAGGTGTGCAGTTATATCTTCAATTTTAGGTCTTTCTTCTTTTTTAATGTAAGCATTGAGGGCTGTACATTTCCCTCTCAGCACTGCCTTTGCGGTGTCCCATAGATTTTGATATGTTGAGTTCTCATTTTCATTCATCTGAAGATATTTGCTGAATTCTCTTGCAATTTCTTCTTTGATCCACTAATTATTTAATAGTGTGTTGTTTAATTTCCATATATTTGTGACTTTTCCATTTTTCAGTCCATTATTGATTTCCAGCATCATTTTGGTATGATCAGAGAAAGTGTTTTGTATAATTTCAGTCTTTTTAAATTTATTGAGACCTGTCTTGTGACCCAACATTTGGTCTATCCTGGAAAAAGTTCCATGCGCACTTGAAGAGAATGTATATCCTACTGTTTTAGAATGTAATGCTCTATAGATGTCTGTTAAGTCTAGTTCATTTATCATATTATTTAAGCTCTCTGTTTCTTTATACTCTGTCCAGATATTCTATCCAATACTGAGAGTGGTATATTAAAGTCACCAACTATTATTGTAGAGACATCTATTTCTCCCTTCAGCTTTGCCAGTGTGTGCCTCATGTATCTTGGGTCACTCAGGTTAAGTGCATATATATTTAGTATAGTGGTGAGCTGCCCCTTTTGTTAACATGTGTATTAGTCATTCAAGGGGTACTGATGCAAAGTACCAGAACTCTGTTGGCTTTTATAAAGGGTATTTATTTGGGTAGAAGCTTACAGTCACAAGGCCCTAAAGAGTCCAACGCAGTGTACCATAAGAGGTACTTTCTCAACCAAAGTCATTTGCCATGTTTTGAAATAAGATGGTGGGTGACCTCTGCAATGGCTCAGCCTTCCCTCTCCCTATTAAGGCTTCATGGTCCCAGCTTCTTCTGATCTCAGCTGTAGGCTGGCATAAGGCGTATCTCTCTCCCTGGTGCTCATTTCATTCCTGGCTCGGTGGCTCTGGTCTCTTCACAAGGTCAGCTGTAAACTATCAGGCTCATCTCCCTTCCCAGGGCCTCTGCTGTGTCTAATGAGCTGTCTCTCTTCCTCTGTGTTCTTCTCCATGTGAGAGTCCACTTTATCAGCCCACCAAGGGGGCTGGGACTCAACTCTGAGTTGCACTCTAATGACAAGTTTGAGTCAATACCCTAATCTTAACTTAATTTAATCAGACATCTCAGCTGAACCTAATACAATCAAAGGGTTATCACACCCAGAGGAACAGACTATTATACAAATCTATATCTTTTTGGAATTCATAAATAATATCAAGCTCAAAATATATAATGACCTCCACCCCTTATAACAGTTTTACATTTAAAATTGATTTTGTCTGATATTTCTATGCTACTTCAGCTCTTTTTTTCATTACTATTTGCATGGAATATCTTTTCCAATCTTTCACTTTTAATTTTGTTGTGTCCTTACATCTGAGTGAGTCTTATGTAGACTACATATAGATGACTCATATTTTTTATCCATTCTATCAGCCTATGTCTTTTGATTGAGGCATTCAGGACATTAACTTTCAATGTTATACAGGCATTATTTACGTCATCCATTTTGTTCTTTATCTTTCTGTTGTCATATTGTACTATTGTATGTCTTTTTACCCTTTAATCTTCATTTCTACACTGTTTTCCAATTCTCTTGCCCTTGTTTTTTCTTTTCAGGCTTCAGCACTCTTTTTACTATCTCTTGTAATTCTGGTTTTTTGGTTACATATTCTATCAGTTTTTGTTTGTGTGTTAAGACTTTGAACTCATCCTCATTTTTGAAGGATAGGTTGCTGGATACAGAATCCTTGGCTGGCAATTTTTCTCTTATAGTACTTTAAATACATCATACCACTTTCTTCTTGCCTCCATGGTTTCTGATGAGAGGTCAGCACTTACTCTTTTTGACGTTCCCTTGTATGTGATGCTTTGCTTTT
This sequence comes from Tolypeutes matacus, assembly GCA_026826555.1. Classification (NCBI taxonomy): domain Eukaryota; kingdom Metazoa; phylum Chordata; class Mammalia; order Cingulata; family Chlamyphoridae; genus Tolypeutes; species Tolypeutes matacus. The sequence goes on along the minus strand of JAKSZT010054487.1, from coordinate 40,406,456 downwards.
CTCTTACTGCTTTCAGAATCCTCTATCTCTGATATTTGTCATTCTGAATAGCAGGTGTCTTGGAGTAGGTCTGTTAGGATTTATTTTGTTTGGGGTATGTTGCCCTTCTTGATATTGATATTTATGTCTTTCATATTGGTTGGGAAGTTTTGGGTCATTATTTCCTGAAATATTCTTTCTGACCCTTTTCCATTCTCTTCTCCTTCTGGGACACTCATAATGCATATTGTTGTGCATTTTGCTTTGTCTTTCAATGCCTTGAGACCCTGTTCCCTGTGTTCTATTTTCTTTTCTTTTTGTTCTACTGTCTTTTCCAGTTCAGATGTTCTGTCTTCGAAATCACTAATTCTGTCTTTGAGCAGTTCAGATATGCTCTTATGTGCCTCTCATCCATCGTGTCTTTCATTCCCATAAGGTCTCTTACTTTTCTTTGCAGTCTTTCAAATTGTTCTTTATGCTCACCCAATGTTTTCTTAATATGCTTTATCTCTTTGGTCATATTTTCCTTCAATTCTTTGAATTGATTTAGATTTGTATGATTATTCATTGATTAGTTGTCTTAAATCCTGTATCTCATCAGGATATTTGTTTTTTTCCTTTGACTGGGCCATATCTTCCTGTTCCCAGTATGGCTTGTAACTTTTGCTGATGTCTAGGCATCTGAATATGTTGGCTAATTTACTCTGATGGCCAATATCTCTCTCTGGTCTAGTGTTTTTTTTTCACAGCTCTTCTTTGATATTTGGTTCAACATATGATAAATCTTTAAAATTTCTCAGCTTAGGTTATCAGGATCATGCCAGAGACTCACTAATGGGGCACAGATTTTTTTCCCAGGAGACAGGGTACAGAGAGAACCAAAAGCAGTTTTTGTCTACACAATTTCCAGAGCAGCCAGCAGATGGTGCTCGGTGCACCTTTCCAGGGAGGTGTTTCAATCTCTGTTTTCCTATGTTTTGGTCTGGCCAGAGCTGAGATTCAAAGCGTGCTCTGCTGGCAGAATTCATTGAAGAAAACCCGCCTTTTCCCTTGTAACAGCTGACAGGGTAGAACATGTCTGTTCTCCTCTCAGTCAGCTGCATTGAGCCAGGGTTTTTTTTTCCCCAAGCTTAATATCTTAAGGGTGGAGGAGGGGAGCCCTTCTCCGCCACCGCTGGGGTTTGGTAACTCACATTTTTTGTTTCAGGTTCTTCATCTCTCTGTTCCCCCTCACCCTCCCTGGAGTTGTGAAGCACTGTCTTTGTCTGCTGACCCCTAAGGTAGCTCCCTCGTACAGGTTTTGCTCTCTCTCCATTTTTTTTTTTTTTTTTTTTTTTTGTGAGAGTGTTGAACCCTGCCTACCTAATCCAACACCACCTTCCCACCAGACCATATCCTATTTTGAACCTTGATTTATATATATTTGAAAATAGTTTTCAATAATATTGTCTCACATTTTTATAGACCTTTATACTTGGTGCATTTTTTTTTCATAAAAATGATCTTATTTCATCCTTATATTAATCTCTGTGATATATCTAAAAGGCCTCTTGTCTCCATTTTACCTGTGTAGAGCTGATAACTCAGATGGGTGGTCTGAAGACATTTTCCATTTAGAGAAAGAGAGTGAGATCTGTGACTGCATAGATTTGAGTTCAAATCTCTGCTCTTCTTGTCAAGTGTGTATGCTTGAGCAAGTCACTTAATCTTTAGAAGACACGGTTTTGCAGTTATAGTTAATTGTACCTATCTTATAACATGAGTCTTTTGAGATTTGTTGGTAATATGTGTGAACTTAAAAGTCTGGGGATGATTGAACAGAATTGTTTTTATAGATTAGACACTATACAGATTTAAATAAGAGAAAATAATTTCGAATCATGCTCTTTACATTCATACTTGACTCTAAAACACAGTGAAGTCTCTTTCACTACTTTTCAGACAACTCTACAATGAACCATTTTTAAAGCATGTTCTGTAAAAATAATATTACTAGTTATTACAGTGTAATAGGGATCTTTACTCAAACAAATTTGGGACATCTTGGGTTAAGTAAATTTAAATAGCTTTTTGTATTACAGGACTTCTCAGAACCTTTATTATGATAATGTACCTTGTGAAAAGGGGGCATAGTATGCAACATTTTCCAAATATATTTCCCCATAGAAACTTCCTTGGGTTGAACATTTAACAGATTTACCATACCAAGAAACACCTTTTGGAAAATGCCACCACAATGCTTTTATTTTGTGGATGATTATGGAACTGGAAATCATCAATTTCATATTTCTATATACTCTATTTTGAATTACAGTAAGAAAAAACAACCAAGAATATTATTTTTGGTATTTGGAAGTGAACTGCCAGGAATACGAGCACAGTTTCTTCAGTAAAAACCTTGCCTTTGGAAAATCTCACCTCTTGGCAGCCCTCCAGGGTTCAGACTTGGCAGCATCAAGGACACAACACAAGGTGTGTTTATTTGATTTAACATTTGGCAAAGGTGTTTTGATTTGTGGTTTATTTTCTTTCCCTTTGTTTTTCTTGTTTTGGTTTGTGTGCTCTGGCAGTGAACTTGGGTTTGGAACATAGTTCTTTTATTCAAGGCAGTATTACAATGGAGAAATGTTTTTAGTTGTATTTATTTTGTGGTATTTGGGAACATCCAAGTAAATGAAGCAAGATCCATAGAACTATAAATCTAACTCTGATTCATTTGTTGAATCATTTACTATTATTGATTGTTTACTAGGATTTGATTTTACATTAAATACTTGGTCTATCTTGATGTTTGATACATTATTATATTTTGATAAATTATTATAGTTTGCTAATACTCAATGTCCTTGGATGTTAAGTAATGAACAGAACAAGAAAATCATAAAATATCAATTATTCCACATTATTTTTCATGTGATTTTTTAATGAATTGATATAACTGTGTTTCACATGTATTTTGGAGAGAGGCAGTATGACATAAAATGAAAGAACGTGGGCCTCTGTTATATCTCTAACCTCATTTCCTACTATCTCCCTCACTCTACTCAGAACTCTTAGATGGCTCCCTATTTCACTCATGATAAAAGTTAGAGCTCTTAAACTGTCTTACATGTCTCTATAAGACCTAGCCTCTTGTTATTTCTCTAATGTCATCTGTAGCTACTGTTGCCCTTACTCTCTTTCTCTAGTCCTATTGGTCTCCTTGCTGTTCTTTGTGACCAGGTATGTTCCCTTCTCAGGGTTTGGCACCTGTTATTACCCCCTCAATTCAATTAAACTGAATTGCTCTGCCCTCAGACACCTGCATGGGCAGTGTCCTTCTTTCCTTTGGGTATTTATTAAAAGGTTACCTTCTAAATTAGGCCTTACCTGGCTATCATCCAATACTTAAATCCCCTTTTCAGCTGTTTTTTTTTTTTTTGCCTTAGCCTTTATCAGTCTAATATGCTATATATTTTATACTTTTTTTGTCTTGCTTATTGTCATTCTCTCTCACAAGCATATAAGATCCTATGAGGGCAAGGGTTTTTGTTTGCTCTCTCTTCTTTTTTTTTAGAGGTCCTAGGGAATAAACCCAGGACCTCGTACATGGGAAGCAGACATTCAACCACTGAGCCACATCCATTCCCTAATGAGAGTTGTTTTTTTCGTTTGTTTGTTTGTTTTTAGGAGGTACTGGGGATCAAACCTGGGATCTCGTATATAGGAAGCAGGCGCTCAATCACTGAGTTACATCTGCTCCTGTCTCTTTTCATTCTTGCTCTAGCAACTTGGCCCTTGATAAGTGAAGTAATTAATGAATGGTTAAATTAGCAAGTATTTTTTAAGTACTTCCTATGATCTAAGCACTCAACTAGGTGGTGAGGGTACAGGGATGAAGTACACCATTCTTGCCTTCAAAGAGTACAGTTTGAAAAGGTAGATTAGTAATTACAGCAGCCATCTTACTATAGTGTTTTGTTATGATAAGAGTGTAAATAGAATGCTATCATCACTTAGAGATGCAGCATTTAAATTAGACAATCTTGGACTTATGAAAGTTTTCCTGAAGGTTTCATCTGGTTGTACTTCCATTATCACTCCAGAGAAAGGAGAGTGGTTAATTGTGCACTGGTATATAGAATTTCATTGGTCAAAGCAAATTACTTAATTTAAAAATGGGAGCTATGAAGTACAAAATTGTCTTGTACCCCTAGGGAGAGGAGAATGGGAAGATTTGAGGAAAGAATCAATGACTGTCATGCCCTTTTATTGCTTTGAAGGAGGAGTATAAGATATTCAGGTAAAAATGTACTTAAAAAGCATTTCCAGAAAAAGGAACAAAGTGGGCAAAGGCAGTAAGCTTTTCTGCACACAGAACTGTGTGAAATTCAAAGCAGTTGTTGCCCAGAGTGTGAATGGGATAAAGACAAGTGAAGTGATTGGAGAGAAAGGCAAGGCCAGAGTATTCCAAACTATGAAGTTAGAACTCCATCTTAAAGGACATAGAGAAATATTGAAGGATATAATATACTTCAGGGGAATTTCTTTGCCAAATTTTAATTTGTAAGAGATCATTCTAGTAAAGGAGGGGGGATGGGTTTGAGGAGAGCAAGACTAGAAGCAATGAGATTTATGATACTAATGCAGTAATTCAGGTGAGACCCCAGACTAAGGAAAACAGTAACAGAGGAGAAGGAGAGGAGGGGAGCAAAAGGTTAAAAGGCAGAGAAAGTGTTTATGCGGGCAGACTCCAGGACACAGAGGAAGGCTTATTAGCAGATGGGTTACTTCTTACACTGACATCAGAATGAGGTACTGATGCAGTCAGTGTTCATGTCCAAGCATGGGTACATGTGTTTGGTGTGTTGTATAAGTTTGGTGTGTGTTTGTGTGTGTGTTATCAAATGTCAGAAATTCTTACTTCATAGCTTGTATTTTCTTGGTGACTTGGGAAGCAAACCCATGTGCCCAGACTAAAATGAAGGTGGGTGAAGGACTTCAGGAGAGCTCTGCAAGTTGGAATAACTACTAAGTTAAATGGAATATATGTATACAGATTTGGGGTAGAGACGCTGCTGGGCAGTGTTGGCACTTATAGAAAACTAGATTATGTTTTACTGCAATAATTGCTTGGGGAAGCTCAGTTACTTTTTTAAAAATTGTTTAGAATTCAGCAATTATTTCAAAGTATGTACTTGAAAAGAATTTTAGGTATGTAATATCCATAAGAGGAGTTCCTAAGCTCTAATCTAGCCCCTGTCCAAGAATCTTATTGTGATGGAAACACAAATCGTTTCATAACACAGGAAAATTTTCTAAAATTAGTGAAGTAGCGATTCAGTGTTTTTATAAAATCACTTTTAATAATAGACTTTTTTCAATTTTTTTAAATTAAAGAAGTTGTAGGTTTACATAAAACTCATGCATAAAATACAGAGTCCGCATATACCACTGTTATTAACACCTTGCATTAACGTGGTATATTTGTTACATGATGGACTTTCAAATAAAGTAATACAATGTTATGGTGAAGTTTCATTTACAAAAAGAAATTAGAAAAGTGATTGAAATATTTATGATATTTTTCTTAAAGATTTTTTTGTTTTTTACAAGACTTTGCTTGGAATGTATTTTAATTTAAAGGATATACTAAAATTGTTTCTTGTTTCCTATTGTGTTAGGCCCAGGGTTATTTTAAACATGTGCGATACTATTTGTCATTGCAGATTAAAGTTGTGATGCCTTGATGGCCAAATAGCTTTATCTATTGGCAGGCTGCTCTGGTAGAAGGAACTGTACAGATCTGCGTAAGGCAGGTAGTGGATATATAAGAGAAATTGTGACTTAAGAAATAACATCAGAATTTATGACTTCTGAGGAGTGAATAAGAAAGAACTGGTGGAAGTGTTGACCTGAGAACGTTCTTTTTTTAGACTAGAAGATAATTTGGACTTCTGCTAAAAAGATTCAGTTGTTGGCTTTAAAAATGGAAAATAGTTTTTAAACCTTTTTTTGTGCAGAAGCCTTCCATTTTAGAAAGTGAATACATTTGAGTGTCAGTTGTGTCCATTATGTAATCAAGTAAGTTACACTTTATTAATCCAGAGTTTCCAACACTTGCTTAAGATAAGACAGTATACATAACTTGGCATTTTTAAAGTTATGCAGAGATATTTTTGTTGAAGCCCCTTAGCTGATGGTAGAAGGTGGTTAGAGGTCAAATAGTAATAGAAGCTGTACAATTTATAGGTAATTAAGCTGTTAGAAGCTTAGTATATTTTGAGACCATTCTTACTCCTCAAGTACCTTAAATAAAAGGGCGATCATTTAATTTTTTATGAATGTGAGTTTATCGAGTACAGGTTGTCTTTTGGTCTAAAATACTATTTGGGCTATATGGTGCCTCAACAGTGAGTAATTGATTAAACCAGCATGATGTAATGATATTAATAATGATTATTGGGCACTTACTATGTGAAAGGCACGTGCTAAGTACTTTATATGAATTACCTTTTTAATTTAATCCTTACAACAACCATATGAGATAGGTTACTGTATTAGTCAGGGTTCTCTCGGGAAACAGAATCAACAGGAGATATCTGTCAATAATATGAGATTTTATAAGTCTCTCAACGCGACCGTGGGTATGCACAAGTCCAGGTTCTGCAGGCAGGCTGCAAGCCAGGGGCTCTGATGAAAGCCTGATGAAAGGTCCTTGATGAGTTTCTGGGAGAAGTTGGCTGTCCAAAGACGAGCTGGGAAATTCCCTCTGAATGTTGAAATCACTTCCCCTTTTAAGGCATTCAACTGATTGGATAAAAGCATCACCCATTGCTGATGCAATCTCCCTGACTGATGCAGATGTAATCAGCCATCCATGCAGTAAACTCACTGGTGATCTAAGTCCATAAATGCTCTTGTATTACAATTAGCCCAGTACTTGCTGTACCTAACACCTGGACACAATTACCTGGCTGAGTTGACACATTAGCCTAACCATCACAGTTACCCATTTTAAAAATGGAAAATGAGCTTAGTTATTCAACAGGGCTGAAAACTAGCAGAAACAGAAAGAAAACAAATTACAGTAGGCAAGAATTAGCTCACCTTTTATTCTCATATTCCTATAAAAAGATAGCTTTTAGTGATATTTTAAAACACAAAGCATTTTAATTACATTTACAATAATTAAACATACAGTATGGGTCTTTAAAGTTAATGTGATTATTTTCAGGAGATTGTTTATTTATTAAAAAATATGTATTGTATATACTGTGTGCCAGATATTGTTCTAATTGCTTGTGATTCTTCCGTGTACAAAACAAAAGATTCTTGCTCTTGTGCTATATTCTAGTGGGGGAAGTCAGAAAATAAATAATGGCTTAAATTTAATATGAAAAAAACTCCACATTTTAATATTTTAAACCTAATAGCTAATAGGGCTAAGGTAAAATATCTTTTCTGATTGCAACACAGATAATGTAATTGTTTATATCACTGTGTAGTGCCTCCATGAAATCGTGAAAAGTATAAAATATTGATTGCTGTAAAATGGTTATTTATTTTAAATAAGTAATTTGAGATTAAATATCATTGACCATTACTGTGAAGAAATCTCTCCAACTCCTCCCTCTCTACACACTGAAGAGGCAGCATTTCAAGAAAGCAATTAAATGTGATTTGCCATTTGTAAAGGAACTTTGTTTTCTATAATTACAGACCTAGGCGGTCCATGGCTAAAGCAGAATGAAAATGAATTTTTAAAAAAAGTCTTAGGATATGTTTTTCTCCTGAAGGACACATTTAAGTACAGAATTAGCACCTGAAAATCACTTCAAATGCTCATGATTAAAGATTAAATTTTGTTCTTTTCGTTTGCAATATGTGGGGTGTGTCTTTCTGTGTGTATGAGAGAAAGAAGAGGGGAGAGAATGAATGTGTTGGAACTCCCCAGGTACCTTTGTTTCTGTAGCTTTTCAGAGTCACACTACTGTAATTTAGGGAATTGACTAAACATTTACTATAGATATTGTTAAAATAGAGGATGCTATTTTTCTGTATTGTGTTTCTTTTTCTTTCCCTCAAGTGATCTCGTATTACCACATTGGATACAACTTTATGTAGGCTGAACTGCTCCATCTGGTAGACCATCTTCCATTAATTCTTTCTTATGAATGCTTTAAGAGTTAAATAATGGATATGGTTTATGGACTTAGTTATTGAAGTGTAATGATGTGGTACAGTGAAAAATTAAAACGTTCAATCACAAGGTCATTAACAAAGAAGGAAAAATAATTAAGGGCAAATGAAAAAAAAGAAGATTTTAAGATAAAATCCAAGTTTAAGTATAAAAAGACCACTGTTGTTAGAGAGGCATAGAAAGGGTTTTGCAGAGGATATAATCTGTATTTAAAGAAAACAAAACAGTTCTGTTAGTAACTAGGTTTTTATACTGGAGGAGATAAATGTATATGTTTGGAACAGGCTCTAAATTTTTTCTGGAAAAAGTAGCGATAACAAAAGTGACACTAGTTAAAACATGAATAGTGAGTATGACACATTATAGAGTGATATAGTCCAATCAGAGATTGTGATTATGGCCAGAAATGTGAAAAAGTTGGAAAACAACATTCTTTTTCTTTTTTTCCCTTTTATTGCTTTAGGTAGTTTATTCATGGAGTAAGAACCGTTTACCTTCACAAATACCAGCTTCTGATCTGAGCTATACAAAGCAAGTTTAAAGGCAGGGACTCAGAGTAGTTCATACACATTTTACTACATTCATTTTTAAATGCCGTATTTGAAAGGGAATGTCCTGGTTTGTGATTTTCATATTTTTCTTCCTTTTAGAAAGAGGCAGATGGTATGAAAAGTGGACTCCCTTATTTAAAGGGAATGTTGATATTTATAAGCAAGCTTATCTCCAGCAAGATTTGTTTTTTGCAGCTGTTCCAGGTTGGAAAAAATAAAAAACATTATATTAAAGCCTTGACTTGTTTTTCTTTCCGTATTTGGGGGAGGGGGGATCTTAAAAATGTGAAAAAGTGATGTTTGATTTGAAACATGAATGCAATGTAAACTGTGATATTTTGCGTCTATATGTGAATTTTCTGTTTGTATGCTGTGATGATATTACTCCTTTTGTTTCACTGATCTATTTCCTAGATACATCACACTTGAGAAATAATTTTGCTCATTATTTTCTATACATCATCAAAGGAGTCTAGGAAATGCAGTAGGTTTTCATTAAGGATTAGCTTATGTTTTAAACAAACCTCTTTCTAATTTTCCAATTTTGGTATTTTAGTCATTTTTCTCTCAGCCTAGAGCATCCTTTTCTTCTTTGCTTCTACTTTTAATTTTAAATGCTGATGTTTTCTAATATTTTGAATACTTTGTTTTATAATACATTTGAAAATGAACTTTATTTTATACTGTAAACAGAATACATGGAGTATCTCTTTGGGTACATGTTAATGCTAGAATGAATATCTATCCTTTCACTAACATATCTTTGTATATATGTGTATCTGTAGACATACCCACACATACATGTGCAATTTTTCATAAGGAAGGGTGTTTTGTAATAAGTATATCGATTAATTGTGAATAAATGTTCTGATTATTGATTAATGTAAAGATAACTTAGCATGCTTGTTAAATTAAAGTAAGCTCCACTATTTATGTCAGAATTAACTTCCTTAATATGAAACACTACGCAAATAATGGTTGTCAGACTTGCATATTTTTCCTCTTTAATAATTGAAGCCAAAACTTTCACTTAAGAGTTTCTATTGCTTCTCTATTACCAGTTACTGTTTCACCATTTTCTTTAATATCACACATGTTGGTATAATGCTTAAATCTGTGAAACCAACCATCATTAGTAGCAAACAATTTAATGATCTCCAGGAATATTTCTTGCTGTTTCCCGAATAAACTTTTTTAAGCTGCAATTTTCAATTCACAAAATAAAGAAGAATTCTCTTTAATCACACATCACATGTATACCTTTTGTAGACTTTATCAGTTCATTCTGTTCTACTTTTATTACTTTCATTTTTCTTGATAATGATATTCACAGTTAAAAAGTGTTACGCAAACAGTATGGGAACCCTTTGTTGGTGTATCACCACTCTCTATTTTTTTAATAAAATATCTTTTTCCCTCTACTATAATATTTCATTGCAAAAATGTCATTCTTTTCTTGCATGAATTCTTGCCTAATGTGGGCTTAGTGAAAATTTAAATGGAATTCTTAAATATTAAGAAGTAAATTGAGATGAAACTGACTTAGTTAAAGTTGCTTACCATGTAACAAAGCAAAATGTTCTGCAAAAGTATGAAACTGAAAATAAAAATCTTTTTTTAAATCAATTTTGTTGAAACATATTCATAAACCATACAATCCATCCAAAGTGTACAATCACTGGCATTTGGTATAATCACAGAGTTGTGCATTCATCACTTCAATCAATATTAGAGCATTTTCATTACCCAAAAAATAATTAATAAAACAAAAAACAAAGAACAAGCAAACAAAACAAACAAAAAACCCTACCTCTAAGTAGTTACCTCACTATTCCTAGTTTTGTTTTTGTTTAATGTTTGTTTGTTTTCCAGTGGGATACCTATATATGAGTGAATGTTTAAGGACCATGTGACAGGGAGATGTTTATATTCATTTCCTACTTTGTTAGCCAGGGAACCAAAATATATATTTCTCAAATTCTTTGCAAATAATAAAGACGAAAGAATGTTCTTTCAACCAGTACATTATATATCTGAATGACATATGAGCTCAGATAGAGCTAGGGCATAAATAAAATATATTCTTATATAACATGACTGCAGAAAGAGGTGTGTTTAATCATATAAATATAGAAGTAACAGTGTATAAAAGAAAGTGAAATAATGTATAAACTATATTAAAATTATTGGAATTTTTATTTAGAAAGCATTTACGTATTTCCTGTGCTTGCACTTTTTTTTTTTTTTTTTTGGTACCTTTTTATTATGAACATCAGTGGTGATCTCTCAGTTTATGGGGGCAAGTAGCAAACTACTGACAAAAATTATCCTTTGAAAATATCTTTCTTTGAGGGCTCAATTCATAGGTAAAATGTTAACTTTTCTGAAAGTTGATTTGATCAGCACTGTTGGAAATTGACAAGTGGGAAAGTGAGAAGCTTAGAGTATTAATGCCATTTTATGCTAACAGAATAAAAACTGATTTAAAATAAAAATCATGGAAAATGTATGTTAACGGGGTATAGTGAAATTTTAACTTTAAAAAAAAATAAGCATTTTTTTCTTTATTTTTAGAGGAGCTTTAGATTACATAAATGTAACACTGAAAATATAGGGGATTCCCAAACACCTCCCCTACCCGTCCTCTTCCCCCCGCGCAAACTTTCACACATCAACAACATCCCTCACCAGTGTGGTAATTTTGCTGCAACTGATGAGCACACATTGAAGCATTGCTACTGAGCATGGTCTATAGTTTGCATTATGGTTTACACTTTGCACTGCACACTTTTGTAGGTTTTGACAAAATATATAATGGCTTGTATCCGTCATTGCAACATCATGCTGAACTGTTCTAGTGTCCCAAAAATGCCCTATGCTCCACCCACTGCTCCCTCTCCCTCCCCTCAGAACATTTTAACTTTTTAATAAAAACATAGTTTAGGAAAAGATCTAACAAAATTTGTATATCATTTTGTCTTTAAAATGAATTACTGATAATTCCCAGAATGGATATGTTTAACTGACTCAGTATTCTAAATATTAGATGACTCATTTACAGGTATAGTAGTTTTCTATTTCTGCATAACAAATTATCATATTAGTAGCTTAAAACAACAACTAATAATTAGGTCAGTTTTATAGGTCAGTAGTCTAGTCCAACACAGCCTGACTGGGTTCTCTCTGCTCAGGGTCTTACCAACATGAAATCACATGTCAGCCAGTCTGTGTTCCTATCTGTAGGCTCAGGAGAAGAATCAACTTCCAAGTTCATATATGTTGCTAGCTGAATTCAGTTTCTCATGGTTATAGGACTGAGGTCCTCATTTCCTCGCTAGCTGTCAGCCAGGAGTCACTCAGGTTCTTGAGGCTAACTGCATTTCTTGTCACTTGGCCCTGTCTAGTAATAGGGAATTTCTCATGTATTGAATCCCTCTCACTTTGAATCTCTCTGAATACTCTGTCTTTGACATCTAGACTACGATTTAAAGTACTCATGTGGTTAGAGCAAACCCTATTCTAATGTCTACTGATTTGGGGCCTGAGCCTTAATTACATCTATAAAACCCCTTTCTCCATTTAATGTAATAAAATTATGGAAATGTTATCATCTTCACAGCTTCTACCCATACTCAAAGGGAATAGATTATACCAGGATGAGATTATTTAATGGTCATCTTAGAATTCTGTTCCATATTTGATATAGTCAATACCTGTCAATTCCAGAATCACCTCGTTATTTTTTAGCTAACCCCAAGACTTTCATGCCTTACTCACTAAGCATTTTGGATTTACATTCGATATTGTACTCCCTCCATTTCTGCCACTATTATCATATTTCCTTTTTATCTGGATTTAGAACAAGATAGACTTTGGAAACCCACACTTTGAGTTTTCTATTCTGAATAAACAGCTTATGAATTCCTATAGAGCATTATTCTGGGTCTCCATTGGGCATTCAAGACTGTTTTGGGTAACCACAGAGTATCCCAATAATTACAAAAACAAAACAAAACAAAACAAAAAACTGTGATATATTTAGAAATGGATGGGACAGAACTAGAGCAATGAATTATTTAATCATAGGTTCCCTAGACAAGCACAGCTTAAGTTTGGATGTAATCCCAGAGACATAAGAGTGAAGGGTAATGAAAGAGGGAAAAACAATAGGGAAGAAAGCAAAACAAATACAAGGTGGTTACCAAACGGGCCAAGCAACATGTCTGGCGTCTCGAGACAGGCTGTGCAAAATCAATCACTTGGAGTGAGGAAGGATAAGAAATTTATCTGCCGGTATCTTCCTATCTTTTGTTTCTCATTGGTCAAAGCCCACTTCTAATCTAAATCTATTGGATTTATCTAAATCTATTGTGAAATAGCTAGAATATGCAAACTTAGACAGACAGTAGAGTACAAGTTACCAGAGGCAAGTGGGAAGGTAGGGAGGGAAAATGGAGAGTTAATGCATAACGGGTAGATGGTTTCTGCTTGGGGTTATGGGAAAGTTCTGGTAATGGATGGTGGTGAGGGTTGTAACAACATTGTGAATGTGATTGATTCCATGTTATGGTATGTTTAGGAATGGTTGGATTCTATGGGAAATTTTATTTTGTAAATAGGTTTCCATAATTAAAAAATTAAAAAAGAGCAACTAAAGAGACAATGACAATTAAATATAATACATGATCCTAGATTGGATCTAATAATGGATGAGAAGAGACTCTAAATTACATTAATGGGACATATGAAAAATTGGGATATACACTGTAAGCTTTATATCAATGTTAAATTTCTAGAACTTGATAATTACGCTTAAGGTGGTTACATAAGTGAGTATCTTTGTTCATAGGCAATGTACATGGAAGTATAATGTGTTAAAGCAGCATGACTTATAGACCTAACTCTCAAATGTTGAGAAGATAGGTAGGTAGGTAGGTAGGTAGGTAGATAGATAGATAGATAGATAAGTAGATAGAATGATATGGCAGAAGTGGTAAAATGTTAATATTGGTGGATCTGGGTATCTTGCGGGGGTTGTTAGAGTTCTCAGTGTGGGATTTGTATTATTTTTTAAATTATCTTGTAGGTTTTAAATTATTTCAAAATAAAAAGTTTATAAACCCAAAGCAAACAGAAGGAAGTAAATAAAGATTAGAGCGGAGATAAATGAATTAGAGAACAGAAAACAATAGAGAAAAGTGAAGGCATCAACATAGTGATGTGTACAACATCCCCTGGAAAAGTCTCCCCTTAGAAACAACTAATAAAAGGACACATCCCACTTCCTTGGAATTCTGGAGGACAAATGTGGAGAAAGACTCCACATATTGAAGGGAAGAAAAATCATCTTCAAAATCAGGTAGGAGATTTCCATCCAAGTCCTGCCAGTCCAGACCACTTACTTGGTCTGGCACAGCTTGGGAGTTACCAGAGGCAGCACAGCCTGGATCCCTCTTGTCACAGGTGCAGACTATAGAGCCAATCACCAGACAGTTAGAACTCCATGTATCAAGGCACAGGGACACTACTCCCCAGAGATCCAGGGTAGAACGCAAGCCACTGAGAAGAGCTGCATGCAAAGGGGCCCCCAGAAGGGGGAAAAAGAGACACTATGATAGAATTGCTGGCAGCAGGTGCGCACACTCAATTCAGTCTCTGTTCACTGGACCCCTAAACCCAAACTGACATTCTGGATTGACCCACCCTTCTGAATCGATGCCATCTGGGTTCCCAGTGTGGATGCGTTAACAGAGAAGAAACCAGAGGCAGAAAAATCCTCACAGAAAAAAAAGGGGGGAAGTGAAATGCTGTAAGACAGGACAGGTCTGAGAAATGAAAAGTGTAAGGAAAAGGGGACACTGAGTGAGAGAGAATTTAAACAAATCATAGGAGCTGGGGAGAAAATTTTGCACAGAATAAACTAGAACAGATCAAGATTCCCAGAGAAGGAAGAGAAGGAAGGAAGCTTTCTCCTAGAGGTGAAACAATTGCAAAAAAGTGCAATCTTAAAATTTACACCACATATCCATGGCAAGAAACAAATGAAGACCTGAAAAAATGGGACCAGTTAAAACAGCACTACTCTAAATTTACAGAAAAAGTTGGACCAAGTGTCAAAGAACTACCTTAACACAAAGCCATTCAATAGTAAAACCCTACTAGAGGGAGAAACTGACTTTCAGAGTTAACACATCAATGATTCAGATGTGCAGAAACCAGGAAAGAATTACAAGCCATATTAAGAAACATGAAAATATAATTCAGTCAAGGGAACAAATTAAAACATCAGAGGAGAAACAGAATTTGGAAATACTAATCAAAGAAGTTCAAACAAATCTCCTTAATCAGTTCAAGTAGAGGAAGGAAAATATGGGTATAGAGCTAAAGGATATTAAGAAGACAATGTGTGAGTATAAAGGAGAATTTACAAGTTTAAAAATAAACAACAAATTATAGGGACGAAAGGCACAATAATGGAGATTAAAAATACATTAGAGGCGTACAACAACAGATTTGAACAGGCATAAGAAAGAATCAGTGAACTAGAATACAGGACAATTGAAATGATAGAAGAACAGATAAAGAGTCGAAAATATTGAGCAGTGCCTCAGGGATTTCAGTGACAACATGAAACAACCAAACAAATGAGTCATGGGTGTCCCAGAAGGAGAAGAGAAGGGAAAAGGAGCAGAATAAATGTTTGAGGAAATAATTGCTGAACATTTCCCAACTCTTAGGAAAGACAAATATACATGTCAAAGAACAACAATCTAATCCAAACAGAATAAATCCTAATACAATGACTCAGAGATACATAGTAATTAGAATGTTAAATACCAAAGATAAAGGGAGACTTCTGAAAAGTGACTCCATACAGAGAAGGGGTGCTCAATAAGACTTTATGCTGATTTTGCATCAGAAACCATGGAGGCAAGAAGGCAGTGGCATGATATATTTAAGGTACTGAAAGAGAAAAACTGCCAGCCCAAAATTCTTTACCAGTAAAACTCTCTGTCAAAAATGAAGGAGAGTATAAAACATTCAAAGATAAACAGAAGCTGAGAGAGTTTGTCACCAAAGACTAACCCTACAAGAAGTGCTAAAGGGAGTTTTTAAAGTTAAAAGGAAAAGACAGGAGAGAGTGGCTTATAGTAGTGTGAATAGGGAAGATCTTCAGTAAAGGCAACTAAAAGGATAAATGGAAAGTCCAATAGTACAGTATCCTCAGTATGTAACTCTACTTTTAGTTCCTATGAGTGTCAATACAATTGAAGAAGAAAAAAATTTTTCTGATAATGGACATGGAAAATACAAAGAGGTAATGTGGGACAAAAACACCCCAAAGAGAGGAAATGGAGGGATATGGGAGCAGAGAACATGTATTCCATGGAAGTTAAGTTGGTATCTTTTCAAATTAGTAGGTTATAGACATAGGTTGTATAATACAAACCCTATGTAACCACAAAGAAAGTATTTTAAAAATATACAGAAACAAAAATGAGAAAGGGATCAGTCACATAATATACCACACAAAAAAATCAACTATATCTAAAGGGAGACTGCAATAAAGGAAAATAGAGACAAAAAATACATATATTTTTTGTGAATATATGTATTCACAAACCAAAACAAAATGATTAAAGTACTGCTTTTACAGTAATAACACTGAATGTTAATAGAGTACACTCCCCAATCAAAAACATAGACAGGCAGAAAGGATGAAAAAGCATGATCCAGCTATATGTTGTTTACAAGAAACTCATCTTAGACTCAAAGACACAAATATGTTGAAAGAAAGGAAAAAGGTATTCCATGCAAATACTAACCAAAAGAGAGCTGGGGTAGCTATACTAATATCAGAAAAAATAGACTGTAAGTCAAAAGTTGTTATGAGGCAAAGAAGGACACTATATATGAATAAAGTGGTCAATCCATCATGAAAAATTAACAGTCATAAATATTTATGGACTTTACCACGGTGCCCCAAAATACATGAGGCAAACACTGGCAAAACTGAAGGGAGAAATAGCTCTGCCACAGTAGAGACTTCAGTACACCACTCTCATCAATAGATGGAAATTCCAGACAGAAGATCAATAAGAAAACAAAGAACTTGAATAATATGATAAATGCACTAGACCTAACAGACATATACAGAACATTGTGCCTCAAAACACCAGGACATAGCTTCTTCTCAGGTACACATGGATCCTTCTGCAGGATAGACCACATTTTGAGTCACACAACAAGTCTCTAAATTTAAAAAGATTGAAATTATACAAAGTATCATCTCTGACCACAATGTAATGAGGCTGGAAATCAATAACAGGCAGAACACTGGAAAATTCACAGATACATGGAAGCTAAATAACACACTCTTAAACAATCAATGGATCAAAGAAAAAATTATTAGAGAAATCAGTAAATATCCTGAGAAGAATGGAAATGAGAACCAAACATATCAAAACTTATGGGACGCAGTGAAGGCATGCTGATAGGGAAATTTATAACCCTAAATGCTTACAATAAAAAATAAGAATATGCTAAAGTTGAAGACCTAACTGCACACCTGGAGGAACTTGAAAAAGAACAGCAAACAAAATCCAAAGCAAGCAGAAGGAAAGAAATAAATATTAAAGCAGAAACAAATGAAATAGAGATTTTTAAAAATAGAGAGCATTAACAAAACCAAAAGTTGGTTCTTTGAAAAGATCAATAAAATTGACAAACCTTTAGCTAGACTGACAAAAGAGAGAGAAGACATAAATAATATCAGAAATGAGAGGGAGAATATTTCTACTAACCCCACAGAAATAAAAAAGGATCATAACAGGAGACTATGAACAACTATATGCCAACAAAGTAAGCAACCTAGATGAAATGGACAAATTCCTAGAAACATACTAACTCAACAGTTAGCCTACACTGACTCTAGGAGAAATTGATGATCTCAACAGACCGATTACATTTAGAGAGATAGAATCAGTCATCAAAAACCTCCAAAGAAAAGCCCAAGATCATATGGCTTCACAGTAGAATTCTACCATGCATTCCCAGAAAAATTAATACCATTCCTGCTCAAACACTTCCAAAAAATTTAGCAGGAGGGAACATTACCTATCTCATTTTGTGTGGCCAACTTCATCCTAATACCAAAGCCAGATAAAGAAGCTGTAAGAAAAGAAAATTACAGACCAGTTTCCCTTATGAATACAGATACAAAAATCCTTAACAAAATACTAGCAAATTAAATCCAATAGCCATTAAGAGAATCATATACCATGATCAAGTGGGTTTTATCCCAGGTATGCAAGGATGGTTCAACATAAGCAAATCAATTAATGTAATACACCACATTAACAAAATGAAGGAGAAAACCCCACCTGATCCTCTAAATTGACCCTGATATAATATTTGACAAAATCCTGCATCCTTTCTTGATTAAAACACTTAGGAAACTAGGAATACAATGAAACTTCTTCAGCATGATAAAGGGTATATATGAAAAACACACTGCTAACATCATAATAGTGAAAGACTGAAAGCTTTCCCTCTAATATCTGGAACAAGATAAGGGTGCCCATTTTCACCACTATTATTCAACATTTTACTGTAAGTTCTAGCCAGAGCAATTAGGCAAGAAAAAGAAATAAAAGACATCTGACTTGGAAAGGAAGAAATAAAACTTTCACTATTTGTAGATGACATGATTGTATATATAAAAAGTCCCGAAAAATTTACAACAAAGAAGAACCTGATAAACGAATTCAGCAAAGTGGCAGGGTACAAGATCAACACGCAAAAATCAGTTGTGTTTCTATCACTAGTAATGAGCAATCTGAAGAGGAAATTAAGAAGAAAAAAAAAAAGCCCATTTACAAAGGTAAGGAAAAGTATCAAATGTCTTGGAATAAATTTATCCAATTTATGTCAATTCTACCCAAAATGATTCATGCAATCCCAATAAAAATTCCAACAGCCTACTTGGCAGTAATTGAAAAGCAGATCATCAAATTTATTTGGAATGGTGAAGGGTCCTGAATAGGCACAACCATCTTGAAAAAGAATGACGTTGGATGGCTCATACTTTCTGACTTTAAAGCTTATTACAAAGTAACAGTGGTTAAACTTGCATGGTACTGGTACAAGGACGTATGTATAGACTAAATGAATTGAATTGAGAGGTTCAGAAATAGACCCGCACATCTACAGCAAATTGATTTTTGACAAGGCTGCCAAGTTCACTCAATTGGGAAAGAATAGTCTCTTCAACAAATAGTGCTTGATTAAAACACTTAATCAAGAACTGGATATCCATAAGCAAAATAATGAAGAAGGACTGCTTCCTATCTCAAGCCATGTACAAAAATTATTTCAAAATGTACCAAAGACCTAAATATAATAACCAGGACTGTAAAACTCCTAGAAGATAACATAAGGAAGAGTCTTCAGGATCTTGTGTTTGGCAATGGTGTTTTAGACTTTACACCCAAACCACAAGCAACAAAATAAAAAATAGGCAAATGGGATCTCATCAAAATTAAAAACTTTTGCACTTAATATGACCTTTTCACCAAAGTGAAAAGTCAACCAACTCAATGGAAGAAAATATTTGGAAACCATTTCTCTGTTAAATGTTTAATATCCAGAATATATATAGAAATACTACAACTCAACAAAAAACAAACAACTCAACTAAGAAATGAGCAAATCAAAACCACAGGAAATACCATTTCACACTCATAGAATGACTACTGTTATAAAAATAGAGAAATACAAGCATTAGAGAGGATGAATAGAAACAGGAACACTCAATCCTTGCTGGTGGGGATGTAAAATGGTGCAGCCACTGTGGAAGTCAGTTTGGCAGTTCCTCAGAAAATTAATATAGAATTGCCATATGATATACCCAAAGGAACTGAAAGCAGGGACTTGAACAGATACTTGCACACCAATGTTCATAGCAGCATCATTCCCAATTGCCAAAATGTGGAAGCAACCCAAGAGTCCATCAACTAATGAATGGATAAACAAAATGTGGCATATGCATACAATGGAATCTTATTCAGCTGTAAAAAGTTATGAAGTTCTGGTTCTTGTGACAACATGGATGCACCTTCATGTTGAGTGAAGTAAGCCAGGCACAAACTGACAAATATTGTGTGATCTCACTGATAAGTAATAGTTAGAATAAGCAAATTCATAGAGTCAGAAGCTAGAATATAGGTTGCCAAAGGCTGTGTTGGGTTTGGGAAATGGGGAGTTAATGCTTAAGATTTCAGAATTTATATTTGGAACGAATGTTTTGGAAATGGATGGTGATGAGGGTAGCGTAACATTGTGAACGGAATTAAAAGCATTGAAATAAGTATTTGAATGTAATTAAAAGGGGAAAGTTAGATCGTACATATGGTAATACAATAAAATTTTAAAGAAATCCATGGATCTATACTACACAAACAGTGAACCCTAAGTTAAACCATGGACTATAGTTAATAGTACAGTTATAAAAACGTGCTTTCATCTATTGTAACAAATGTACCAGACTAATCAAATTGTTAGTAATTGGGTGGTATATGGAAATCCTGTACTTTATGTATGATTGTTCTATAAACCCACATCTTCTCTAATAAAAAAGATAACTTATCTATTTAATTTATCTAATAAAAAGATAAAAAGAAAACGTTTAATAAAAAATTAGATTGCTGAAAACAGTAATTAAAAATAAGTTAAAGTAGGGAATGGAGTGAGACAAATCCTAAAGAACAAAGATAAATTTGCAGACTGTTCATGAAAAGTAGGGTAGTTAAAAGACAAAGGAGTGATGTCTTTAAAGTGCTTAGGGAAAACAAAAATTTGATCCCAGAATAATTTATCCAGCATAAATATCCTTCAAAAATGAGAGACAAAATACAAACATTTGCATCTAAGCAAAAGCTGAGAGAATTTGTTGTTAAAGGAAGTTCTTTTGCAAAAGGAAAATGAAACAATCTACAGAAAGAATGAAGAGTACTGGAAATAGTAAAGGTGTGGACAAATAGAAATTTTTCTCATTAAAATTTTTTTTAAATGGTACTTAATTGTTTAAAGCAAAAATATTAGCAGTGTGTTATGGGATTTATAATATATGTAAATGTAAAATGTATGAAAACAATAGACTAAAGGATGGGGGAGGGGAATGTAAGTTTATATTGCAAGGTCTTGAATTATAAGTTGTCATCTAATATTATTTGAAAATAATTTATGACAAGGTATATATGTATATTGTAAATCCTAGAGCAACCACTGAAAATGTAAGTGAAAATTGTTGGCCCTATTTGTATTCTTTAGTTTGTTATAGAAATTATATGTCCTTGAATGGTTGGTAGAACTTACCTGTAGTAAGTCTTGCCTGATTTTGTGTATGTGAGTGTGTGTGTACGTGTATGTGCTAGTTTAAGGGTAGATTTTTAAACACTGACTGACTTTCTTAATGTTTGTAGTCAGATTCAATTTTAATCATGAGCTGGTATTGGTAAGTCTATTTTCTAAGGAATATGTATTTTATCTTAATTTTCAAATTTATTGACAAAGTTTCATGGTATTATATAATAACAATCTCTGCTGATTATTTATTTAGTCATGTTTCTCTTTTCATTCCTTATACTGTTTGTTTGTAACTTTTTTCTTTGTCTAATTATTTTTTCTTTGTCTAATTATTTTTCACAAGGTCAGCTTTTGTCTATGTTCATCATCTCGGTTGCATCCTTGTTTTCCATTACCTTAACTACAGCTCTTAATTCATTTTATCATTTCTTCTAATTTTGATAAATTTACTCTTCTTTTTCTAGTGTTTTTATTATTTTTCAATTTTTGTTTTTTCTAATTTAAATTTCTTCTAAGTATCACTTTAGCTCCATTTAATATATTTTTTAACTTTTCACTGACATATAATATATACAGAGACATATACATAATTCAAGATTATAGATTGTGAATTTGTACAAAATGAGCACTCATGTAACCAGAACACATGTTATTTTATTTTAGCCATAATTTTTGGCTATTTAGCAGTTGACATGGTTTTAATCTTTATAGTTTACAACATATATGCTTCCTTGTATCTTTTGTGAAACTGAATGTTTTTAAAAAGGGCAGCTATTAAGCAACACTTTGACTTTTTTTTTTTTTTTTTTTTAAGGAGGTACTGGAGATTGAACCCAGGACCTGGTACATGGGAAGTAGGCACTCAACCACTCAGCTATATCTGTTCCCCTGATATATTTTTAAATGGAAAGCTTCGTGTAAAGCTTTGCAGGTTTGATTGAGTAGGAATTAGGGAATGGGAGATGGGAAATAGAAAATATAGTACAAAGTAGAATTTCTTTTTCTCATTTATATTTTGGTTCTCATCTTGGATATTCTTTTTTCTATTAATCCATTGGTGGTAGAGAAGCATGTAAATATGCTTATTAGTAGGAGATTTTTTTCTTTGTTTGTTTGTTTCTACATATTAGAGTTATATTAATCACCCTGTGCTTCTTTGCATTAACCTTTTCCCACACACTGTTGTCTTATTTTTAAACTCAATAATATTTACTTCATTTCTCTAGTGGTATAATTCGGTGAATGTATAAATATGTAATTTGCATCATAGTTTGTAAATATCAGTTTTAATAGCATAATCTGTTTGAAAACTACCAGTATGAGAAATTTTTTTATACTAACAAAATGGTAGTGATATAATCACTTAGGACTTCAAATGAAGTTCCAATATAATACATATAATGCAACTTCTTTGAAAACTGGATGTGTAGTAGTCGTTTTATACTTTTGACATCTATTTACTCATGAAGCTATTTTTCAGTAAGTCACAGAATTATGAACCCACTTGAAACAAAATAGCCATAAAGGGCATTCTGATGGTTGTCTTGAGCTGTTTGTTTCCCTTTGTATACTCAAATTTAGCTTGTCTCCTAATTTTGTTTTAAAAATTATGTTTAAATCATGTAATGTTATTATTGTACTTGTCTTAATATACAGGGATGTATTTCTAGGCAGAAAAATAATTATTTTTAGCTTGTTACAAATGCTCAAGGATACTAGGTTTTAAAGTTGAAGGGCCTTTAGAATCATATGAGAAGGAAAACTGCATGACTTTACCAAGGTCGTCTAGTGTTTTATTTAAAAGACAAGGCTAAAAAGAATGTTTAATTCCTTCTAGTCTGGTGTTTTTCACTTCCAGATAGTATTTTGTCAAGGGACAAACGTTGACTTTCTCTTGGAAATTATCCAAACTAGAATTTCTTTTTTTAAAGGTCACCATTCTTGAAGAAGTTAGCCAAAGATAATGAGAGAAAGAAGGAGAAATCTATGCTATTTTCTGCTCTCCATGGCTACTCAATTGACTTTTCCCATGATGTTTTTTGTTGAATTTGAAAACCTAATTACCTGAAATAGAGAATGCACATTGAAATGAGTAATCATTAGTATAAATGAAGCTTAACATTAGAACAGATCAAGGAAGTCCAGTGAGTGATATATTATCTATGTATTTTATAATTGGAAGAAGTGTGAGGATCACTGTTTTTAACCTTTAGATTAAGTGATGAATCAGTATACATATACACAACTTCACTGTTTAATCCACTTACATTTAAAGTAACTACTGATAATGCAAGACTTTCTTCTGCCATTTTGCTATTTATCTTCTACATTTTTTGACCCTGAATTCTTCCATTAATGCCTACTTGTATATTTATCTTTCTTTTTTGTTTTGTACCATTTTGAGTCCCTTCTCATTTCTCTCTGAATATATTTTTCATGTATTTTCGCTTTGGTTATGATGGAGTTAAAATTCAACATCTTAAATTCATAGCATTCCTCTTTGATTTGTTACCAACTTATCTTCAATACCATACACATACACTATTTTTATACCCTTCCACCCTCCCACCTTTTTAAAGCTTATTACAAATTATCTTTGTACAGTGTATGTCCCAAACCATAAATTTATCATTACTTTTTATGCATTTGCATTTTTGCTCTTGTAGGAAGTAAGAAGTGGTGTTATAGAAAAAAAAAAAAAGTGCAATACATAGTACTGGCATTTATAATTACCCATATGGTTACCTTTACTGGAGATCTTAATTTCTTTATGACACTTTGATTCACTCTGTAGTGTCTTTTCCTGTCAGTCCAAAGACTCCCTTTAGCCTTGCTTGTAGGGAAGATCTAGTGGTGGTGAATTCCCTCAGCTTTTGTTTATCTGGGAATGTCTTATTCTGTCCTTCATTTTTGAGAGAAATTCTTACCAGATATTAAATTCTTGAATGCAATTGTTTTCTTTCAGCACTTTAAATATTTCCTATCACTGCGTGTTTGTCCCTGTGGCTTCTGATGAAAAATTAACCCTTAATCTAGTTGGGACTCTCTTGTACATAGTTCATTGCTTTACTTCTGTAGCTTTGAGAACTCTCTCCTTGTCCTTGGGATTGGACCATTTGATTATTTTGTGTCTGGGCATGGTTCTCTTTGAGTTTATCATATTTGCGGTTTATTGGGCTTCTTCAATGTTCATGTTTATGTCTTTTGTTAAGTTTTGGAATTTTTTTTTTCCATTCTTCAACTCCATTGTTTCTGTTTGATTCCTACTGAGAATCTCAAAGAGATTCTCATATTGGGCATTTGTTGTTTTCTTCATATTCTTTAGTTCTTTCTCTGTATTATCCTTTATCTCCTTGAGTATATTAGGATCATTTTCTTAAAGACTCTGTATTGTAAGTCCAAAGTCTGCTCCTCTTTGTTGATGGTTTCTGGATTTTTATGTTTCTTTGGATTTTCCATCATTTCCTCTTTCTTTGTCTTATCATCATTTTGGCATACTGTATATTGTAATATTTTAAAATGTTAATTCTGGGATTTAGTCTATGAGGTGTCTATTCCTTAAGTTTATATCCAGTTAATGATATGACATAGATTTTCTTGAATGCCAGGAGCTCATCAAAACAAACCAACCAAAGCAAAAAACACCTTTCACTGCCTTTGCAAATTGGCTCTGTTTTGACTGTTGGTCTCCTTTAGAATTTAGCCCTCCTATTAAGAAGATCAGCCTGAAGCAAATGTGTAGTGCAGGATCTTCTCACTATTTTCTGAGCCTTCGTGGAGTCTGCTTTTTTCTCTGGGCTTGTGCTTGCTAGACGCCTTAGGAATTCCACATTTACAATTTATAGGAGTTCCAGTAAATGCTCTTTCTACTTACTGAAATAGTGCTCTCCTGAGTGCTCTCTTGTGTGACTTCATCCAGGTAGTCTTTTGCCCTAGGTCACTTCAACTTAATTGCTTCTCACACTGTGCTAGCTGTCTGCAGGCTACTTCTTTGCCTTCAGGACAAACCCTGGAAGGGAATGCCTGAGACAAGTGTTCCAGTTCAATCTCTCAGACTTCTACCCCATAGATTGACACTGACATGCATGCACCCCAGTATATGCACAGATGCCATCTGTTCCCTCTGGAACAGGGCCAAAGACCCACAAATAAGAGCACAAGCTGGCTCTTCCCACATTGTGGAGTGGTGGGGGTGGGGCCAGCAAGGGTGCCAGGAGCTGCTTCTACGGTTTTTGAAGCAGTTTTTTTTTCTTTTAAAAAAAATCAATTTTATTGAAACATATGCATAAACCATACACCCCATCTAAAGAGTACAATCGATGGCATTTGGTATAATCACAGAGTTATGCATTCATCACTTCAATCAATATTAGAGCATTTTTATTCTCAAAAAAAAAAAAAAAGAAAAACATCAGAAACAAAAACAAAAAAGATAATCCTACCCCTTAGTAATCATCTTTCATTCTCTCTATATGTCTCCTGCCATACAGAACTTCTAATCCATTTCCTTCTCTATAATTTATATGTATTTACATTTTGTGTAGATGGAGTCAAACAATATGTTGTACTTTTGTCTAGTTTCTTTCACATAGCATATATCCTTCTTTATTTTTTCTACCATTAATGGAAGGTTATTAAGATATTACTATACATTACTGTCCATAATTTTGCTTTGGTTATATTTTTGCCCAGATATTACCCTGATATTAACATCTTGTAACATTAATGAGTATTTGTTCTGTTTCAGAGAAAAATATTCTTATATAGGCACTATTAACCATACTCGTTTTCAAGAGGGTTTGCTATGCTATACAGTCCCATGTTTCCTTTTTTAGCTTTCCTTCCAGTGGTATACATGACCTTAGACTTCCTTCCCCTTTCAACTACTATCTTACCCCATATATTAGCACTGCTAATTATAGACAGTGTAATGTGCATTCACCATTTCTATTCATTTCCAGACATTTACAAACAACCTTTTTACCAATTCTGCACAAATTAAACCTCAGCTGTCCATTTCCTAGCCTCATTTATTTTCTGGTGACTTATATTCTAGCTATTAACTGCATGAGTTTGCTCATTATATTCAGTTCATAATGGCAAAATCATACAATATTTGTCCTTTTGTGTCTGGCTTGCTTCACTTAGTATAATGCCTTCCAGGTTCATCCATGTTGTCATATGCTTCACAACTTCATTTTTTTTTTTTCACAACTTTATTTGTTCTTAGAGCTGAATCATACTCCATTGTGTGTATAAACCACAATTTGTTTATCCATTCGTCAGTTGATTGACACGTGGGTGGTTTCCATCTTTTGGTAATTGTGAATAACACTCTTATGAACATTGGTGTGCTGATGTCTGTTCATGTCTCTGCTCTCAGTTTTTCTGGGTATATATCTAGTAGTGTTATTGCCAGGTCACACGGCAGATCTATGTCTAACTTCCTTAGGAACAGGTAAACAGAACTCCACAGTGGCTATATCATTCTATATTCCCATCAACAGTGAATAAGCATTCCTATCTCTCCACATTCTTTCCAATAATTGTAGTTTTCTGTTCTTTTAATAGTGGCCATTGTACCTTTGATTTGAATTTCCCTAATAGCTAGGGATGTTGAACATTTTTCAAGTGTCTTTTCGCCTTTTGTATTTCTCTTTTAGAAAAATGTCTATTCAAGTCTTTTGCCCATTTTTTAATCAGGTTGTTGGTCTTTATTGTTGTTGTTGAATTATAGGAGCTCTTTATATATCACAGATATTAAACCCTTGTGGGATATGTGGTTTCCAAATATTTTCTCCCATTGAGTAGGCTTCCTTTTTGCCCTTTACACAAAGTTCTTGAGTTACAAAAGTGTTTAATTTTGAAGAGCTCCCATTTATCTATTTTTTTCTTTTGTTGTTTGTGCTTTGGTAGTAAGGTTTAAGAAACCTCTACCTACCACAAGATCTTGAAGATGTTTCCCTGCATTATCTTCTAAGAGTTTTATGGTACTGGCTTTTATGTTTAGGTCTTTGATCCATTTTGAATTGATTCTTGTATAAGGAATGAGATAGGGGTCCTCTTTCATTCTTTTGATTATGGATATCCAGTTCTCCTAGCACCATATGTTGAGAGACTGTTCTGTCCCAGTAAAGTGGATTTGGTAAGCTTACCAAAAATCTGTTGACTGTAGAAGTAAGGGTCTCTTTCTGAACTCTCAGTTTGATTCTACTGATCAATGTATCTATTTTTATGCTTATACCATGCTGTTTTGTCCACTGTAGCTTTGTTATACTCTTCAAGGTCAGGAAGCATGAGACCTGGATATTTTTGGCCATTTTGGCTTCCTTTCCCTTTCAAATAAATTTGGTAAATGATTTTTCTATTTCTGTAAAGTAGGCTGTTGGAATTTTGATTGGTATTGAATTGAATCTATAAATCACTTTAGGTAGAATTGACATCTTCACGCTATTTAGTCTTCCAATCCATGAACACAAAATGTCCTTCCATTTGTTTAGGCCTTCTTTGATTTCTTTTTGCAGTGTTTTGTAGTTTTCTGAATACAAGTCCTTCTCATCTCAGGTTGTTAATTCCTAGATATTTGAGTCGTTTTTTGCTGTTGTAAATGGAATTTTTTTCTTGATTTCCTTCTCAGCTTGTTCATTACTAGTGTATAGAAACCCGACTGATTTTTGCTTGTTGATCTTTTGTCTTGCCACTTTGCTGAACACATTTATTAGCTCTAGTTACTTCCCTGTAGATATTTCTGAATTTTCTAGATATAAGATCATGTCATCTGCAATATTTTGCTTCTTCTTTTCAAATTTGCATACCTTTTATTTCTTTTTCTTGTCTAATTGCTCTTGCTAGAACTCCTGGGACAATGTTGAATAACACTGGTGACAGGAGACAGCCTTGCCTTGTTCCCAATCTTAGAGGAAAAGCTTTCAAGCTTTCTCCCATTGAGTATGATATTGGCTGTGGGTTTTTCATATATGCCCTTTGTCATGTTGAGAAACTTTCCTTCTATTCCTATCTTTTGCAGTGTTTTTTTCAAGAAAGTATGATGGATTTTGTCAAATGCCTTGTCTGTGTCAATTGAAATGATCATGTGTTTTTTTCCCTTCGATTTGTTAATGTGGTATATTATGTTAATTCATTTTCTTGTGGAGAACGACCCTTGCATACTAGGAATAAAGCCCAATTGATCATGGTGTATAATTCTTTTAAAATATGCTGTTGGATTTAATTAGTTAGTATTTTGTTCAGAATTTTTGCATCTATGTTTATTAGAGAGATTGGTCTGTGGTATTTTCTTGCAGTATTTTTATCTGCCTTTGTTATTTGGATGATGTTGGCTTCATAAAATGTGTTGGGTAGTTTTCCTTCCTTTTCAAATTTTTTGGAAGAGTTTAAACAGGATTGGTACTAATTCTTCTTGAAATGTTTGGTAGAATTCACCTGTGAAGCCATCTGGTCCTAGACATTTCTTTGAAGATTTTTGATGACTAATTCAATCTCTTTTCTTGAGATTGGTTTGTTGGGTTCTAATATTTCTTGTAGAGTGAATGTATGTTGTTTGTGCATTTCTAAGAGTTTGCCCATTTCTAATTTGTGTAATTTGTTGGCATATAGTTTCTCATAATATCCTCTTATGATCCTTTTTATGTCTTTGGAGTTAGTTGTAATGTCTCCCCCTTTTGTTCCCCTTTTGTTTTGTTATTTATTTGTGCCTTCTCTCTTTTTACTTTGTTAGTCTAGCTAAGGGTTCATCAATTTTATTGATCTACTCAAAAAACCAGCTTTTGGTTTTGTTGATTTTCTCTTTTTTTGTTCTCAATTTCATTTATTTCTGCTCTAATCTTTGTTATTTCTTACCTACTTTCTTTGGGATTGCTTTGTTGTTCTTTTTCTATCTCTACCAGGTGTTCAGTTAGGTCTTTGAATTTAGCTCTTTCTCCTTTTTTAATATAGGCACTTAAGGTATGTAGCAGTTTGGAGGTTTGATATAGTTATGAATTCCAAAATTAGATATTGAATTATGCTTGTAAACTGGTCTTTTAATCTGGGCATGATTAAGTTATGATTAGGGTGTTGACTGGGCCACATCAGTAGGGCGTTGGAGCCCCACCTCTTGGTGGGTGGGGTCTCAAAGATAAAAAGACATGGCAAAGGACAGAGTTGGAGTAGTTTTGATGTTGGAGTTCTGATGAGGAAGGAGAGTAGGCCCCAGGAAAAGAGACAAGTAGTTTGCCTGACAGTTCACAGCCGGCCTTGTGGAGTGAGGCAAAGCCTAGAGAGCCTTATGGTCTTAGCTGACCTTGTGGAGGAAACAGAGGAGCTGAACCCGGAGAGAAACAGAGCCCCAGGAAGAGAAGAACCCAGAGAGCCCAAACCCTGGCAAATGTCGGCAGCTGTCTTGCTCCAACACATGGCAACAGACTTTGGTGAAGGAAGAAATTTATGCTTTATGGCCTGGTAACTATAAGCTTCTACCCCAAATAAATACCCTTTATAAAAACCAACCAATTTCTGGTATTTTGCAACAGCACACCTTTGGCTGACTAACACAGGGTTATAAATTTCCCTCTCTGAAGCTGTGTTTCCTTGATTCTGCACTTGCCCAGTTAATGCAGCCCTTTAACTTTTTCTCATACTTTGGAGGAAGCTTACTTTCCTTAAGTTTCCTCTCCTCCCTTTTTCTGAGGGGCATTGAACTGTGGCTGCTAGTGATCTGACATCGCTGATCAAAAGTAGTGATCAGGAGGCGGCAAGATGGCGTTGGTGTAGGAGGGCGCACACTGCAAGCTCCCAGAGCAAGGCGGATTGGGGATGGGGTCCTGCCCGGGGGTCTGGGCTGTGCACGCGTGGAGTGAGAGGCTTGGGACATCTATCTGCGCGGATCGGCGGCGTGGACCGAACGGTGGAGATTCGTGAGTTTTGAGGCTGCCGGTGGAGGTTGGCACAGGCGGCTGAGCCCCGCGGTTACGGAAAAAATAAATAAAACGGCCATTTGGAGCCGCGGGCGGGGCGAAAAAGTTTTATTTTCTGGGGAGCTGGCTGCCTGGCGCCCCTTGGACCTTGTGTGAACAGAGCAAACGAGCTAGTCAGTACCCGGTGAACCGGAGGGGGGATTTTGGTCGGGGAACGCAGCTGATTTCCCTAGCCACCCAGG
>JAKSZT010054487.1:40260657-40371221 GCA_026826555.1 Tolypeutes matacus | reverse complement strand
AATTAATTAATTAAAAAAAAAAAAAAAAAAGTAGTGATCAGGGAAATATGTGGCTCAAGCAATTGGGCTCCCGTCTACCATAAAGGAGGTCAAGGGTTCAATTCCTGGGGCCTCCTGGTGAAAAGCAAGCTGGTCTGCATGGCGAGCTGGCCTGAACAGATCGCTGGCTCATGCGGAGTGCTGGCCTATGTGGAGTGCTGTCCTGCGCAGGACAGCTGGCCTCTACAGGAGTGATGGCCCGCACAGAGAGCTTGTGCAGCAAGATGATGCAACAAAAAAGAGACACAGAAGAGAGACAATAAGTAACGCAGCAGACTAGGGAGCTGAGGTTGTGCAAGATGATTGAGTGCCTCTCTCCCGCTCTGGAAGGTCCCAGGATCAGTTCCCGGTGCCGCCTAAAGAGATGACAAGCAGACACAGAGAGCAGACAGTGAGTGCCAAGTAATGGGGGGGGGGGTTGGGGGGGCGTTGGGGGGGTGGAGGATAAATAAATAAAAATAAATCTTAAAAAAAAAAAGTAGTGATCAGCAATTAAACTACACATCCCTGGACTTTGGAGAACTAGATCTTCATGTCCCACACTGGCAGGAGCCTGATCTCCAGTGCCCACTGCTGCTCCCCTAAAGACTGGGGAAAGGGATGGTGGCTGCTGCAGGGAGGGCAAAACTCACTGGTATTTATTATCATTTACCAGTCTCTTCTTCTCCTTCTTTGATGCTGCACAGTGTTCCACTGGAGTTTCAAATAGTATATTCAGACAGTTTCTGACAGTTCAGTCATTGTTTTGGTGGAGGAACTGATTCCTGGAGCTTTCTACTCCACCGCCTTCCCACAGTCTTCCCCCTCACTCTTGAGTTATGGTTTAGCTGGATTTAGGATTTCAGATTAACAGTTGTTTTTCTTGAGACTCTTGACAATATTACCCCATTGTCTTCTGGATTTTCTTATTACTAATGAGGAGTCTGGTGTGAAACAAATTGTCTTTCATTAGATGGTAATCTGTTTTTCCCCTCTAATTGTGCTATACAACTTCTCTTTGTTTTTGATTAAGTGTTATCTGTTGTTTTCTAAGTGTGGATTTGTTTTTTTAAACATTTTTATTTGGAAATATTCTCAAACTTATAGGACAGTTATAAAAATAGTACAAACCTGATACAGAGAGCACCAACATATTCCTATTGCCCATGATATCCAGCCCTACCATTTTTAACATTTTGCCACATTTGCCATATCATCCTATCTATCTGCCTGTCTGTCTGCCTGTCTTCTGAATGTCTGTGGTGGTTTGGAGCTGTATGTACCCCAGAAAAACATGTTCTTAAACTTAATCCATTCCTGTGGGTGTAGCCTATTGTAAGTAGGATCTTTTGATGAGTTTCCTTCAGTTAAGATGTCACCCCGCTCTGTCAGGATGGATCTTAATCATTTTTGGAGTTCTTTATAAGTATAATGAAATCCAGAGAAAGCCACGGAAGCAAAAAGCTATAGGTTAACAGAACCTGGAAGAGAAGGGAGAGTCCAGGAGAAGCCTATTCTTCTGGACCTCCTTTTAGATGTGTTATTGTATAGTAGTTTCTTAACCTTTCAGATATCCTAATCAGCTATTTTAAATGTCTTTCTCTCTTTCTGTACTTTGGGTTATTCCTTAATATTGTCTTCCAGTTTATTACATGCCCCTTTTTCCCTGCCATGTCTAAAAGAATTTGTCTATTGATTATTATTTTTTAAAATTTAATGTTATTTTAATTATTTTTAAAATTTAAAGAAATTACTATATTTTTCATTTTTCAGATTTCTAATTGGTATTTTTAAAAATTTCCACCTGTTTTTGTTTTATTTATTCCTTTTTTTAAAAGGACTTATTTTATTTCTTTCTTTCTCCCCCTCTCCCTTGTGATTTGTGCTTGCTGTCTGCTTTCTGTGTCTGTTCATTGTTTACTCTCTTTGTCTGCTCATTTTCTTTTTAGGAGGCATCAGGAACCGAACCTGGGACCGCTCATTTGGGAGGGAGACACCCAATTGCTTGAGCCACATCCACTCAAGTTGTGTCTCTTATTGTGTTTTCTCGTTATGTCTCCTCATTGCATCATCTCATTGCATCAGCTTGCCATGCCAGTCATTGCTTCAGCTCGCTGTCTTGCTCGTCTTCTTCAGGAGGCACCAGCAATTGAACCTGGGACCTCCTGTGTGGTAGGCAGGCGCCCAATTGCTTGAGCCACATCCACTTCTTTATTCCTTTTTAATGTGCATTTTATTACTTTTTGTATCTTTCAATTTCCATGTTTCTTCTACATATATTATTTTTTGGGAGGTAGGCTGAATCCATTTTATACTTTATTTTCTATCTTATTTTCTTAAACTGCTTTGGCATTTTGGCTTGCAGGCTCATCTTTAGTGTGTGTGATGGTTTGAGATTATTTTTGTGATTCCCAAAAATAGAAAGATTATGTTTGTAAACTAATCCATTCCTCTAGGTGTGATACCCTTTGATTGTATTAAATTCAGTGAGGGGCCTCTGATTAAGTTTACTTGATAAAATCAATTTAGGGCTTTTGATTAGACCGTGTCAGTAAGACGTGACTCAAGTTGAGTCCCTACCTCCTTGGTGGGCTGATATAAATGGACACTCACTCAGGAAGACATACCAGAAGAGAGAGAGCTCTGTCATTTTTTATCCTGGGGCCGTGGGGAGAGATGAGTCATTTGCCTGATAGTTTGCAGCTGACCTTGGGAATAGAGCCAAGACTGATACAGAAGACCCAGAAGAAAATGAGCCCTCTGCCAGGAGAGAGAGGAAGCCCTGAGTGAGAAGCTCTATGGCAGTCTGCACCTGAGAGAAAGGATGCCCAGAGGGGGAGGCTGAGCCCTTGCAGAAATCATTGATCATCTTGCTGTAAGACCTGGCAACTGACTTTGGTGAGAAAGCAACCTTGTGTTGGACTCTTAAGGCCTTGTAACTGTAAGCTTTTTCTCCAAATAAGTACCTTTTATAGAAGCCAACAAATTTCTTGTACTTTGCATCAACACCCCTTTGGCAGACTAATACAGTGTGTTTATTTTTGTTCTCTCTTTCTGTCCTCCTTACTCTATGTGAACTAGTTTGGTGGTTGCCTCCAGTCCTAGAAGCCTGCCAAATTTGAATTGGGTCTTCTCAGAGTTCCTGACCTTCAGTAACAGTGGAGATTTTGCACATGTAGTCACTG
The DNA here is from genome assembly GCA_026826555.1 of Tolypeutes matacus. NCBI lineage: Eukaryota > Metazoa > Chordata > Mammalia > Cingulata > Chlamyphoridae > Tolypeutes > Tolypeutes matacus. Next base: position 40,368,018 of record JAKSZT010054487.1, on the reverse strand, counting down.
ATCCAACTGTCAACTTAGGTTAAATGCTAGTCAACAGGGCTAGCCCTGTATAATCTGCCTACTCTTTATCCTCATTATCTCTGTAAATTAATCTCCTATTCTTTGCCCCCTTGTTTAGTCTAATTCTGCCATCCTGGACCCCTTAATAGTTCTAAAAAACCTCAAGAATGCCATTGCTTTATAACCTTTGACTAACTGTTTCCTTCACCTGGAAAATTATTACTCTAGATATCTGCATAGTTACTCCTTAATCTCCTTCAGCTTTTGCTTAAACATTACCTTCTCAATTAGCTATGCTCTGCACAATCTTTAGAAAATTTTAATATCTCCACACCTCACCCTAGCACTCCTTTATCCCTCTTGCTGCTTTTCTTGTTAGTGTTTTATATAGCAGTTATCACCATTGAATATACTATATAGTATACTCATTTATTATGGTTATTGTTGATTATCTAAATTGCTTTGCTTAAATGTTAGGTTCACGTGGGCAGGATTTTTGTTTTATTTTCTGATGTGTCCCCAATAGCTAGAATGGCGCTTTGCATATAATAGGTTACTCAGTAAACTTTTGTTGAACAAATTGATGTCTGTAAGGTTTAAAATAAATGTGATAGGCTTTTGCAGGGTATTTAATATTTGATATTATCATTATCCCCAAGTTGGTGTATATCAACACAGGTTAGTTATTTTGTAGATTTAATTCAAATGGGCCTTTATCCATTGTTTCATAGGTGATTCACAAGTTACAAAATTTTAGATAATCATATTTTTTACTAAAATTATACAAAAGAATTGATATGACAAATTTACATTGTTAACAATGTCTGACAGTTTTCTCACTGTCAGGGAAGAAAGTTACAAATATAAATGTGGAAAGGGAAAAGCTATAATGAACTATGTGGTGTTGGATTGGAAATCGGAACTTTTGAGTTCACACCAATACATATATTGTGTAGCTCTGTCCACGGAGAAGGCCCATAAGCAGTGTCACTACATTAACGATGAGCATACCATGTCCTCAGACCTTGGTTTCTACATACCATTCTCCAATAAAAGGAAACTGGGCTCCTTGGAGATATGGCAGATTTCAGATAGTAGAAATGTGTCAGTGTTAATATCCTGATTTTGTTGAAGGTGGATATATATATATATATATATAATATAGAAAGAAAGATATATGAGAATGATAGGGCATAATGTTGGCAACTTTTAAATGGTTCAAAAAATATTCATGTTATTCTTGCAACTTTTCTGTTAGAAATGATTTCAAAATTTGAAAAATAATTAAAGGCTAAGCAAGGTAGAAAATGGGAAAAAGAAAACAGAGGGAGAAATGAGGAATTCAGGTTGGATTTGCTCAATTGGAACGGGGCTGGATGTGTGTTTGAAGAAGTCAGAGCTGGGGTATAAGTCCTTGATATATCTATATATATAGTAGTTAAAACTTCCAAGGAATGAGACACCCAAGGAGAGTATTTCAGTTTGCTAAAAGTTGCTGGGAACAATATATCAGAAGTGGTTTGGCTTTTATAATGGGAATTTAGTTGGTTAAAAGGTTACATTTTTGAGGCTGTAAAAATGTCTAAATCTAGGCATCATCAGAGATGCTGTCTCACCAAGATCAACTGCTGGCAATCCTGTGTTTTGCCACAGGTCAAAACACAATGGTGGCTGTGTCAGTCTAGGTCTCTGCCTGTTTGGGTCTTTGCTTTCTCCTCCAGGCTTACTTTATCCCAAGACCAGCTGTGAGTCATCAGCCTCTTGGGGCCAACTTCCATGCCTCTGTGCTCCACTGATTCCAGTCTCTAGTGGTTTCTCTGTCTCCGAAGCTTTTCTCTGTGTCTGTAACTCTTTAGTCCTCTGTTTATAAAGGACTCCATTAAGAGGATTAAAATCCACCCTGGATCTTACAATCTAATCAAAGACCCTTAACTGAAGTGATCTAATCAAAAGGTCCCATCTACAATGGATTTACAGGCATAGATATGGGTTGCTTTAAGAAAAGTTTTTTTTAGGGTCCACAGAAGTCTCAGAGGGGCACAGAGAACATATATGGATTGGATGAACTATGGGAAACACCAAAGTTAAACAGGCTAGCAGAGGAAGAATGATGAAGGAAATGAAGAAATTGCAATGTAGGGGGAGAATCAAGAGAGTCCTGCCTTGGAAACCAATGGCTTAGAGTTCAGAGTACAGTACTTTGTAAGGCCACATGCAACAAAGATTTCATAAATAGATAGTTTGCCTCATAGCCAACTATGCTATTTTCTTATATAGTTTTGTTAATCTGCAGCAGATATTTTCTAATATATTAATCTGTTTACTAAAATGTAATATTCCAGGAGACTTGCCATTCTTTCCTTCTACTGCAATACCTTATGAGTGATAAAACTAGTAGTGCTACATGTGCTGTGAATTGTCCTTGTGTGCTTTGAGGTTGGGGCAAGAGTATATCCCAGTTGACTGGGGACAGTTCTGGTTTATACTTATTGTCCTGGTATAATAGTGACCCCTCTGACACTCAATAGTGTCCTAGTTTGGATGGTAAATTATATGACCACTGTTTTATAGGTCTTTGTGTTGACAGAATATTCCTTTCATATCTGAACCAGGAGAGCTGATTGATAAACATGTCTTTTAGCTGGTTCTTGATAACTTTTATTCATTATCAAAGTGCTAATTCTTTTTCCTTATACCTTTGCAATAATCTAGGCCTCCATTTTCCAAACACTATTTCATGAAACAAAGGATTTATGGGATGAGGATGTGCATAATTGAAAAATTGATCAAATAGATTTGGGAAACATGGCATAATCAGTCTTCTCCTAGAGACTGAAAAGACATGTAGAGACTCAGAAACCTTTTCAGTAGACTTCTCAAACTTATAATATATCTTCTAAAATTATTACATTTGGAGAAGTCGGTTCATGTTTGTTTTAATATTAAAAAAACTTTTAAGAAAAAAGCTATAATTTTGAGTTAGCCAAATTCATCTCTAAATAGTGTTTTTGATAGATTTATAGTATATCAGAAAATTTCATGTATACTGAACACAAATATATTATTTAGAATTTCCCAGTCAAATACATTTAACATTTGGGGTAATCATGAAAAATATATATAGTTTTTGCTATAAATCAGTGTCTCAGAGTAATTTATTGAAAACTTACTGAATAATAATAATTTGCTAATATTCCTTTGGAACCAGGAAAAGAGAGTTCATATTGAGGAATTATAATAAAATGGACATCTGTCTGTTTATTTAAGAATTAGAGATGACATGCTTTTCCTCTAGAATCTAGATTCTAGAACTTGTTTCATTTGTCCTTTAGCCACCTATTTTATTTATATATAAACTTTATTTTTAGTGAAGTTTTATATTTAGGGAAAAATTTCACTGAAAGAATAGGGAGTTCCTTTATAACCCCCTACACACCCACACCCATAGTTTCCCCTATTATTAATATCTTACATTGATGTTGTAATTTGTTACAATTGATGAACTAATATTAAAGCATTGCTACTAACCAAAGTCTATAGTTTACATTATGGTTTACACTTATTACTGTATGGTTTTATAGATTTGATGCATGTATAATGTCATGTATCCATCATTGCAGTATCATACAGAACAATTTCACTGCCCTAAAAATGCCCTCTGTTGTAATTATTCATCCCCTGCCCTCCCTTCTGAACCCCTGGCAACCACTATCTTTATATCAGTGTTACAGGCTCTTCAGTTAACACAAAGTAATAGCTACAATAACAATAAATTTACTTTGGTACATGGTTACACACCCCTTTGTGTTTGTTCATTCCTCAGTCTTGAGAGATTTTGGAAGATGTCCACTCTGACTGCTTCATAGCCACCAGTTGGATGGAATCAAGTTTTTTTTTTGTTATTGATATACTAATTGAAAAAAATCTGGGGTTCATATAATTCCCTTAAAATAATCCAGTTTAAAGGATTTATAAGCATTTTAAAAATCAAGGTTTGTGACCTTTAGATCTGTAACCTTATTTTCAGTTACTCTTTGTCTCATCAGGAAAAACAATTGGAAGGTGTACTGGTTAGCAAAGTGGATATGGAACTGACCTTTCTCAACCTAAGAAATCTCTGAAGCCAAACATAGCCTTGCTTCTTTTCATTCCTCTAGCTCTTAGCTTGCAGTGTTACAAGTTGCCTGCCTTACTCATTTATGCCAGAATCATTGATGTCTTTGCTCTTTTACATGGTTGATTATGTGTGTCTTCTTGGATCAGTGCTTTGTAATAGCAAAAACAGGGCCTGCAGTTTTATTTATGTGGTACCATATTATTGTAACTGAAAGAAAACCTCTTGACAGGGACAGTTTACCTAAAACAATTACCTTTATTTACAGGATAATATAATTTGCATAACTAATGATTTTTTTCATTAACAGTTACATGTTATAGGATAGGCCTGTTTCAGCTTAACTAACCTCCTATCTCTGTTTCCAAATATAATACAAGAAATTAACTGAAGTGTATTTCCCATTTCACTGAATTTAAACCTTGGTGAATCATAAAAATCATTTTCCTGCTTAGGAAAATTCTCTCCCTTATATGTCTTTCCAGATTGAAGTGCCTATCCTCTTGAAATTTATGCAAAATTCAGAATTTTAAAAAATAATTCCAGGGGACCCTTGATGTAGCACCCCCTCTGCTAACGATGAGTGTTGTTGATGGTACATTCAAGGCAGCTTTTTGTCTATTCTGGGCAGTATAAATTTAATGTGTTGTTTTCAAGTATGTCTTGTGTCCAGATGCCACAACAATCTGTGCATTAAAAAGACATTAAAATATAAAAGTAAGTAAAATATTTGTGGGTATATTTTTGGTGGGGGCTGGGGAATTTGTGATACAGTGATGTTTGGATCAACTAAATGCATTGTTTTCTTACTGCACTTATAAATATTTTATAATGTAGACCTCAAAGTTAGGCCAGTAATACTGTGTCAGAATCACTTAGGTTAGATTCCTAGGTCCCACTCCAGGCCTACTGAATGAGAATCTAAGGGTGGAGGTAAGATGAAGTTTAACAGGCATGCAGGTGATTGTTTGGGAGACTAAAATTTGAGAACAATTACCTAGATTATTGGTTATCCTCGGTCCATAGCATAATAAGATCATTTATTGTGAAGTTCATCATTTTTTAATCTTTTTATGCAGACCATATTTGCATCCAATGCCTACAGTTGAATTTTATTAATCTTTTTCTTGAATTGACAAGGGGAGAAATAACTCAATTTGAAACCATGACCATTCCAAAAATGACCTAATCAACCTTCAAAGTTGATCTTTTAATGTTGATTAAATGCAAATTTTGTGCAGTTTTCTTATATTGCTTGTTTGCTCTTCTTGGAGTACCCAGTCTAGTGGACACTTTAATTTTAGTTGCTCTGTTGTTTATGACTTTACTGATCACATAGAAACATTGTACCTAGTTCCTCTAAACCAGGGATTCTTAATCTTTTTTTATTCCATGGACCCCTTTGCCAGTCAGGTGAAAACCATGGACCCCTTACTAAGCCCACACTATACTGTGTATTATTTAATGAATAATTACACCTGCACCAACATGTGCCAAGATTAATTTTTTTTTTTTTAATTTCAATTCAAGCTTACGGATCCCCTGTTAAGAATCCCTGCTCTAAACAGAGAGCCAGGGTCTTCAAGTTGCCCTCATTTATTTCCTGATTCCAGGCTGCCATAGACTTTCTTCAGTCTTAGTCTGTGAGGAACATCCCCATGGAGCTAATTGACTCCTCAATGCACGCAAATTGCTCCAGCAATTCTATATACCTTCTTATAGCCATGAATTTGTCAAATGTATTATGTTTTAGTGCAACTGAATTTGGTTTATAAAATTTTGATGAACCCTCTCAACCATTAGTTGCAGCTTTGGTTTGTGTCCAATTCACAATATAGCCAATATCTTCATTCTTTTTTTGTTTGTTTGTTTTAGAGGTATGATTTACGTAGAGTGAGATGTTTGGATTTAAGTGTACCATCCATTCAATTTTTTAAAAATATATTTTTATTACAGAAGTTGTGAACTTAAAAAACAATCATATACATGAGTGGAATTCCCATACCACAACTCTTCATCAACACACCACACCATTATGGAACACTTGTTACAGATTATGAGATATCATCAAACTATTGCCATTAACTATGTTCCATACCGTACATTTGGCATATTTTGTCCATAACCCCCTATTATTAACACACTATCTTTGGCTCTGATGCAAGAGTATTACAGTATTGCTGTTAACTATAGCCCATAGGTCACATTAATTGTATTTTTCCCATAGTTCTCCACATTCCCACCACTCTACAATAATGATGTATATCTGTTCTAGTTCACAGAAGGACATTCTTTGTACTATTAACCACAATTCTCATCCATCTCTGGGCTCACTGTATTATTCAGTCCCTAGATAATTCTCTAGCTTTTTTTATATTTCATTTACATCCCTAGACTACCCTTTTCAGCCATAATACCCTGCCACTAGTCACTATAATGTGTTACTATCAACTCTATTTCCATACTCTTACAGTCAGGTTAATTAAAATTTCTACATACATTAAGCATCAGTAGTCCTTCGCAGCCCTCCTTTTATCTCCTAATAACCTATACTCTAGGTTTTAACTCCATGCATTTATCCTTCGTATTTAGTTCATATTAGTGAGACCATGCAATATTTGTCCTTTTGTGTCTGGCTTATTTCCTTTAACATAATGTCTTCAAGATTCATAGATATTATCATGTGTCCCAATTCCATTTCTTCTTACTATAGCACAGTATTCTATTGTATATATATACCACATTTTGTTTATCCATTCATTGGTTGATGGACACTTGGGTTCTTTCCATCTTTTGGCAGTTGTGAATAACATTGCTATGAACATTGCTGTGTCTGTTCATGTCACAGTTTTCAATTCTTCTGGATATATTCCTAGTAGAGGAATTGCTGGATCATATGGGAGTTCTATATGTAGCTTCCTGAGGAACCACCAAACTGTCTGCTACAGAGGCTGCACCATTTTACAGTCCCACAAACGGTGAAGCAGTGTTCCTATTTCTCCACATCTTCTCCAGCACTTATTGTTTTCTGTTTTTTAAAATGATGGCCATTTTATGTGGTGTGAGATGATATCTCATTGTCCTTTTATTTTGCATTTCCCTAATAGCTAGTGATATTGAACACTTTTTTCTTGTGCTCTTTGGCCATTTGTATTTCCTCTTTGGAGAAATGCCTATTTAAGTTTTTTTGCCCATTTTTAAATTGGATTGCTTGATCTTTTATTGAGTTGTATGATCTCTATATATAGAATGAAATCAAACCCTAATCGGATATGTGGTTTCCAGATATTTTCTCCCATTGAGTGGGCTGCTTTCACCTTCTTGATGAAGTCCCTTGAATCAAAAAAGTGTTTAAGTTTGAGTAGGTTCCATTTATCCCTGGTTTCTTTCATTGCTCGTGCTTTTGATGTAAGGTTTAAGAATCCGGCACCTAACACCAGGTCTTGAAGGTGTTTTCCTTCATTTTCTTCTAGGAGCTTTATGGTTATAGCTTTGGTATTTAGGTCTTTAATGCGTTTTGAGTTAATTTTTGTATAAAGTGTGAGATAAGGGTCTTCATTCTTTCTTTTGGATATGGTTATCCAGTTCTCCCAGTACCATTTGTTGAATAGACTGTTCTGCCCAGCTGGATGGGTTTAACAGCCTTGTCAAAAATCACTTGATCATATATGTGAGAGTCTGTTTCTGAACCATCAATTTGTTTCCATTGGTCTATGTGTCTATGTTTATGCCAGTACCATGGTGTTTTTACCACTGTAGCTAGGTAATATGATTGCAGCTCCGGAAGTGAGAGTCTTCCAACTTTGCTTTTCCTTTTTAAGATGTTTCTGACTCTTCTGGGCCCCTTACCCTGCTAAATAAATTTGATAATTGTGTTTTCCATTTGTTTAAAAAATTCTGGTGGAATTTTTATCAGGATTGCATTGAATCTGTATATCAATTTGGGTAGAAATGACGTCTTAATGATATTAGTCTTCCAATCCATGAGTATGGAATGCTCTTCTAATTATTTAGGTCTTTTTTTATTTCTTTTACTAATGTGTTGTACTTTTCTGAATACAAGTGCTTTACATCCTTAGTTAAGATTCTTCCTTAATATTTGATTGTATTAGTCATTATTGCAAATGGATTTTTTTCCTTACTTCCTCCTCAGATTGCATATTTTAGTGAATAGAACACCACTGATTTTTGCATATTGATCTTGTATCCTAACACTGCTGAAATAGTTTATTAGCTCTAGCAGCTTTGTTGTAGATTTTTCAGGACTTTCTAGATACAGAATCATATCATCTACAAATAGCAAAAGTTTTACTTCTTCCTTTCTGATTTGGATGCCTTTTGTTTCTTTTTCTTTCCTGATTGCTCTAGCTAGAACCTCTGGCACTATATTGAACTACAGTGGTGACAGTGGGCATCCTTGTCTTGTTTCTGATCTCATCAGGAAAGCTTCTAGTCTTTCACCATTGAGTACAATGTTAGCTGTGGGTTTTCCATATATGTTGAGAAAGTTTCCTTCAATTCATATCTTTTGTTGTATTTTTATGAAAAAAGGATACTGTATTTTGTCATGTGTTTTCTGTGTCAATTGATAGAATATGTGATTTTTCTTCTTTGATTTTTTAATCTGGTATATTACACTGATTGATTTCCTTGTGTTGAACCACGCTTGCATGCCTGGTATAAAATCCACTTGATGATGATGAATAATTCTTTTAATGTGTTGTTGGATTCGATCAGCAAGTATTTTGTTGAGGATTTTTGTGTCCATATTCATTAGGGAAATGGGTCTATAATTTTCTTTTTTTTGTAATATCTTTATCTGGCTTTGGTACTAGGGTTATATTGGTTTAATAGAATGAGTTGGGTAGTGTTCCTTCTTGTTCAGTTTTGGAAGAGCTTGAATAAGATTGGTATTAAATCTTTGAATTCTTGGTAGAACTCACCTGTTAAACCATCTGGTCCTGGGCTTTTCATTTTGGGGAGTTGTTTGATGACTGTTTCAATTTCTTTACTTGTGATTGGTTTCTTGAGGTCTTCTGTTCTTCTAGTGTCAGTGTAGGTGGTTTGTACGTTCCTAGGAATTTTTCCATTTCATCTACATTGTCTAGTTTGTTGGTGTACAGTTGTTGATAATATCCTCTTATAATCTCTTATTTCTGTGGGGTCAGTAGTAATGTCACCATTTCCATTTTTTATTTTATTTCTTTGCAGCTTCTTTCTTTTTTTCTTTGTCAATCTAGATAAGGGTTTGTCAATTTTGATAAACTTCGTGAAGAACCAACTTTTGGTTTTGTTAATTCTCTCTATTGTTTTATTTGTTCGCAATTTCATTTATTTCTGCTCTGATCTTTGTTAGTTCATTCCTTCTACTTGCTTTGGGAATAGTTTGTTATTCTTTTTCCAGCTGTATTATTAGGCCATTGATTTTAGCTCTTTTTGTCTTTTTTTAAATATAAGCATTGAGGGTTATAAATTCCCCTCTCAGCACTGCCTTCACTGCATCCCATAGGTTCTGATATGTGGTTTTTCTCATTTTCATTTGTCTCGAGATAGTTATTGATTTTTCTTGTAATTTCTTCTCTGGCCCACTGATTATTTAAGAGTGTGGTGTTTAATCTCTCTATATTTGTGAATTTTCCCTTTTTCTACCTCTTGTTGATTTCCAACTTTATCCCATTATACTCAGAGAAAGTGCTTTGTATAATTTCAGTCTTGTTGAATTTATTGAAATCTGCTTTGTGACCTAACATATGGTCTATCCTGGATAAAGATCCATGAGCACTTGAAAAGAATGTATATCCTGCTGTTTTGGAGTGCAGTGTTCTGTATATGTCTATTAGATTTAGTCAATTTAACATATTATTCCAAGCTCTCTGTTTCTTTATTGTTCCTTTGCCCAAATGTTCTATCCAATGCTGAGAGGGGTGTATTGAAGTCTCCAACTATATTATTGTAGAGATATCTATTTCTCCCTTCTGTTTTACCAGTGTTTGCCTCATGTATCTTGGGACATCCTGATTAGGTGCATATACATTTATGATTGTTATTTCTTCCTGGTGAATTGCCCCTTTTATTAATATATATTGTCCTTCCTTGTCTCTAATAACAATTTTGCTTTTAAAATCTATTTCATCTGATATAAGTGTGGTTTCTCCAGTTTTGTTTTGTTTGTTACTACATGCGTGCAATATCTTTCCCCAGCCTTTCACTTTCAATCTGTTGGTATTCTTGGGTCTAAGGTGAGTCTCTTGTAGACAGCATATAGATGGCTCATAATTTCTTATCTATTCTGTTAGTCTGTGTCTTTTGATTGGGTACTTTAAGCCATTGCCATTCAATGTTATCATAAAGACATTTCTTATTTCACCCATTTTGTCCTTTGTGTTTTATCTATTATATTTTATTTTCACCACTCTTTTTACACCTTTAATTACTTTTACTGATATTATCTTCATTGCTAGACTCTCTTCCAAGCCTCTTTCTTTCCTGTCTTTTCTTTTCAGGCTGTAGCGCTCCTTTTAGTATTTCCTGCAAAGCCAGTCTTTTTGTTACAAACTCTTTCAGTTTATGCTTACCTGTGAATACTCTAAACTCACTCTCATTTTTGAAAGACAGTCTTGCTGGATATAAGATTCTTGGCTGGAAGTTTTTCTCTTGCAGTGTCTTAAATGTATCATACCACTATCTTCTTGCCTCCATGGTTTCTGGTGAGAAATCAGCACTTAATCTTATTGGGTATCTCTTATATGTTATGCATTGCTTTTCTCTTGCTGCTGTCAGAATTCTCTCTTTGTCTTTGGCATTTGACATTCTGATTAATATGTGTCTTAGAGTTGGTCTATTCAGATTTTTTTTGGATGGGATTACGTCATGCTTCTTGGACATGGATATCTATGTCCTTCAATAGGGTTGGGAAGTTTTCTACCATTATTTCTTCAAATATTCCTTCTGCCCCTTTTTCCTTCTCTTCTCCTTCTGGGACACCCATGACATGTATGTTTGCAAATCACTTGATGCCATTTATTTCCCTGAGACCATGTTCATTTTTTTTCCATTCTTTTCTTCATCTGTTCTTTTGTATGTTCACTTTCAGAGTCAATGTCCTCAAGCTCATCAATCCTTTCTTCTGCCTCTTCAAATATGCTCTTATATGCCTCCATGTATTTTTTATTTCATTTATTGTTCCTTTCATTCCCATAAGATCTGCTGTTTTTCTATGTATGCTTTCAAATTCTTCTTTGTGCTCACTCAGTGTCTTCTTAATATACTTAATTTCTTTAGCCATCTCATTGAATTTATTAAGGAGATATCCTTGAACATCTATATTAGTTGTCCTTTGTGTCATCTCGAAGCTATCTTGTTCCTTTGACTGGGCCATATCTTCCTGTTTCTTGGTATGAATTGTAATTTTTTTGTTGGTGTCTTGGCATCTGGTTTAATAGATGTATTTATTCTAGGCACAGTTTCCCTCTTTGCTTCCTTGCTCTTTCTCCGTTGCTTGTTGTGTAGTAGGAGCCAAGTAGTTGGTATTCTAAGCTGCCTGCATTGCCCCCAGGAACCGATGAAGCTTCTCCCACCTTTCTCCTCTGCCAAGGGTAGGGACAGAGCTGCAGCTATGTGTAATAATCCAAGTTGTGTGGGCCAGGATCATCTGTAGTTGCTTGGAGAGACTGATGAAGATTCACACCCCTTCCTCCCCTGCCTGGGGCGGGGATGGAGCCGCAGGTGTGGGCAGCAATCTATGCTATGCTGGTCCAAAATAACTGTAGTTGCCTAGGGAGACTGGCATACCACTGTTCCCCCTCGTCCCATGGCAGGGATAGGGCATGGACTCTCCAGAGTGCCCGACAATCTAATCTGTGTGGACTGAATACACCTGCAGTTGCCCTGAGCCGCTGAGAGAGTACTGTCCCTTCTGCCCTTTAGGGGGTAGGGGGGCTCCACAGGCACTCAGTGTTTCAGTCCTTGTAGGCCAAAAGTCCTTGCTGTTTCCTGGAGAGGCTGAAGCAACACCATGCCCCTCCTCTCCTATTAGGGGGTTGGGGATAGATCCACAGGCACATAACAGTCCAGTCCATGCAGGACAAAAGTGCCTGCCATTGCCCAGAAGGTTTGAGGAAACACCAGCCCCCTCCTATCCTATTGGTGGTTGAGGGAGAAGCCAGTAGTTCCCAACAGTCCTGTCCGTGCAGACTGAAAGTGATCGCCATTGTCTGGAAAGGTTGAGAAAACACAGCTTCCCTCCTATCCTACTTGGGGCCAGGGATGGAGCTGCAGGGTCTGATTATTCAGTCTCTGTGGGCCAAAAGCACCTGTAGTCACCCAGGGAGGCTGGGGAAACACTGCCCCCCTCTTGTCCTATTGGGGATGGAAGTGGAGCCCCAGGTGCCTAACAATCGAGTTTGTGCAGACCTAAAGTGCCTGCATTTGCCCTGAGAGGCTAAGGAAACACCAGTCCCCTCCTACCCTGTGGTGGGGTGGGGGTGGAGTTGGAATCAACAATGCCCAGACAAAACTGAAAGTGCCTTCAGTTGCCTGGAGAGGCCAAGAAAGCACAGCTCCTCTCCTATATTGGGGTGTGTGGATAGAGCCCCAGGTGTCTGACTATTCAGTCTGTGCCAACTGAAAGCACCTGCAGTTGCCCAGGAAGGCTGGTGCAGGTCCACTCAGTTTCTTCCCTGCTGGAGGTGGAGCTGGAGCCTAGGCTAGGACTGCAATGTGATCTAGGTGGAAAGAAGCTAGTCCCTACCATCTCTGTGATTTTCAATCAGTCGACTTCGCCTCATGCTGGGGGTGAAGTTAAAGTGGCGGCTACTGGCCTCTTTCCAAGTTGGACAGGTTCAAACTTTAGCCAGCTGAATTTACTAATCAGTAGCTGAGATCAGTGCCCAACCAACTCTTCCTTCCCCATTTTTGGGAAATAGAGCTTCCCACTCCAGCCATGGAGTAGCTCCTGAAATGGCGTGTGCTGCCAGTGGAGGATGGACACCAGCCTCTGTGGCGTGGAGTGCTCTACTCATGAATCTTTACTGCAGATGGGCAGTCTCCTTCCATTTTTGGAAGGATGTTGCAGGGTGCTCCTCTGGTCTCCTGGGCCCCCCAAACAGGTGCTTTTTGGATAGCTCTATTTAGATTACTAACTGCCCTGTCAGATGACCTGACTCTTCAGAAGCCTTACTCAGCTGCCATCTTAGCCCACCCTTCCCATCCATTCGGTTTTGATGACTGCAAATAGTTCCTCATGGCCCATTCCAGTCAATCCCTTCTCCAGAGCATTTACTGGTCTGATTTCTATTGTCATGGGTTAGTTTTGTCTATTCTAACATTTTTTATAAATATGATCATAGGTGTGCTTTTTTGTGTTTGTCGTCTTTCACTTAGCATAATATTTTTGAGGTTTATCTACATTGTTGCATAGGTCAGTTTTTTTGTTTGTTTTGTTTTTGGCTTATTAGTATTACATTGTATGCATATACCACCTTCTGTTTATCAGTTCTACTGTTGGTCACTGGAGCTATTTCTAATTTTTTAACTACTATGAATAAAGCTGCTCTGAACATTCTTGTACAAAGTTCTTTTGTGGTCATTTTTTATTTATCTCTTTTGGATAAATATGTAGGTTTGGAATTGTTGGTAGTTGACTTTGTAAGAAACTACAGAACAGTTTTCCAAACTGGTTGTATTATTGTACATTCCCATCAGCAATGTATGAGAGTTTCAGTTGTTCCACATCTTGCTTCAAATTTAGTGTAGTTCGAGTTTTTATTTAAACCATTGTATTGGATATGTAAAGGTATCTCCGTTTTAATTTTAATTTGCTCTTTGCCCATAACTAATGATGTTCAACACTTTTTCGTTTTCTTATTAGTCATTTGTATATCTTTTGAGAAGTTTCTGTTCAAGTCTTTTATTCTTTTTAAATTGGGTTGTTGGCCTTATATTATCTCATAATTCTTTCTATATTCTGGATACAAGTTCTTTGTCAGATACGTGTGTTATAAACGTTTACTTCCTACTACTTGACTATGATTTTCTTGCTTGTGTCTTTTGGTGAGCAAAAATTAACTGATAAAATCCAATTTATCCTTTTTTTTTTTCTTTTATGATCCTTGCTATCTCTGTTTTGTTTTAAAGAAGTATTTGTTTACCCCAAGATGTGAAGCTATATTATTTTTTTCCTACCAGCTTTATTGTTTTAGCTTTTATGTTTAGGTCTATGATCTCTTTTCAGTTTATTTTTGTGTATGGTATGAGATAGCAGTCAAAGTCGCCCCCCCCCGCCGACCGCTATACGTATATACAGTTGTCCCAGCATTATTTGTCAACACTGTATTCATTTTTATTTGGCTGAAGGGAAATACCCAACAACTAAGATTCCTTTTCTGGAACATGAATTTTTGGGGTTATATAGGTAACTATCTTGTAGTGACTTTTCCTATGAATTTTATTAGCAATGTCAGCAAATGAATAGGACTTCAGAAATCACTTTTTAATGTATCCAAGTTTTTAGATGCTTTTTCTGCTGCTATGAAGGAAATTAATTTGGCAAAGTTAAGGTGAGTTGGTAACTGATCTCTGGAAACTTTAGAAAGACTGCTCTTTAGCTCTCTGGTTTTATGCAATAAGAATCCACACAAAGATCTAAAGATAATTATGGGAGTAGATGTAGCTCAAGTAGCTGAGCGCCTACTTCTCAAATATGAGGTCCAGGTTCGATCCCTGGTATCACCTGGAAAACAATAACATAAAAAAAAAAACAAAAAAAAAACTCAAGCTAAAGATATTTATGTCAAGGTATACATTGTCTTTTTTGGATGCCTTACACTTTGATTGTCCTTCAAAACTACCTGTTTTTCTTTTTTTTTCATTTCCTTAAGTGTGGAGAGTTATTTCTGGAGATCTGAATTACTGTATGGTCCCTCTTTAGGGAAGGTCAGAATGATTACACAGTGGAGATGACCCTTGCATGTAATATTAAATAGAAGTATCACAAGCAGGGTAGTGTGGAAAAAAATAAATTTCAGAGCATGAGTAAATGCATCAAAGTGTGAGATGTCAAAACTATGAAACTAAAAGGTGCTTTGATATTGCACTGGAACATGACTTGGGAGCAAATGACAAAGGGTTCTTAAAACTAAGGATTTTTGCTATATCTAGGAAATGGGGAGTCATTTAGGAAACATAAGTATGGGCATGGCATGAGCAACTTTGAATTTTTAAACATTACTCTGGAAAACAATGAATGCAACATTAGGGACAAGTGTCTTCTTTATTCACTATTATGTCCCTAGCATAAGGCTGTATTTGTGTGATTGGTTCTCAGTTTTGTTTCAGCCATATGAAATACCTTTTCTGTCTACACTTTTTAATTTATGCTTTGTTTTTCACTTTTTGGTGCTAGTTTGGGCTTTCAGTGCAACAGCCTCTTACTGGTTAATTCTCATTGCTCAATGGTTTATGGCTATCTTCTTCCTTATCAGGCGTTTGATAGATTATTGTCAATGTGCTAAGCTCCAAAATCCATACCTCTGCTCTAGGCTCTGGGAAGCTCTGACTGTGAATGATTCTGAGTTTGTCCACTCCTAAAATTAAGTTCAGGAGGCATAATCCTATGGGGCAAGGAAGTTGATTGAGCAGTTGTAGACAGCATTTTGAATTGTTGCCTTTCCAGAAAGGTATTTTATTTACATGCAATCTTATGTGACACCTTGCTCATTCAACAAATATTTTGATTCTTTTCTTGATTAAAGATATTTTTGATTAATCTATAGTATGTCTCTACTTTCCGTATATTTTCCTGTCTCTATGTTACAGGTACAGAAAAATAACCATGATATAATGTTATTTGAAAATGATTTATTTTATTTAAGGTGTGACTACTTGAAGATGTAAGGTGTCATTCCTAGGTTTAAAATAGTGTATAAAGAGGAAGACAACAGAAATCCTGAGTAAACTATGGATTTAATGAATGGCCACTCCATGCAGAGAGGTACCAAATGGGACAAGGTCTCCGTGTTCCGAAATGACCCATGTTTCTGTTCTGAGTTAAATATCTTTTAAGTATGTTATGGATTAATTTTTTTTGCCATGCCGAAACTCATCTATAACTCCTATTTAGCCTATCTCAAGATTGTCCTGTATTTCTTTTAATGTACAGTATTATTTTAAGGCTTAGGGATAGCTCTAATTCTACTAATTTGTGCATACACTATCCTAATAGCCTATTTAAAAATACTCTTTATTAAGGGAGTAAGTGTAGCTCAGTGGTTGAGTGCCTGCTTCCCAAGTATGATGTCCCGGTTTCATTCCTGGTACCTCCTAAAATACTCTATATTAGTTAGTTAGGGACTGATTTTTATAGATAAAATTTTGGTTAGACTCAGGTAGGTTTTAAACTGATTGCAGTGTTGTTTACTTTTTTATTAAGTGCTCATTGAACCTCAATTATGTGACTGGCACTATCCTGTGTTTTAGAGGTACATAGGCAAACAAGACTCACCCCCTTCTCTTAACTTACTTACAGTCCTCTGAGTAATATAAATACATGGAATTAATTAAAGTATGAGAAGTGCTATCATGTGTAAGCAAGCATGGGATGTAGTGTTATTGTACCTTCATACGTATGAGTTTTCTCCAGGTCTTTCTTTTAGTATTAAAAAACTGAGATGATTATTTTTTTCTGTGGTCATGGGTTGAATTTTTTAATAACCTGTATTTTGATATGTATTTAAATGTCACAGTCTGGATTTAATGCTTTTTCTGGAAGCAGAGACATATGTGAAGGCTTCAGGTTTCTTATTTCTTTACTTGTTCTTTCTGGATTTCATAAAAAAGGTATAAATGAGCAATAAAAGAACTTGGTTGAAATGTGATTGGATATAATGCTACCTTTGTTTTTAAAGGTCATATATGCTTAAAAATATGTGTGGTAAAATTGCTGTGCAAAATTCAGACAAAGAAAGCACACTAAAAACAAAAACACTATCTGTAATCTTGAAAGTCCTAAGTAGTATAAAGTCATAATTAAATAAAAAATTAACTGTGAGTTACTTTAATATACAATTTATGTATTAAATAAAATTAACATTTTTCTCTGTGAAATATGTGTTATCAAGTTTCCAGAATGTTAAAAACTTCTCTGATGATTTAATCTGAAATTATTCCTACAGCAAAATTCATAAATAATAAATATTATCTTATTAATCCATATTTTAGCTTAGCTTGGTCTCAGAGCAAGTTATTTCCTTTGGGAATGCAGTATTCTTTATAAAAGAAGGTGATGAGACATAGTCTCTAAGGAATTAAATTGCAAAAACAATCTTGGTATTGTACATGCTAATATAAATCTGTTATTCCCTTTCCTCATCTATCACAACACATTTTAAATTGTGGCTGATTTTGTATGCAAATAGCTGTCTTATTAGAAATTGCGGCTGTATGTGCTAATGTCTCCCTGGATTTCTTGGGAGTTTGCTATCTAACCATCAAAGCCCGAGAAATGAATGATGATTACTGCAGAGCTTTGAGGAACAAAGAAAAGTCAGAGCATTTTAGAGGTTCTAGATATTTGAGGCATTGACAGTTTGCATTATACAGATGAATAGGGTCTCTTTTTAGATCATTTTAATGGTCTTAGAATGTTCTTTAGTAAAGTAAAATATTTTCCATCTTCTATTTTTGTGTAGCTTAGTAAACTATAAGTCATTGTTTGTGCATGTGTTCTACAGGGATTTTTTTTTTAAATTTCATCATTTGGTAAAATGTTATTTTGCTTAACAAATATAATAATTTTAAAGACAAGAGTGAAGTTAAAGTTTTTGAAAATTTGATTAGGTATTACCAAACACCAAAGTAGCAACAACATATAAAAACAATTCCTCTTTTTAATGTGTTTCCTTGATGGAAATTCTTTTAAAGTTATATTCATAGGTTATAGTCATACATATATGTGTCTGTTCATAGAGTTTAGATCCTTATGAAAATTTAGATTCTTTAGCTTTTTTTGGATATAATTTTGTTTATTTAAAGAATATTTTAAAATAGTTAAAATTCGGTATACTTTGGTATGAGATATCTCTATGGATCCTTAACTTTTTTATTTACTACAGTAATGAATGAACAAAATATTGGCCTTTCAAATATTATTTCTCTTGGAATATTGGTTTAAATGACTAGGAAGGAATTGAGGGAAGCATCGTGAGTGGCCACATTGGCAGAAACCTTGTAATTTGCTTTTTAAAAATTTACACATATTTCAAAAAGTCAAGAACAAAACTAAACTGATGAGGGAATGCTGTATTGTGTGTTTGTTCATTTAAACTAACTTCTGTCCTAAAATGGAGTGTCTTTCGTAGCCTCACAAAATCAAGATTGAAATATTCCTTTTCATAATTAATAAATGCAAAACACTATGCAAATATAAATCACTATAGGAATAAATTATATCTATTGACATTTTTTATGGTGCTTTCCTTGACAGAATTATTTTTAATGTTTTAAATTGTAACAAGTGAGAATATGGGATTTGGTGATAACCAGATTTCATTCTAAAATGTTAAGGATATCTTATCTTCAATATAACTCCGTGGTTTATGAGAAGTAAAAACTTAAAATTTATTTGACTTCTCCTTTACTTTGTAAATACCCAGATATTGCTCTAAAGTTATTAAAGTTGAAGATTAAGGTTAGAAAAATAAGTTTTTAGCAGAACTTATAATTTTCTTTCACATAAGTAGAAATTATTAAATTTGGTGTGCTTTTCACTGAATTGAGTAAGATTGTCTATTAGCACTGCTCTATCTATATTTATAGACAAGCAGTACAGTTTGGTTTGAACAGATTCTAAATTCATTTGGCATTTGAGGCCCTCAAAAAGACCCATCAGAAAAATTACAGTTTGATTATTGCATCAGTTTTTATGGAGACATCTATATCTATACATATCTGTTTTAATTAGAGTGATACTAACTATTATGACAAATAGAGGCAAAAATGTATACTGGCTCAAACCTACATGTTTATTTTTTGTTCTTATAGCATTATGAAACATGTAAACAGGTTGGTTGGATAGCTCTCCCCTATGCAGTCTTTCAGGATCCAGGATGCTGTAAGCTTTGCCATCTTCGGATCATTACCTTTAAAGCAGGGTTTCTTAACCAGGGGTTAGTGAGCTTGAATTGAAATTCAAAAAAACATTTTTCTTGTGGGGATGTGTTAGAGCGGGTGTGATATATTTATTAAATAATACATAGTATAGTGTGGACTTAATAAGGGTTCTGTGGTTTTCACCCGACTAGCAAATGGGTCCATGGAACAAAAACGTTTAAGAACTCCTGTATCTAAAGTAAACATCTCATTTCTAGCTAGATAAATGAGTACACAAGAAAAATAAATAGATCTCAGTTCTAGAAGGAGCAAACTAATTTATTCACATTGATTAACCGAAGCTCAGTCACATGAAAAAAACTAGCTCCAAAAAAGGCTGGAAAATGTAGTCAAGTGTGTCCAGGAACAAAAAGAAAAAATATATTTTAGTGAGAAGCTAACAGTTCCTGCTCTGGTCAACCTTTCTGGCCATGAATCAGTCATGCACATCCTTTTTCCTACCTCTCCAACAGGGAGAACATAAAGTTCTCCAGTACTGCATCCAGCTCCAAGTCAAGGATATCAGGGCAATGCACAGTTCTCTCTATGATGGGATGGTTCTTTGAGATTTATAGACTATGAAATTTACCTTCTTTTTCCCAGCCTGACCAAACCTTAATTTATAATAGTGAAGCAGAGAAAGGATATCTGCAGTAATCATTCTTTCAGAATGGAAAGAATGAGAAGAATGGGAAACACACAGCGGTCGTTGGTCTATAACAATAATGATATCCTGCTGGGCATGAGAGCACTGAGGCAAACTGTACTGAAAGTAGAAGTTTCTTTCTTAGACCCTAAATATGCTCTTTTAAGGGTTCTCCCTTTTCCAGTGTTTACTGTGACTCTACAGTTTCCCTTCTTTGGGGTCTGTTATCTGCAGGTTTGAATTTAGAGGACCAAGGATTTTTTTTATCCCATCCCCCTCCCCAAGATGACTCCCTCGTCTGTTTGCTCTTTTTTTTTTTTCCTCATTGTTTGCACTCAATTTTTTTTGCTGGTTGTCTGCTCATTATCTGTTTGATTTTTCTTTAGGAGGCATGGGGAACTGAACCCGGGACTTCACATGTGGGAGGTGGGCTCTCAACTGCTTGAGCCACATCTGCTTCTTGCCCATTTCTTTTTTTTTCGCTCATTGTTTGCTTGTTGTCTTGCTTGTTGTTTTTCCTGATTGTCTGCTCAATGTTTTTTGCTCATTGTCTGCTCATTGTTTGTTTGTCTTCTTTAGGAGGCACCGGGAACCAAACCTGGGACCTCCCATGTTGGAGGTGGGTGCATAACTACTTGAACCACATCCGCTCCCCAAGGATTGTTTTTTGTTTTGTTTTGTTGTTTTTTTGCTATTAAGCATGGATTACAGTTTACATTGTAGTTTACACTCTCTTCTGCAAAACTTTGTAAGTTATGACAAGATATATAATAGCCTGTATTTGCCATTGCAATGACATTCAGGACAATTCCAATGTCCCCAAAATGCCCCCATATTACACCTGTTTTTCCCTCTTCCTCCTCTCAGAACCTCCAGTGGCCACTGCCTCCACATCAGTGATAAAAGTTCTTCCATTTCCAGAATCACAATAAGTCTGTAGTAGAATACCAGTAAGTCTACTTTAGTCCATTGTTCATTCCCCAATCCTGAGGATTCTGGGATGGTGATGCCTGCTGTGCTGCTAGAGTGGGCTTAGATTTCATGGGGCAGATGAATGGGACTATCTTGCTTGCAGTTGCAGACTATCTCTGCCAAGGATTGTTTTTCATTCACAGACTTTTTTTGTGTGTGGGGGGGGCAAATCTTCAGGTTTCCTTGGCAATTCAATTCCCTCAAAATTCAGTAAACTTTTTATATGTTTCTAGTTAGTTCCATGTACCAATAATCACACTGCACATTATTTTTTAGTCAGTTCTTAAGTCTGCTTTCTTTCTTTGCTTCAGAATGTCTATAATAAATAGACATAAATGCATAACGAGTCAAGTAGAACAGAATTTTATTCCTTTCTCACAGAAGAGAGCTAAGATGGTAAACAAATTAGTGAGTACCCTCCTCTACCTTGTCATTTAGGAACCAGGCTGACAGAAACTATATTCTTTCAGCTAAACCTTCAGGGTTCCTTTGTAGATCATCTCCATTCTAGCCTGTTGGAAGGGGAAAAGAGAAAGCAGGATCATGCAGGGGAGTTTTTTATGCTCAGGTCTGGAAGGAACATTCATCACTTCCATTCACGTTTTATTGACAATGGCTCAATTGCATTTTTGAATTGAACCTGTGAAATGTAGTCTAACTCTGAGCTAGAAAGAGGAGGAGAATTTGGATTTTGATAGGCAGCTCCTTGTCTCTTCCACAATATTTACATTTAATAAAATGATAGAATTTGAAAGATATGTTGAGGATAAAATCAAAGAGCACACATAATGCAGTAAGCATAGTATTTAGCATATTAATAAATGGTAATATTTTCTACTGTTTACATCAATATAGGCAGAACTAGAACTCAAATTCATCCACTTTGGTTACATATGCCATGTTTATAAAACAAAATTCATACTACCTGAGATTCAAATTTTAGACTTACTTCTTGTGTGTCATAGTAGATAACTGGAAAGAACCATACTACCGTGAGCATGCCTATAGCCCCAGCACAACTGAATAAATAGTGCATGATTTTCACATTTATAGATAATGCTCTCTAACAGTGTGGTTTAATTGAGCATTGATAGTAGTTGGTAAAATGATTATTACCAAGAACAAATGATTGGGAAAAAAAGAACAAATGATTGAGAAATTTAATTACCAGCAACTGTATTCTTGATAATTTATTTGAAAGCATTTTGTGTTCTTTCCTGATATTTAATGGGAATAAGTTAAAGGCATTTTTAGCCATTATTTTAAGCATGAATTTTATAGAATTATTCCTGAAGTTCATAGACAGTACTTTTGATTTTTTAGGATTTCATCATAATTATTTTCTTTCTTTTTAGCAGGTCTTTTGGAGGTCAAAGATGGGTAGAAAAGATGCCTCCACTATAAAACTTCCTGTTGATCAGTACAGAAAGCAAATTGGTAAGCAATGAATTCCCTTTGCTATAGTCCTGTGAATTAAGATAAAGAAGAAAAAATTATTTATCATATTAAGAAAATAAGTTTTCCTAACACTATGATACACAGAAATAGAGGAATAAAATATTTATTAGAGTTTTTTAAGAACAAAAGATAAGTGCATCCTTGATTACCAATGGAGAAATGTACTTCATGTTCTTGTGATTTTTGAACCCTTATAATTTGTATTGACTTAATAATCCATACCAAATTTTATTGTTATTCTTCTCAAGGCTAGATGTTTTTATATAGTCAGTATTTTTAGTATCACAAATTGAATTATTTAATTTTATTGATGTAAAAGCTTTTAATTCTATTGACTTTTTTATTGACTTTTAATGGCAATATTTGATGACTCAAATGAACAAAACAGAAAAAAATGTCCTTTTAAGTAGAGAGCTGAACTCAGAAAAAAGTAAATGAATTTTCCAGGAGTCATAAGTAAAGACTAAAGACTTTAAGGATGGAATTGAGACTCCTAACTCACGACCCTTGAAGAGTTACTACCTTCACCACTTATTAAAATGGTGGACTAGAGAAAAGTTAACTCATTAGCTCTGAGAGATTACATGGCACTTGTCTGTTTTTAACCATGCTCTCTAAGTATAAGATTTTCTACCCATTCTTTTCAATGTTACATAGAACATTTATTAAAAATTACATATTAGGTCACAAAGCAGGTCCCCAAAATTTTGAAGAATCAACATCCTGCAACCATGTTCTTTGAACAAAGTAGAGTAAATTAGAAATCAATTAGAAGCAAAATGTAACTCCTCCTCCCCCATCTCCAACTCCTACCTATCACCTGCATGCCTCCTCCACCCTGCTATGCCCTTCCACTCCTTTGGAAATGAAGGGGAAAAAAAGAACTCTTCTAAATAACTGGTGAGTAAACAAAGAGTTATATTGGAAGCCAGAAAATAAGTAGAAATACTTGATAGTGGAAGGTAATTTATACCTATTTTGTTAATATGACCCAAAAAGTACACTCCATAAAGAAAAATATATTTCTGAGAAACAAAAGACATATAAATAAGGTGAAAATATTTCTAATACAGTTTACCAATTAAGTATTTATATACAGAAAAATAAAGTACGGCTATAAGTAAATAAAATAGTCTGGAAACCCAATAGCAAAATAGGCAACTGGTATGAAAAGGCAGTTCATGATAGAAGAAATTTAAATAGCCAAATAAATAATAATTACAATAAAAAATGAAAACAAAAGAGCCTTATGAAAGATCTAACTCACCTAATTCACAATCACATCAATGCAGATTAAAACTGTTTCTTACTGGATTACTTTCTCTAGGGAGAGTTCATGATGTATGATTTTTAAAAATATATCCTTCCCTGATTTTAAGATTCATTATGCCTAAATAGTGTAGTTTTATGCTATATATTTAAGCAGAAGGCCTGACTTAGTAGGTAGAAGTCTCTGATAATTGAGATTGAATAGTAGTTGATTGAAAACTGTGCTAACCACAAAAATAAAGAATAAGCATATTGTGGATCAGTTTACAATGATAATTACAGAAAATTTTGACAAGTTAATAAGTAAAAAACCTTATTTTTATTAATTAGTTTTTGAAATTGAGGTTAAATGTACATGTACACAGATCTTAAATATACAATTCAATGAATTTTGATGTGTATACACCCTTATAACCATATCTGCCAATTAAAATGTAGAACATTTCCATCTTCCCAGATAGTTCACATATATCTGCTTTTATCACCATAGATAGGTTTCTTTCTATCAAAAAGCCTACTGAGATTTTTATTGAAATTATATTTTATCTAATAATCAGTTGTGGAGAATAGACATATTAAAAGTCTCAAGTGTTCTATTCCATAATCATGGTATGTGTTTCAATTTAGTTAGGTCTTTTAATATTTATTAGTGGCAAGGAAGAATTAGACAAGGAAAGTAACATAATTATAAAGTTTTGCTTCTCTTCTCCTTATAATAAATTATTCAGAAGGCATTGTTATATGCATTGTGTTTCCATACAAAATTCTCTTTCCTTTTTGACATTCACTTGAAAATTTAACCAGGCTCAGTATCTGTATCACAGTTATTGGGAGATCCCATGGGAAGTGTCAGAGGAGTTCATAAAATAGTGTGCTGAATGGATGTGGATTATCCTGTGTGCACTTTGCAAATATAGTAATCATATTGAGCAAAATGTATTAAAAAGTAAAGTAGTGAAGGCATACTTTCATTTACCCTTTATAAGATTAATTCACTGTATTCTAAAGATTTTCATGTATATACTATAAAGCATTAAAATTTATAGAAGTTAGTAATGCTTTAGGGCTCTGTGTCCCCATAGAAGCTTTGAATAACCAGCAAGAACTAGCAGAAACATCTTTCAAAAAGCTCCAGGAAACAGTTAAAGGATTGCAGTAAAAAAGTAAACATCAAATCAAGAAAAAGG
Organism: Tolypeutes matacus; assembly: GCA_026826555.1. Classification (NCBI taxonomy): domain Eukaryota; kingdom Metazoa; phylum Chordata; class Mammalia; order Cingulata; family Chlamyphoridae; genus Tolypeutes; species Tolypeutes matacus. The sequence continues at coordinate 40,343,228 of JAKSZT010054487.1, read as the reverse complement.
CAATATAGAAGTGGTAGGATCTCATAGCTGGCCCTTTCCCCATCCCCTCACTGTCTCAATGCAAGCTGGCCCTCACTTCCAGTGTGGGTCACTAGCCTTGGTTCCAGAAGGAGCAGAGTAACCCTTATGCACATACTGGGAGCATGTATGTCTCGCTCAGTTTGTCTGGTGGTGACCTGAGAGACTAAATCAGGACACTTTTCACAGGCTAATCATATCAGAACTTGCCCTGTGTACAAGGCAGCTCACCAAGCCCTCCTAAAGAATGTCATGGGAGAGCATCAAGAGGCTACCTGATTCAAGAGATTGCTGAGTGTAGGATATACAGTGTAGTACTCAGAATATTGGGGAAACTGTTTCCTAGGGAAGAGTTGACATTTGTAGCCATATAAATGGGGAAATCCTAGGGCCACACTCACAGGTCCAAGACATGATACATGTACAGAAGGGGCTCTGCCCTTTGGCCTCGAGCTAATCTCTGAATTCGTTGTATGGTTAAGCTCTGAAGGAGAGCAATCTGAAGGAGAGCACTTACACAGAGAGCACTGCGAAAACTGGAAAAAGTGTTGTTTTCTTTCCTTCCTTCCTTTTTTTTTTTTTTTTTCGGTTAGCTCCTGCCATTCAAGGAAACCTCTATCATAACACTTGTTGGATACAGTCTTAAGGAACAGATACCTCAGAGTCTAAATTCCAGTGATAATGAAATGTCCAGTGACATTTAAATATCAAGATGTCCAGGTTTCAACAAAATATTAGAAAACAGAAAGAAATAAAAGGTGACAGTCCAGGCAAAGAAGACTAAAACATTAGAAACCATCAATGAAGAGGATCAGACCTGAAACACACTAGATAAAAACTTTTAAAAAATGGTTCTAAGTATGCTTAAAGAGCTGAAGGAAAGCATGGACAAAGAACTAAAAGAAATCAGGAAAATGATAGAATGAATAAAAAGAGCATATCAATAGAGATATGGAAATTTTGAAAAGGAGCCAAACAGCTGAACACTAAACTAACACTGTAGAGGGATTTACCTGCTGATTGGGGCTGGCAGAAGAAAGAATCAGTGAACTTGAAGTTGAGGCAATGGAAATCATCCAGTTTGAGAAAGAAGAAAGAATGAAGAAAAGTGAACAGAGCCTGAGGAGCCTCTTGGACAACATCAAGCACACCTTTATACACATTTTGGGAGTCCCAGAAGGAGAAGAAAAAGAGAAGGGAGCAAAGAGTGTATTCAAAGAAATAATGGCAGAAAACATCCCAAATCTAATGAAAGATGTGAATATACACTTACAAGATGCTCAACAAACTCAAACAGGTTAAGCCCAAATACACATTGCCTCCTATTATAATCATCCTGTCAAGTGCCAAAGATAAAGAGAGAACTCTGAAAGCTGTAAGAGAGAAGCAATGTGTCATACCCAAAGGAACCTCACTAGATTTAAGTGTCAGTTTCTCATTGGAATCCATGGAGGCAAGAAGGCAGTAGGACAATATATTTTGAGTGTTGAAAGCAAGAAAAAAAAATGCTGAGCAAAACTGTCTTTCAAAAATGTGGGAGAAATTAAACATTCCAAGATAAACCAAAGCTGAGGGAGATCAGAGTTCTGTAGGTTGAAAGGAAGGGACAGTAGACAATAGGTCAAAGCCACATGAAGAAGTAAAGATATCCAGTGATGGTAACAACCTGGGTAAATATAAAAGCCAGGACTATGGTATTTTTGGCTTCTAACTGTACTTTTAATTTCCTACTGGATCTAAAAGGCAAATGCATAAAATGTAATGATAAATCAGTGGCTTAGGACTTAAAATGTTTAAAAATATATTTTGTGACAAGAACTACCTAAAGATATGGGGACAGAGAGATATAGGAACACAGTTTGTGTATACTAATGATGCTAAGTGGGTAAAAACCAAACAAGATTGTTATATATTTAGAATGTTAAATTTAGGCTCCAGAGAATCAACTAATAAAAGGACAAGCCCTACTTGTTTGGAACTCTGGAGTACAGTAGAGACTGGAGAAGGACTCCACAAATGCTGAATCGAAGCAAAGTAAGAACACCAAAATTAGATTTATATCCTAGACCCACCAGTCCAGACCCCTGTCCCTTATTCTGTCCCACACAGCTTATTAATCACACAGAGGTAGCATGGCCCAGCTCCCTTCTACCACAGATGCAGACTGTAGAGCCAATCACAGCAGTGAGTAAGAACTCTGTGCATATCCAAGCACAGGAACTTAAGTCTGAGTGCCACATACAAAAGTGTCCCCATGGAAAAAAGAGACCCCAGCAGAACTATTGGCTAGAAGTGCTCACACTCTTGCTAGACCACTTAAACACAAAATAAACTTTCTGGACTGACCCCATCAAGCTTCCCAGTGTGGGATACCCTAACAGAGGAGAGACCAGAGGCAGAAAAGCCTCATGGGAAAAAATAAAGGGAGAAAACTGAACTGCTGTAAGATAGGACAGTTCCCAGAAATGAAAAATATAATGAAAAGGGAGCTCTGAATGAGGGAGAGAATTTAAACAAATCATAGGAGCTGAGGAGAAAATTCTGCATAAAAACAGAACAGATCGAGATTCCAGGAGAAGGAACAGAGGAAAGGAAGATTTCTCCTGGAGATGAAACAATTGCATACAATAGGGCATCTTAAAAATTGTACTGCATATATCTAGGGCAAGAATCATGTGCAGAACATCTGAGAAAACCTGAGCAGTTAAACAGGTGATACTCTAAAGGTCTCAAATAAGTCGGTCTAATCATCAAAGAAGAACCTTAGCACAAAGCCAATCAACAGTAAAACCCTAAGCAAGAGGGAGAAACTGACCTTCAGAATTAACACATCAAAATAATTAGATGCCCAGACATCAGGATAAAAGTACTAGCCATACTAAGAAACAGGAAGATATGACTTAGTCAAGGGAACAAATTAAAACTTCAGAAGAGACAGCACTGGAACAACTAATCTAAGAAGTTCAAACAAATCTCTTAAATCAATTCAAGGAGATGAGGGAAAATATGGATAGAAATAAACTAAAGATGGATATAGAGATAAGGATATTAAGAAGACAATGTGTGAGCATAAAGAAGAATTTGGAAGTTTATAAAGAAATAAACAATTGAAATGATGGAGATGAAATGCACAATAATGGAGATTAAAATATGCTACAGCATATTCAGCAGATTTGAACGGGCAGAAGAAAGAATCAGTGAACTAGAGGACAGGACAATGAAAATCATATAGTCAGAAGAACAGATAGAGGAAAGAATATAAAAAATTGAACAGTGTCTCATGTATTTGACAACATGAAATGTCCAAACATATACATCACGGGTACTGCAGAAGGAGAAGAGAAGGAAAAGGGGCAAAAAGAATATTTGAAGAAAAAATGACCAAAAATTTCCCAACTCTTATGAAAGACATAAATATAAATGCCCAAGAAGAGCAACGTACTCCAAATAGAACTACTCTAAGGCACATATTAATCAGAATGTCAAATCAAAAAAAGAGAATTCTGAAAACAGTAACAGAAAAGCTATTCATTACATACAAGGGATCCTCAATAAGACAAAGTTCCAATTTCTCACCAGAAACAATGGAGGGGAGAAGGCAGCTGGATATATTTAAGATACTGAAAGAGAAAAACTGCTAGCTACAAATACTTAAATTGGCAAAACTGTTCTTCAAAAATGAGGAAGAGTATAAAATATTCACAAATAAACAGAAACTCAGGTAGATCATCACCAAAGACCTGCCCTACAAGAAATACTCAAAGGAATTCAGGGTGAAAAGAAGACAGGCAAGAGTGACTTCGAATAGTGTGATGAAGTCAAGATTTTCAGTTAAAGGTAAATAAAAGTGTAAATGCAAAACCCAATAGTACTGTATTGTCAATATATAACTCTACAGTTAATTCCTATAAGAGTCAGAATACAGTTGAACAAAACAAAAATTCATGTTTCTTGATAATGGACATGCAAAATAAAAAGAGGTAATGGGGGACAAAAAAACACAAAAAAACAACTTAAAGAGGGGAAATGGAGGAATATGAGGTATACTATTGAAGCTAAGTTGTTAGCTTTTCAAATTAGTAGGTTATAGATGTAGGTTGTGTAATGCAAACCTCAGGGTAACCACAAAGAAATTATTTTAAAAACATACAGAAACAAATGTGAGAAGGGATCAGATGCTTCACAAAATTTCAATACAGAAAAAGAGGCTATAATAAAGGAAAAGAGAGACAAAAGAGATATGACATAAAAATCAAAGGACAAAATGGCTCATGTTAATAGTCCTTTATAGTAATAACAATGAATGTTAATGGATTAAACTCAACAATCAAAAGACACAGATTTGCAGAATAGACAAAAAAAAGCACACTGCAACTGTATGTTATTTACAAGAGACTCACCTTAGAACCAAAGAAACAAATTGGTTGGAAGGGAAAGGATAGAAAAAGAAAATCTATATAAGTAGTAACCAAAAGAGAGCTCAGGTAGGTATTCTGAAATCAGGGGAAAAAAAGACTTTAAATGAAAAGCTCTTAAAAGAGACAAGGAAGGACACTATATATTAATAAAAGGGTCAGTCAGTTAAGAAGAAATAAAACCATAACTATTTATGCACCTAACCACAGTGCCCCAAAATACATGATGCAAACAGCCAAAATCTAAAGGGAGAACTAGATACCTCTACAATAATAGTTGGAGAATTTAATACACCAGTTGGGTCACAAAAATTTCTCAATAAATTTAAAAAGATTGCAATTATACAAAGCATCTTCTCTGACCACAATGTAATGAGGTTGGAAACCAATAACATCCAGAGAACTAGGAAATCCACAAATACACAGTAGCTAAGTAACACACTCTTGAACAATCAATGTGTCAAAGAAGAAATTATAAGGCATATCAGTAAATATCTTGAGACAAATGATAACAAAAATACACAATATCAAAACTTATGGTAGGCACTAAAAGCAGTGTTGAGAGGGAAATTTATAGCTCTACATGCTTACATTAAAAAAGAAGAAGCTAAAATCAAGGACCTAACTGCACACCTGGAAGAAGTAGAAAAAGATTAGCAAATTAAACCCAAAGCAAGCAGAATGAAAGAAATAAAGATTAGAGTAGAAATAAATGAAATAGAGAATAAAAAACAATAGAGAAAATTAACAAAACCAAAAGTTGTTTCTTTGAAAAGATCAATGAAAACTGTCAAACTTTTAACTAGACTGCAAAGAAAACAATGTAATATTCTTTGATCATTGTAACAAAAATACCAACTAATGCAAACTGTTAATAATAAGGGGACATATAGGACCTCTATTTTTCTGCATACTTTTTTTTTATAAACCTACAATTTCTGTAATAAAAAAAAAATCTTTAATAAAAAACAGACAAAGCAGGGATTCGAAATCTCAGGCTTCTCCTCATGAAGTACAGACCGCATTTAATTAAAAGAGTGACGGGTTGAAGAACATAAAAAAGATGTTAAGCTGCACTGTAACTACAAAAATATCAAAGAATATGAAAGCACATAAAGAAAATAGAGTACAGTTTGCCAGGGGTAGGTAACTGGGGGAATGTGGATTTAATGCTTAATGGGTTGAGTTTTTGTTTGAGAAGAGAGGAAAATTTTATTAATGGAAGTGTGAAGGTACCGCAATATTGTAAATATGATTAATCCCATTGGATGGTGTGCTTGGAAGTCGTTGAGATGGGAAGGTTTATGTTGTATGTATGTTCCCACAATTTTAAAATAAAGGAGCTACTAAAGAGACAATGTAAATGAAATGCAGTATATGTTTCTGGGTGGGATTTAATAATGGAGGAGAAAAGGCTCAAAAGTATATTATTGTATATATGAAAAAATTGGAATATAGACTGTAAGCTTTATATCAATGTTAAATTTCTTGAATGTGATAACTGCACTTAAAATGGTTACAGAAGTGAATATTCTTGTCTTAGGAAATGTATATGGTAGTGTTAAGTTTTTAAGAAGCATGTTGTATATTATCTACTCTCAAATGTTCAGAAAATGGATTGCTAGATATACATACAGACAGGTAGATAAATAGATGTATTAATGGGTAGATAAATAGAATGATATGGAAAATGTAATAATATGTTAATATTGGTGGATCTTGGTATCTGGGGTGATAGGTAGATGTTGGAGTTTTCTGTATGGGGTTTACATTATTTTTTAACTCTCTTGTAGGTTTGAAAGTATCTCAAAATAAAAAACTAAAACATGTATATAAGGTTTATGTAAAGGTAGAGGAAAGATATTAATTAACATGTGTTCACGTGTTTTCTTATGAAAAGATTTTCTGGTTCTGGGTCAGGGTTAGAAAGTATCACAAGCCTGAACTTGTAGAATGATTACAGATCTTCCATCACTAACACAGTTTCAAATGGTATATTAGCCAGGGTCCTCCAGAGAAACAGAATCGATATGATTGTATATGTGTGTGTGTGTGTGTGTGTGTAAAGAGATTTATTATAAGGAATTGGCTCACACCACCATGGGGCTTGCAAGTCCAAACTCCATAATGCAGGCTGCAGGCTGGAAACTCCAGTAAAGGTAATGTTGAAGTTTTCAGTCTGAATTTCCCAGGAGATGCTGACATGCTGGATATTCTGGCAAGAGTGAATGTTGAAGTTGAGACAGAAATTCTTCTTCTGACCTCTGACCCTCAGTTCTTGCTTTTAATTCCTCCAACTGATTGGATAAGATTACCCTTATTGTTGAAGACAGTCTCCTCTGTTTATTAAAGATGTAACTCCCATCTGTGAAGTACTTTCACAGTACCAAGTAGGCCAGTCTTTGGCCAAACAACTAGACAACATAACCTAGCCAAGATGACACTTGAAATTAACCATTACAAATGGAGTTCTTTTGGGGTGTTTCCCAGACATGTTCCAAAATGTAAAAAGAATAAAGTAGCTGGAATTATCTTGGGGAGATACTCAATATTTATGGTAAAAGAAAAAAGTTTAAATTTCAGTTGAATTGAATATCAAGTTATTAGTAAGTTAATTAAGACTGCTAATATGCTTTTATAAAGAATAGTGATATTATGTGTGTGCATTGTGGGAGCAATGTTCTGTTTCTACTAAATCCCCCTTATGTAATTTTTGTGTGGTCAGTTAGTAGCTATATTTTTGCAAAACTTTTGCCATACTTTGATAATTTTAACATCACTGTTTAATATTTTATCTTCAACTTAAAGTTTTGCCTTTTCAACTATGTACTAAATAATGGTGATTAATGTCTTTCACATAAGTTTTCCTTGCCATATTCTTTGCTCAACTGAAAATCAAATAGGCAGACACTGTGACTAGAAACACCTTGTAGATATAGAATTATCACATTAAACTGACACTATTTAAATTATTGTAGCATTATATTTAAATGTGTAGTGAACTGGGATGGAATACTTTCTCTCCTTCAAGGAAATAAACTAAGAAAAGCTGAATATTCTGAAATACTGCTGACTATAAGGAGATATAAAGTAGTTTGGCCTTCATCACTTCTTCAGAAATAATGTTAATGAAAGTAGATGGTGTACTATGACCCAGCAATCCCACTCCTAGGTATATACCCAAAAGAATTGAAAGCAGAAACTAGAACAGATATTTGCACACCAGTATTCATAGCAGCATATTCACATTTGCCAAAAGGCGAAGCATCCAAAGTGAACATAAATAGATGAGTGCATAAACAAAATGTGGTATAAACATACAGTGGAATAGTATTCAGCTGTAACAAAGGAATGAAGTTCTGATTCATGCAACATGAATGAACCTTCAAGACATCATGTTGAGTGAAATAAGCCAGACACAAAAGGACAAATATTGCATGATCATCATGAACATAAAATGATTAGAACAAGCAAACTCATAGAGTCAGAATCTAGACTATAAATTACCAGGGGACTAGGTGGGGTTAGGGAATGGGAAGTAAAAGCTTAAAATGTACAGGGTTCCTATTTGGAACAAAAGAAATATTTTCTTAATGGATAATGGTATGGTAGCAGAGCGTTGTGAATGTGATTAACAGCACTGAAATATGTATATCTGAATATGGTTAAAAGGGGAAATGTTAGGTTGTATACATGGTAACAGAATAAAAAAATTTTAAAAATCCATAGACCGACACTACACAGTGAACCCTAAGGTAAACCATGGACTATAGATAATAGTACAGTTATAAAAATTTGCCTTCATCAGTTGTAACAATGTTCCATTCCAATGCAACGTGTTAATAATAGTTTGGTGTATGGGGATCCTGTATTTTATGTAAGATTGTTCTGTAAACCCACAATTTCTTTAATAAAGAAAAAAAGTAAATGGTGTGAGATTGGCTATTATTTAATATTAACTGGGAAATAATTTCAAAAATTGGAAAAAAAAAGATGTTATTAAACAATCAAGCCAAATAATATTTATATGTGCTAGGAATAACTAATTTAAATTTAAATCCCTGTTTTCTTATGTGAGTAGCTAACAGTTATTTATCACCTTATGCCAGGCATATCTTGTTTAATCCTCCCAACAAGTCTATGAAGTAGCAACTATTAGTATCTCCATTGGTATACTGTATAACAGGAAAGCTAGCTCACATGGATTAAAGAATTTTCCCAGAATCCTACAGTTGGTAAGAGGTTGCATTAACAATTTGATTCCAGGCAATTGACTACAGAATCACTTGACTTTACTGCTTCCATGGGGCTAAAAGAATATCTCAGGTATTGAAAGACACAAAGAAAATTAAGTTGCAAAAACTGAGTTCAAGAAATTGACATGCTTATTAGCACTATGGCTGCGATCAGAGTCTAGTATAACTTTTTTAGAAATACAAAGGCCAGTCTATGATTCTTAGATGAATTCTCTGTATACTTAAACTCCCTACAAGACATTATTATTATTTTAATTAGTTTATTCAGTCACAATTAATTTATGGTTACATAACTATCACTTTTTCTGCTCTTAATATCTTTTTGCAATCCAAGCCTTCTAGCTGCAATCTTTTTTAAATTTTCTTTCTGCCTAATGAACATCTTTTGGAGTTTCCTAGAATGCAGGCCTGCCTATGGCAAATTCTCAGTTTATTCTTTTACCTTTATTCTTGAAAGGTTTTTACCTCTGGTTTTAGAATTCTAATTTGGCTGATTTTCTTTTATTTCATTGTATTTTATTTAAACACATTCTAGATAAAATTCCACTGCAGTTTGGCTATTTTTTTCTGCTGAGGAGTTAATTGAACTGTTGCTTCTTTTCCTTTCTGCCTCCTTTAAAGATTTTCTCTGTATTTTTGGATTTCTGCAGTTTTACTCTAGTGAGTTTAGGTATAGATTTGACTTCATTTATCGCACTCGGGATTCACAGGGCTTCCTGTAGATGTAGATTCATGTCTTTTGTATGTTCTGGAAAATTCTTAGTCATAGTTTCTTCAACTTGGGTAATACCAGAAATTATATTGATACATAATAGGATATGAACATTTTCAACTTTACTAAATGTTGCTAAATTGTTCTCCAAAGTGGTTGTACTATTTTACAGAACTATAAGCAATGTATGAGTGTTTCAATTTCTCATTATCCTTTTGTTATTTTAGATATTATTTTTTTCCAGTCTCATCCACATGCAATTAATTGTATTTCATCCTTGTTTTATTTTTCATTTACATGCTTACCAAGATTGATCATCTCATATATTTATTCATCTTTGATCTCCCTCTTCTGTAAATTTACCTTTGCCCATTTTTCTGTAGGGTTATTTGTTTTTCTCTCATTTTATTTTTTTGACCTTTTAAAAAATACTGATAATCCTCTGTTAGTTATGTGCTTACTGCTACATTTCCTCAGGTTGTTCTTTGTTATTGTTTCTTTTTTAAAGTTTTAAAATGTATTGCTCTTTTCCTATATAGTTTGTTCTTTTCTAACAATTACTAAAATGATTATCCATAGTAAAGTATTAAAGTCTTGCTTTTGCATATTTAAGCTAAATTTTATTTTTGTGAATGGTATAAGGAAGATGCTTAACTTTATTTTAATGAAAATTAAAATTTCAGAATGAAAATTCTGAATGAAAGTTACCCCAGGACCATTTTGGCTTGCCCCCATAATTGTAATGTACCTTAGATTCATATTACCCATATACATATCTGTTTCTGTGCTATTTCATTTTCTGACTTGACTTTTGCTATATAAATACCTTACTTATTTAATGTTTTTAGCTTTATAATAAGTCTTTGTAAGTGATAAGGCAAATCTTTTCCCCTCTTTTTATTTTTAAAACCTAACTCAACTACACTTGGTAGACTACTCTTCCACATGAATTTTAAGATAAACTTTATAAATTCATTAAAAAGACCATTGGTAGTTAGATTGGAAATTGGGGAGAATTTTTTATATATATATGAAATTCATATTAATTTTATCTTTTGAAATCACCTTATGGCTATATGTCCTTCAGTAAGGTTTATTATTTTATTCATAAAATTATTAAACATTTTTGAATAAAACAGAAGTGATGCATAACATAATGTTTTGTTATTGTGAATAGATCATATAAAATTGTATTCTTTAATTGTTACTATTATATAAGAATCATACTAAATTTTAATTATTAACCTTGAATTAAGCAACCTGGCTGAATTTTCTTGTTAGTTTTAATAATTTGCTTGTAATTTCTCTTGGATTTTCTATGTACATGGTTTTCTAACAGGTATAGATTTGTTTCATTCTTTTAATTCTTATACCTCACCTTTCATTTCTTGTCTTATTATATTTTTAAGTGGTAATAGAGGATATTCTTATCCTATTGCTGACTTTAGAAAAAGTACTTCAATCATTTTGCCCTTATGTGTGACGTAAGCTCTAGGTTTTTGATATATGCATTTTATTGGACTTAGGAAGTTCCCCTTTATCTTAGTTTGCTAAGAGTTTTTTTCTCCTTCTTTAATAATAAAGGGATTGAGTTTATTGAATGCTTTTTCTATTAGAAAAAAACATTAATATTCCTTTATAAATTTGTTAATATGGCAAATTATAGTAATAAATTTTCTGATGCTTAATTCTCCTTAAATTACTTATATTAACCCTACCTTGTCTTGATTTTTAAATACACAGCTGAGTTCAGCCTGCTAATATTTCATTTGAGATTTTACATTTACCTTCATGAATGAAATTAGCATATGTCTTTCTGTTCTCTTACTATCTTTGCTCAGTTTTAATTGCAAAGTCATACCAGATTCCTAAAATGAGATGAGATATCCTTTTTATATGCTCTAGTATAGCTTATATACATTTGGAAATATCTGTTTCTTGAATGTTTATAAAATCTGTAATAAAATCCCTCAGTCTGATACTTCTTTTGTGAGTTGACTTTTGACTGTTTTTTAAAAATATAATCACAGTCATGCATAAAATTGTCTTTAATATTTTTGAAATATCTATTGTAATGTCTTTTTCATTGATATACTTAATTTCAATTTTTCTTTTTTCTTCATCAATATTAACTGAGACTTGTCTGATTTATTAGACTTTTTAAAGGACCAAGTTTTCTTACTGTTGATATGTTTTCTCTTCCAATAATTTTTGCTCTTGTCTTTATGATTTCCTTCATTGTAATTTCTTTTGACTTTTCTTTTTTGTAATTTATTGGGTTGCATGCTTTGCTATTTGTTTTTAAAGCTACTTTTTATTTTCTATTATTTTCATTTAAGGGATCACTTTTTCTCTATGTACAAATTAAGTATGTTCCCTAAGTTGAATGTGTGGTATTTTGTGGCTAAGTCATTTCAAACTGTTCCATGGCATATATTATGCTTTTTCAGGACATTTTAAAATCATTTTGAAATATTTATTTAGACAATTTACATAATTTATTTTTAGATCATTTAGATGTTTTTCAAATTTCAACATCTATATGTATCTGATTGTGTTTCAGTATATAAAATTATTTTTAATCTTACTGTTGTTTGTTTAAAAAATGTTTTCTCTATGATGCCAGTTTTTTTATATTGTTTTCCTCTGTGGCTTAGTATGTAGCTGATTTCGTTAACATTCCATTTGTGTTGAAAGGAATACATATTAGAATGCAGTACTACTTATGTTAATTATGGTGTTCAGGTCTCTGTTTTTCACATATATGCACATACATTATATATATAAAGATTGTAGATTTGTCAGTTTTTGTAATTTTATCAGTTTTTGCTCTATATATTTTTAAGCTATGTTTTTGGTGAATAACATTTTTAAATTGTTATATATTCCTAATTCCCCTGTTCTATTAAATAACATACATTTTATTTATAAAATTGCTTATTAAGATTTTCTTAGTCTTTTTGTTTTATATTGTTATTTGTAAAACATCTTTTTTGTTAAGTATTTTGATATTTTTCCTGTTCTTTTATTTTCATTCTAGACTTAAATATTATTTTGTGATGTTGTGATGTTTTGATATAGCCTAAGTTCTGTTTGTAAACAAGGAAATTTTAATCCAGTCACACTACCATGAATGATAAATCTTGATATATTTCCACAATTTTATTTCATATTTTCTATTTGTAGAGATTTTCCCTTGGTACACTCTACCCTTACTTTCTTGTGAGAATTTTGGATTTTTTTTTTTTTATTTCAATCTTCAGATATTTAAAATATTACATTCCATTTCTTTTATTTTTTTGTGTACCCTCAAATTATCGGGTATATTTGACTTAATGATATTTTAAAGCTGTCAATATCTTTCATATACTAAACAATATAAAGATTTTTACCTCTTTATGTCTGATTACTGCCTCTGTCTTTAATCTTGTTGTCTATTAATTTATTTCTCTCTTGTTTTTAATGGCACAAACTCAATCAGCACAATTATTGTTTTATTTTAAACTTTTAACTCTCAATTATTACTTAGAACTGACCATGTATTTACTGTCTTTACTAATTATTGGCTTTTGTATTTCACACCTTACTTTTAGAAAAGTTTCTTTATTCTTTCTCCCTTATGAAAGTATCTAATAGTGGCAAATTTTTCTCAGTCTCACTTACCAAGACAGTGTTGTTAAATTGCACTCAAACTTTAATTATATAAACTGTGTACATAATTAATATAAGTATGGTGGAATATACCATTCTATGTGTTTCTGGTGTTTCTGAGAATTCTCCCATTGGTCTAATTAGCATTTCTTTAAGATGTATTTTTCTTTCCTGTTTTTTAAGATTTTTCTCTTTATCGTAAATGTTTTGTGGCTCCTTTAAAAGTGTATAGTTATTTTAATTTAGTGAAAAGAAAAAAAGTAGACATGAGACTTGATGTCCTTCAATCTGAGAATTCTTGTCTTTAATTCTAGAAGTCCTCATCTCTTCTTTTTTTGTGTGTGGTAACTTTGTTACAATTGATGAACAATATTAATATAATTATCCTATTAACTATAGTCCATAGTTTATATTAGGATTCACTCTTTGTGTTATATAGTTCTATTGTTGTTGTTGTTGCTTTTTTTATTCTAGTAACATATGTATAGCCTAAAATGTCCCATTTTAACCATTTTCAAATATACATTTCAGTGGTATTAATTAAATTCCCAATGTAGTGCTAACATCAACACCATGCAATACCAATACTTTTCCATCACCCCAAATAGAAACTCTGTACCCCAATCCCACCCTGGCTTCTGGTAACCTATATTTTAGTTTCTGACACTAGGAATTTCCATATCCTCATTATTTCACATAAGTGAGATAACATAATATTTATCCTTTGGTATCTGACTTATTTCACTCAACTTGATGTCTTCAAGATTCATGCATGTTGTAGCATGAATTTTTACAGCTGAATACTATTCTATTGTATGTATATACCACATTTAGTTTATGTATTCATCTGTTGATGGACACTTTTGTTGCTTCATCGGTAATTGCAAATAATGCTCACTGTATTCGAGTGCTTTCAATTCTTTTGGTTAAACACCTAGAAGTGGGATTGTCTGGTCATATGAACATGATATAATTAACTTTCTGAGGAACCACCCAAATGTTTTCCACGGTGGTGACACCATTTTATATTTCCACCAAGAATGTAAATATGTTCCTATTTCTCCTTATCTTCTCCGACACTGACTATTTTCCTTCTTTTTTTTTAGTAGCCATTCTAGTGGGTGTAGAATGATATGTCATTGTGATTTTGGTTTGTATTTTCTTAATAACTGATGTTGAATATATTTTCATGTACCTGTTGGCCATTTGTTTATCTTCTTTGGTGAAATGTCTATTGAAGTCTTTTGCTCGTTTTTTAATTGGGTATTTTTTCTTTTTGTTGTTGAGTTGTAGAATTTCTTTATATATTTTGCATATTAAACCCTATTTGATATATGGTTCCCAAATATTTTTCCCATTTTTTAGGTTGTCTTTCACTTTCTTGATAAAGTCCTTTGATGTACAAAAGTTTTAAATTTTGATGAAATACCATTTATCTATCTTTTCTTTTGTTGCTCATGCTTTTGCTGTTAAGTCTTAGAAATCATTGACTATCACAAGGTCCTAAAGATATTTCCCTTTGTTTTCACCCAGAAGTTTTTTGGTTTTGTTTCTTATATTTAAGTGTTTGATTCATTTTGAATTGATTTTTGTATATGATGTCATGTAAGGTACCAACTTCATTCTTTTTCCATATGGATGTCTAATATTCCCAGCACCATTTGTTGAAGAAACTGTTCTTTCTCCATTGAGTGGGCTTGGCACCTTTATCAAATATCCATAGGTGATAGGCATGAGGTTTTATTTCTGAATTTTCGATTCAATTGCATTGGTCCTTGTTTTTCTCTTCATGCCAGTGCCTGCTGTTTTGAGTACTGTACTTTGAAATGTTATTTTTTTTTTTTAGGCCAGTAAAAATAATTTATTTGGGAAATGGGGCAAAGAACAGAGTTTGCTAAGAAATGGGAGAGAAAGATAGAAATACACACCAAGATTTGTTGCAGGCCCCACTAGACAGAGCCTGTAATAAGTTTTAAAATCAGTTAGTATGAGTCCTTCAACTTTGTTCTTTTTTTTTTCCAAAATGTTTTTGGCTATTTGGTGTTCCACCTCTTGATTTTTTGTGCATTGATCTTGCACACTGCCACTTCACTGTATTCATTTATCAGCTTCAGTAACTTTATTGGGAATTTTTCAGGTTATCCGTATATAGGAAAATGTCATCTCCAAACACAGAAAGGTTTACTTCTTCCTTTCCAATTTGAATGCCTATTATTTCTTTTTCTTTCCTAATTACTCTGACTAGACCTTCTAGTACAATGCTGATTAATAGTAATGACTGGGTATCCTTATCTTTTTTCTGATCTTAGGGGGAAAGCTTTCAGTCTTTCATCATTAAATATGAAGTTAGCTATGGGTTTTTCATATATGCATTTTATCGTGTTAAAGATGATTCCTTCTATTCCTAATTTTCTGAGTGTTTTTCATGAAGAATTGCTGGATTTTGTCAAATGCTTTTAATTCATCAATTGAGATGATTATTTGTTTTTTTCCTCTTCATTCAATTAACATGACAAATTATATTGATTTTCTTATGTTGAACCACTCTTGCACAATAGAGAGAAATTCCACTCCATCATAGTGTATAATTCTTTTAATGTGCTGTTGGTTTAAATTTGCTTGTATTTTGTTGAGAATTTTTCCATCTATATTCTTGAGGGATATTGGTTTATAATTTTCTTTTCTTTGATATTTTTATCTGGCTTTGGTATTAGGGTGATCTTGGCCTCATAGAATGAGTTATGAAGTGTTCACTACCCTTCAAATTTCTGGGAAGCATTTGGTCAGTATTAGTGTGAATTCTCAGAAATTTTGGTAAAATTCAGTAAAGACATCTAGTTCTGGGCATTTCTTTGTTAGGAGGTTTTAAATTATGGAATCAATCTCTTATTTTGATTATGCTGATATCTTGTATTTCTTCTTGAGTCATAGAAGGTAGTTTGTGTGTTTTTAGGAATTTATCCATTTCATCTAGATTATCTAACTTGTTGGCATACAATTGTTCTTTGTATGCTCTTATACTCTTTTATTTCTGTGGAGTTGGCAGTAATATCTCCCATTTCATTTCTGATTTTACTGATTCCTGTACTCTCTTTTTTACTTTGTAAGTCTACCTAAAGTTTTGCCAGTTTTACCAATTTTGCTCATCTTTTTCAAATAATCAACTTTTGGTTTCATTGTTTTTTTCCATCTGTTTCATTTATTTCCACTCTAATCATTGTTATTTCCTCTCTTCTGCTTACTCTAGGTTCAGTTTGCTCTTCTTTTTCTAGAACCTCCATTTGTGAAGTTAGGTCTTTCATTTATCTTTCTTCTCTTTATTGTAAGAATTTAGAGCTATACATTTGACACTGAGCACTACCTTTGTTGCATCTTATAAATTTTGGTATGCTGTATTTTTGTTTCATTTACTTCAAGATATTTCCTATGTTTCCTTGTGATTTCATCTTTGACCCATTGATTAAGAGTGTATTGTTTAATTTCCACACATTTGTGAATTGTCCTCTTCTCCCTCTGTTATTGATTTCTAGCTTCACTCCATTGTTGTTGGAGAAGATACATTATATGATATCAATATTTTTAATTTTTTTTTCCTAGAAGGTACCAGGGATTGTACATGGGAAGCAGGCTCTCAACCACTGAGCTACATCTGCTCCCCAGTGAGAGTTGGTTTTTTCATTTGTTTCTTTGTTTTGGTTTTAGGAGGTACTGGAGATTGCACCCAGAACCTCGCACATGGGAAACAGGTGCTCAACCACTTGAGCTACATCTGCTCCCCAAATATTTTTAAATTTATTGAGATTTGCTTTGTGACTTAGCATATGGTCTGTTTTGGGAGAATAACCCATGTACACTAGAAGAGAATGTATATTGTGCTGCTTTTAGATGAAGTGTTCTGTATATGTCTATAAGGTCTAGTTGGTTAATAGTATCATTCAAGTCTTCTAATTCTTTATTGACTTTCTATATATATGTTTTATCCATTAATGAATGTAGTATATTGAAACCTTCTACTATAAATGTAGAACTAATTATCCCTTCAATTCCATCAATATTTGTTTATATATTTTAGCACTCTACTGTTAGGTGCATATATATTTATACTTTTTATGTCTTTTTGTTGAATTGACCCCTTTATCAGTATATAGTGTTCTTCATTATCCCTTATAACAGTTTTATTTTACTTAAAGTCTATTTAATCTGGTATTAGTATGCCTTCCCCACCTCTTTGTTTGGTTACTAATTGCATGGAATATTTTTTCCATCCTTTCACTTTCAACCTACTTGTGTTTTGAATTTAAAGTGAGAACTTAAGGTTTCTATAGAAGTAGACAGGATATAGTTGGGTCATGCTTTTAAATCATTTCTGCCAACTTCTACTTTTTGACTGGAGAATTTAAACCATTTACATTTAAAATAACTTCTGATAATGCAAAACTTTCTTCTGATATTTGGCTATTTGATTTTTGCAAGTCTTCTACTTTCTTTGTACTTCATTTCTTCTATTACTATTTTCATATTTATTTGATTTTTTATTAGTGAACCAGGTTGAGTACCTTCTTCTATGTTTACTTTTCAGATATTTTCTTTATGGTTACCATGGAGCTTTCTTCATGTTTTCCTTTAGCTCTTTGAGCATATTGAATATCATTTTTTAAAGTTTTTGGTGTTTTAATTTGCTAAAGACTGCAAAGGCAATATACCGGAAATGGGTTGGCTTTTATAATGGGGATTTATTAGATTAAAAGCTTACAGTTTTGAGACCAAGAAACATGTCAAATAAAGGCTTGATCAGGAGATGCTTTCTCTCTGAGCTGCAGTTGTGAGTTATCAGGCACATGGCAGGGTTCAAAGGCGGCATCTTCTGATTTCTGCCTTCTCCTCCAGACTCTGTTTCTTTCAGCTTTTAGCTGCTACATCTTTGGTGTTTTCTTTCAGCTTCTAGAAGTTTTTCTTTGTGATTCCCTTCTTGGCAGCCTTAGTAAACTAAAACAGAAATTGGTACCAGGAGAGTGGGGTGCTATCTGGTATTTGGTGCAAATACCAAAAATATTCAAAGGGCTTTTAAAATGGTAAGATGAAGATCCTGGAAGGATTGTGAGATGCTTGATAGAAAAGGCCTAGATTAGTTTAAAGAAACTTTTGATAGAAATATGGATGGTAAAAATATTTCTTATAAGGCTTTAGAAATGTTGAATGTGTCAAACAAGGAATGTGCAAATAAGGAAGGTGATCTTTGTTTTAAAGTGACAGAGAACTTAGCAAAATTAACTTTTAATGTCAGATGGAATGCAGAATTTGAAAGTGATCAGCTTGGATGTTTAGCTGAGGAGATTTCCAAACTAAATGTAGAAAGTGTGGCCTGGTTTCTCCTTGCAGCTTAAAGTAGAATATGAGAGGAAAGGGAAAGCTGAGAACTGAACTCTTGGGCACAAAAAAAACAGAAATTGATGGTTTGGAAATTCTGAGCTTTTGGAAAATGAGTCCCCAGAGAATAGTGCCCATATGAAGACCTAAATGAATCTGGAACCAGCCAGTCATTTCAGTTGTTAAGTCAGGATTGGAAATGCAGTTATCCAGGAAGGATCTGTGAAAGTGTTACTATCTGATAGCTTGGACCCCTTTGAACTGCATGCAAAACCCACAAGTTTTTGCGAGATCTTTATGGATGGAACCATTGCCAGCCTGAACTAAAAGGGACAAGAGAGAGAGATTGAAGGAAAAATGACTTCAAATTCAGAACTACAGAAACTAAGGTTTGGACTAAATATTAAAACATCTTTTCAAGCCCCCACAGAGAGGATGGGTATGCCCCAGAACTTGAATAGGGTGGGCCTTTTGCCTTGTTGTTCAGGGACAGTGTTACCACCCCAGGCTTTAGAGAAGGTGGAGCACATTCTCTAGGGGTGGGGAGAGATTGGCTGCCACCCCATTGTTCTAAGGGGCTTGAGCCTGTGACTCAGAGATTGGGGAGAGTCTGGCCATCACCCCAGTGTTCTCAGAGGTTGGGGTATAGAGTTTCTGCCACTCCAATGTTTGTTGAGTATGTAGCCAAGAACATGGCCGCTGAGCAAGCCCATAGAAAGTGTGGGACTGCCACTCCATCGGGCCCCAAGGAGAAGAAACCATGGTTGTATAGATGACTCTTAGGCTTTGAAATCTATTGGACTATGCCCTGCAGGTTTTTTGAACTGTTTGGGACACGAGACCCCTGTTTTCCTTCCAAATTCTCCCTATGGCAATGGGAACATATATTCTATGACTGTCTCTTCTTTGTATATTGGAAATAGATAACTTGTTGTCAGTTTCACAAGTCCACAGCCTGAGGAGAATTTTGCCCCAGGACAGACTTGCTTGTAACTGATTTTGATAAGACTTGGACTTAATACTGTTACTGAAATGATTTAAGGCTTTTTGAAATATTGTGATAGAATGAATGTATCTTGCATGTGAAAAGAACATGTGGGTCCAGGGTTGGCATGTGGTAGTTTGAGGCTTCTGTGGACTCCAGAAAATTATGTTCTTAAATTGGTCCATTCCTGTGGGTGTGAAGCTATTGTGAACATTTTATTAGGTCAGATTCAGCCAAAGGTGATTTGATTAGATTACTCCAGCAACACATAGCCCAGAGTAAGTCTTAATCCTCTTAGTGTAGTCCTTTATTATCTGGAATCAGCAGAACCACAGAAACAGAGAGAAATGCCCGGAAGCTGAGAAGAAGCCACAGATACAGCAGAAAGCAACAGAGCCCAGAAGAGAAGACAGAAACTGGCAGATGCTGCAGTGTGCCTCACCATGTGCCTTGCCAGATGAGAGAGGAATCCAGGATGACCAGCAGCCAGTCTTTGGGGGGAAAAGCATCTCCTGATGAGGCCCTGATGTTACATTTTCTTCGGCCTTGAAACTATGTTTTTAAACTAATAAATACCCATTGTAAAAGCCAACCCATGTCTGGTATATTGCCTTGACAGCCTTTTGCAAACTAAAACACTGGTATATCCAAAATCTGTTCTTTTTTATTGATGGTTTCTGAAGTTTTATTCTGCTGCTTCAGAAAGGCTGTTGTTTCCTATTTCTTTGTTTATAATCTTTTGCTGCACACTGTATATTTTAGTATATTAACAAGTTAACTCCAGAATTTGGTCCTGGAGCTCTCTGTTCCTTATATTTGTATCTACCTAGTGACATATCAGAGATTTCTTGGATGCCAGGAGCTAACAAAAAGAAGCAAACCAAGGCAAAAAAAACCCACACCTTTTACAGTCTTTGCAGATAGCTCTGTGTTGGCTGGTACTCTCCTTCAGAGTTAAGCCCTCCTACCAAGGTGAAAGTGTGAGGTCCTCTCTCCATTTTTTCTGATTATGCATCTTGTCCTGGTCATGTGCTTGAGGGCTTAGGAATTCCCCCTTATACAGAGATCTGAATGCCCTTTCTTCTCTGAAATAGAAATCCCCCTGTTCCTGGGTCTTCTATTGTATGTCTTGAAGCTGATAACCCTAAACCACTGGCTGCTTTAATTTGATGGTTTCTTAGACTCCTTAGCTGTTTGCAAGTCACTTCTACATACAGCAAGTTCTGAAACTACAAATCAGAGACAGTTGCCCTGATTCATTCCTTTTAGCTGCTATCCAATAGATTGGCACTGACAGGTAATCATCACCTCAGTATGCAAAGTGGGGTTACTCTGCTCCCAACAGAACAGGGCCATGAACCATAATGAAAACACAGACCAGGTCCACACTGTAGTGGACAGGGAATGGGGGTGGGCAGCAAGGGTGCCACGAGTTTCTCCTACCATTTTTTAAGCTACATTTTCTTGATTTGACACTTACCGTGTGTGATGGTTAGGCTAATGCATCAACTCGGCCAGGTTATGGTGCCCAGTTCTTTGATCAAGTAAGCACTGGGCTAATTATAATACAAGGGGATTTCATGGACTTTAATCATCAATGAGTTGATTGCATAGATGGCTGGTTACATCTACAATCAACTGAGGAGATTGCTGTCAGCAGTTAGTGACATCTCACCCAATCAGTTGAAGACCTTAAAAGGGGAAGTGATTTCAGCATTCAGAGAGAGAATTCCTGTCTCTACTGTGGACAGACAATGTCTCCTGGGGAACTCATCAAGGACCTTCATCAGAGCCCCTGGTCTGCAGCCTGCCCTGCAGAATTTGGACTTGTGTATTCCCACAGTTGCATGATACAGCTTTATAAAATCTCATACTATTTACAGATATCCCTGTCAGTTCTGTTTCCCTTGAGAAGAACACTGACTAATATAGCAGTACCTCTTGAGAATCAGAATCTTAAAAATGGGATTTCTGAATTGGTTCTGGGATTTATGCAATTGGTTCTCTACTCTGATTATATTTAAGGACACTAATGACTCTATTTCTAATAATCAAAAGTCACTGACAGTCCATGGTGTGAGTTGGCAACTGGATAAGTCTACTTCCATGTTTATAAGAGACAAGGATTTGGGTGAGAGTGTTTTTAATTTTTAACACCTTATCAGAGTTTTGTGGAGTTAAAAGGTACAACAATGTTGGCTGGCTGTTCCTAAATATGCTGGTTACAATTACAAAATAAAGGAATGAGCTGAAGGCTTCAAATGTGCAACTTAAGTGCTGCATGAATGATGTGAAAGTTTCTATGTATGCTCTGAAAGAAAATCTTGTTTCATGCAGCTGCAGACTTGAGATATCTGAAAACCAGACTCAGAGTCTCATTGTACAAGTAGAAGAGTTACAATGGAAACTATAATCACAGCCTTGCAGGGTGTCTGCTGTTAAAATGGGGTCAATGATTGGAAAGGAGTGGAATCCTGAAGATTGGGATAGAGATATATGGGTTGAGATGATAACAGTGAGGACATGAAACCCTAAATTCTGCTGAGCCTTTACCAGATAAACCTGTAATTGTCTGCCCTGAGGAGACCACACAATGTCAAGCGTGCATCACCCAACCTCCAGCCTGCCCCAAGGAGTCCATACCTCCTCCCCACCCTGAGTAGGGTACCACCCTACTTCAAGCCCACACTACCCAATCTCCACCTGCCCAAAGGCATCTTGACCTCCTCCCTGCCTTGAAGAAACCATTACCCAACCTCCAACCTGCCCTGCAGAGTCTGCCATCCTACTCCCACCAGAAGAGATTAATCGTGTCTCATCAGATGAAACTACAATGGAATGCCCAAGGTAATTGGCTTGCAAGACTCTTCTAATTCCTCCCCTTATCCACCTCCACCACCCTTGTTCTCTTCCAGACCTATAACTAGGCTAAAATCACAACAAGCTCCCAAATATGTAATACAAAGTATCACCCATGAGGAAGTACACTATACTCTAAAAGACTTCATGAGTTTTTCAATTTGTACAAACAGAAATCAGAGGATTATGTGTGGGGATGGATATTAAGGATATAGGGTAATGGTGGAAGGAATATAAAGTTGGATTAGGCTGAATTTATTCATATAGGCCTGCTAAGCATAGATTCTGGATTCAGTATTGTAGCTCGAGGGGTTAGAAAGGGGTCTGACAGTTTGTTTGGGTGATTGGCTAAAACATGGACCGAAAGATGGCTTACAATACCTGAGGTTGAGAGGCCCAATTTAACCTGGTATACTGTAGGTGAGGCTTAGAGAGATTGGAATGCTAGAATGGATTCACCACTTAAGACCTGTCCACCCATCCCAGGAATGTCCAGAAGACACACCTTACCAGGACTGCGAGGACTAAATTTGTGGGACTAACTCTATCTTCCCTGAAGAGCTGAGTGGTTGCTTTTCTCTGTAGGTAAGATATTACTGTGGGAAATACTGTCATGGAACTAGAATCCATAAGCACCATGGAGATGATCAGATCCTGGGTTGTAGAAGCCAAGAAGCAGCACTTAATCACCAAAGACAAGGTGGGTGTGGCTACCACAATGAAAGGCAAACTCAAAGCAATAATCAAAAGAGTCTGAGTCACATAGACCTATGATGTTGGCTAATTGATCATGGGGTACCTAGAAGTAAAATAAATGGGCAGTCTACCAAATTCCTACTTGATCTGTATAAGCAGAAGAGTTCTAGGTCTAGTGAACAAAACCCTAACTTGAATTACAGAAACAGAGAGTCATGGCCCCTTAATCAATTCCCAGACTTGATACAGTTTACAGACCTAGAGCCCCTTGAATTAGTGGAAGGCCCGGTCCCCTTGGGGAAGGATCTTGTTACATTGCCAAAAATTTATACTGGTAATCTTCTTCCCATCTTCCTCCAAAGAGACCTACAACCTTTTACCAGAGCAACTGTGCACTGGGGAAAAGGAAATGGTCAGACATTTCAGGGATTATTAGACACTGGCTCAGAAGTGACATTAATCCAGGAGATCCAAAATGTCACTGTGGTCCACCAGTCAGAGTAGGGGCTTATGGAGGTCAGGTGATCTATGGAATTTTAGCTCAGGTCCATCTCACAGTGGGTCCAGTGGGTCCCCAGACCCATTTTGTGGTTATTTCCTTAGTTCTAGATGCATAATTGGAGTAGAAATACTCAGTAACTGGCAGAATCCTCACAATGGATTCCTGACTTGCAGAGTGAGGGCCATTATCATAGGAAAGGCCAAGTGGAAATCACTAGAACTACCTCTACTGGCAAAATAGTAAATTAAAATTTGCTATTCAGAATTTTTGGAGGGATTGCAGAGATCAGTACCACCATCAAGGATTTAAAGGATACAGGGGTGGTGATTCCCACCATATCCCATTCAACTTTCCTATTTTGCCTGTGCAAAAATCAGATGGATCTTGGAGGATGACAGCAGATTATTGTAAACTTAACCAGGTGGTGACTCCAATTGCAGCTGCTGTTCCAGATGTATCCAGATGTATCATTGCTTGAGCAAATCAGCACATCCCCTTGTACCTGGTATGCAGCTGTTGATCTGGCAAATGCTTTTTTCTCAATTGCCGTTAGTAAGGACCACCAGAAACAGTTTGCTTTCAGCTGTAAAGACCAACAATATACCTTCATTGTCCTGCCTCAGGGGTATATCAGATCTCAAGCCCTATGTCATAATATTGTCCACAGGGACCTTGATCATCTCTCCCTCCCATAAGACATAACACTGGTCCATTATATCGATGATGCCATGCTAACTGAACCTAGTGAGCAAGACATAGCAATTACTCTAGAATTATTGGTAAGGCATTTGCCTGAGAGAGGAAAGGAGAAAATAAATTTCCACCTCGGTGAAATTTCTAAGTGTCTAGTTATGTGGGGCATGTCGAGATATCCCTTCTAAAGTAAAGGATAGGCTGTTGCATCTGGCCCCTCCTCTGACCAAAAAAGAGGCACTTTTTTGTCTCTTCGGATTTTGGAGACAACATATTCCACATTTGAGTGTGCTACTCCAGTCCATTTATTAAATGACCAGAAAAGCTGCTAGTTTTGAGTAGGGACTGGAAAAAGAGGAGGCTCTGTGACAAGTCCAGGCTGCTGTGCAAGCTGTACTGCCACTTGGGCCATATGATCCAGCAGATCCAATGGTGCTGGAAGTGTCAGTGGCAAATAGAGATGCTGTCTAGAGACTTTGGCAGGCCCCTGTAACAGAATCACAATGAAGACCTTTAGGATTTGGGAGCAAAGCCCTGCCATCCTCTGTAGATAACTACTCTCCTTTTGAGAAATAGCTTTTGGCCTGCTACTGTGCCTTAGTAGCAACTGTATGCTTAACCATGGACCAGCAAGTTACCTTGAGCCCTGCGTTGCCTATCATGAGCTAAGTATTGTCTGACCCACTAAACCGTAAAGTTGGCCATGCAGAGCAGCACTCTATCATAAAGTGAAAGTGGTATATATGTGAGCTAGGGCTCGAGCAAGTCCTGAATGTATAAGTAAGTTACATGAGGAGGTACCCCAAATGCCCATGGTTACCACTTCTGCCACATTACCTTCTCTTTCCAGTCCACAGCTATGACCTCTTGAGTAGTTCCTTACAATCAGTTGATTGAGGAAGAGAAAACTCAGGGCTGGTTTACAGATGGTTCTGCATGATATGAAGGTCCCACCCGAAAGTGGAGTTGTAGCACTACAGCCCCTTTTTGGGATGTCCCTGAAGGACAGTGGTGAGGGGAAATCCTCCCAGTGGGCAGAACTTCAAGCAGTGCACCTAGTTGTTCATTTTGCTTGGAAGGAGAAATGGCTAGAGGTGCATTTGTATATTGATTCATGGGCTGTTGCCAACGGTTTGGCTGGATGGTCAGAGACTTGGAAGAAACATGATTGGAAAATGGGTGACAAAGAGGTCTGGGGAAGAGGTATAGATCTTTCTGAGTGGGCAGAAAACATGAAAATATTTGGGTCCTAACTGAATGCTAACCAAAGGGTGACTTCAGCAGAGGAAGATTTTAATAATCAAATGGATAAGATACTCCACTCTTTGGGTAGCACTCAGCCTCTTTCCCCAGCCACCCCTGTCATTGCCCAATGGACTCATGAACAAAGTGGCCATGATGGTAGGCATAGCAGTTTGATATTATTTATGAATTTTAAAGTACTGATATGTTTGTAAACTGGTTTGTTCCTCGGGACAGGTTACCCTTTGTATTAAATTCAGAGGTTTTACATTTACTTGATTAAATCAAGATTACACCATTGATTCGACCACATCAGTAGGGCATGACTCAGGGTTGGGTCCGCTCCCCCTTGGTGGGCTGATAGAAACAGACATTCACTCAAAAGGACACACAGAAGAAGGCACAGGAAGGAAGAGAGTTCCATAGATATAGCAGAGGAGAGAACTTTGATCCTGTGGCCCCAGGAAGAAAAATGAACCATTGGCCATATAGTTTACAACTGAAGAAAACAGAGAAGCTGTGCTGAGGAAGCCCAGAAAGAAACAAACCCTATGCCAGCCTATAGCTGAGATCAGAAGAAGCTGGGCCCACAGAGCCTTAAGAGGAAGAAGGAAGGAGAGAACATGCCCACCGTCTTATTTCAACACATGGCAACTGACTTGGATGAGAAAGTACCTCTTATGGTACCTTGAATTGGACTCTTTAGGGCCTTGTAACAGTAAACTTTTACCCCAAATAAATACCCTTTATAAAAACCAACAGATTTCTGGTACTTTGCCTCAGCACCTCTTTGGATGATTAATACAGTGGGGATGGAGGTTATGCATGGGCTCAGCAACAGGAACTTCACCTCACCAAGGCCAAATTGGCTACAGTCACTGCTGAGTGCACAATCTGCCAGCAGCAGGGACACACTCATCCCCTGATGTGGCACCATTCCCAAGGTGATCTGCCAGTTTGATTACATTGGACCACTTCCATCATGGAATGGGCAGCGATTTGTTCTAACTGGAAGAGCATATATTCCAGATATCGGTTTGCCTTCCCTGCTCACAATGCTTCTTCCAAAACTACCATCCGGGGACTTACAGAATGTCTTATCCACCACCATATTCCACACAGTATTGCTTCTGATCAAGGAACCCACTTCACAGCAAATGATGTGCAGAAATGGACACATGCTCATGAAATTCACTTGATGTTCTCCATCATTCTGAAGCAGCTGTATTCATAGAATAGTGGAATGGCTTTCTGAAGACTCAATTACAGCACAAATTAGGTGGCAATACCTTGCAGGGATGGGGCAATGTTCTGCAGGATGCTGTGTATCCTCTAAGTCAGTATCCACTCTGGTGCTGCTTCTCACATAGCCAGGATTCATGGGTCCAGGAATCAAGGGGTGGAAATGGCCCCATTCACTATTACCCCCAGTGATCCAATAGGAAAATTTTTGCTTCCTGTCCCTGCAACCTTAAGCTCTGCTGGTCTACAGGTCTTTGTTCCAAAAGGAGGAGTGCTTCCACCAGGGAACACAACAATGATTTCATTAAACTGGAAGTTAAGACTGCCACCTGGCCATTTTGGCCTACTCATACCTCTGAATCAACAGGCAAAGAAAGGAATTGCTCTACTGGTTGGAGTGATTGATTTGACTATCAAGGGGAAATAGGACTGAACCTACACAATGGAGGTAAAGAAGAGTTTGCCTGGAAAACAAGAAATCCCCTAGGGTGTCTTTTAGTATTACCATGCCCGTGATTAAAGTCAGTGGAAAACTGCAACAATCCAATCCAGGCAGGACTAACAATGGCCCAGATCTTCAGGAATGAAAGTTTGGGTCACCCCAACAGGCAAAGAACCATGGCCAACTAAGGTGTTTGCTAGACATAAAGGGAACATGGAATGGGTAGTGGAAGAAGGTAGTGATAAATATGAACTTTGACCATGTGACCAGTTACAGAAACAAGGACTGTAATGGTCATGAATATTTCTTCCTTGTTTTGTTATGAGTATGTTTGTATATGTACATAAAATGAATATCTTTGTTTTCTTCCCTAACCTTTCTCTTTATATGACATAGGTTGTATTAGTTTCATGTCATAGTATTTAAGGATGTCAAATTTAATAATGAATATTACCCAAAGACTTGCACCCTTTTCTGGAAGGATTTAGTGTGTTTCAGGTTGTAAACAGGACAGTTGAGTATTGTTAGGCAGAAATATATATATATATGTTATTGTTTTTATTTAAATATGGTTTTAATTTAAGTGCGTTTTTAAGTGTGACTTAGCAGGGGTTCTTAACAAGGGGTCTGTGAGATTGAATTAAAATTCAAAAAAACATTATTCTTGTGGGGACATGTTGGGGTGGGTGTGATATATTTATTAAATAATACACACTATAGTGTGGACTTATTAAGGGGTCATGGTTTTCACCTGACTGACAAAGGGGTCCATGGAACAAAAAAGGTTAAGAACCCCTGGTGTAAAGTGATGTGTGTGGCTGCCAAGTTTACAAGGGAGGACTATGTTGGTTAGAGTAATGCGTCAGCTTGGCCAGGTAATGAAGTCCAGTTGTTTGGTCAAGCAAGCACTGGGCTAATTGTAATACAAGTGCATTTCATGGACTTTAATCATCAGTGAGTTGATTGCATTGATAGCTGGTTACATTTACAATCAGCTGAGGAGATTGCTGTCAGCAGTTAGTGATGACTCATCCATTCAGTTGAAGGCCTTAAAAGGGGAAGTGATTTCAGCATTCAGAGAGAGAATGCCCATCTCTACTTTGGACAGACAGTGTCTCCTGGGGAGCTCATCAAGGACCTTCATCAGAGCCCCTGGTTTGCAGCCTGCCCTACAGAATTTGGACTTGTGCATCCCCACAGTTCCGTGAGACTGTTTTATAAAATCTCATACTATTTACAGATATCTCCTGTAGGTTCTGTTTCCTAGACGATCCTGACTAATACACCCCATTACTCAAACGCTTTATCATTTTTGCAGAACTCTGAGGAAGATGGCCCTGCCAGTTTTTGCTGCTTGTTTGAACTATCTGTGTGGGAATGGGAACCTTGGAACATCTTATGCTGACACCTTGGTCGACCAGAAGTCTTCTCTGTTCCTTTTTAATAATACTTTTACCCTTTCTCCCTAGTCTTTCTTTTTGGTGTTTTTATTATATATAAGTTGAACTTTCTCTTTATACCATCCATATCTCTAATATCAATTTTATATATTTTCTTTTTTTATATCTCTGCCTTGTATTCCGAGTTTGTTATTTCTCAACCCTGTCTTCCCTTTGAGTAGAGTTTCCCAATTCTCTCTTTCTCTCTGTCTCTGTCTCTCTTATTTATTTATTCCTATGTATAACTTATGGCCTTTGAATATATAATTTATTGACTTTGTCATGTAGAAATCATCTATTTAATTATTTTAAAATCATCTTGCTCTTTATTCTGTTTCTTTGTTTCATCTTCTCCAATTATTTTAAAAACAAACTTCATATTTTCTTTCAGATTCTTCCATTATTCATTCTTCTTCTCATGGTACCAGCTTTCCCTTTTTTTCTGTATTGCTTGTTCACCCTCATTTTTTTCATTGACTTTTCTTCCTTTCCATTTCCCTTTCCCTTTCCTTTTTTAATACCTTTGTGGTTTATAGTTCTCTGTTTGTGTATGTGTGTGTGTAAATTCAACTACAATAGAAATTTGGTGGGGTTTTTTTTTTCCTGCCACTGTGGGAGTTCTATCAGCCTTGAATAGTGAAACTATTCTTACAGAGCAATGCTTTATTTACTTCTTGTCACTAGAGGTTTTATAAATTTTGGACTATTTTCCTGGACTTATTTCTTGGCTTAAAATTCCTGTAGTGTAATTTGAACCTCACACCTTATTATGGGTCTAACAGGTATGAGGTTTGTGTTTCTCAAAGAGACTCATCTTTCCCCACACCCAGAACCTGGAGCAAGCCACAGGATGCCTTGCTATTTCTCCAAAGTAGTGCATTTTTTTTTCTGTACCATTTTTATGGTTTGGTCAGTTTTTCAAGGACCTTGATTTTATGCATATATCTCAGTTTCATCTCCTTTCTCACAATGGCCCTGTATATGCCTGGACATTAAAAGCCAATATTAAACCCCTTTGACATCTATAATCACATACTGTACCACAAATCACCACCCTAGATCCAGGGCTACCAGGATATAATCAAGAAATAGCTGTCTTGCTTTGAGTTTTTCTTTGTTTCTGACATTCTGAACATTTTCCTTATTTTATTTTGTAATCATCACTATGTGTATGTGCCTGTGTGTGTACACTATATATTTTGTTTGTTTGTTTCTATTTACTTATATCAGGAAAAGGTCTACCTCAGCTCAGTCTACCATGTTTTCAGAACTGGAAGTCCTTTGAACATTTTACATCTTTTATTGAACACGCCACTTTCTTCCAATCTTATTTTAAATATTTATATATTTTTATTTGCCCCTATTTGGATTTAAACATTCTTGCAGGCAAAAGCTCTATTTTTTTTTTTTTTTTTTTTACGTCTCTGATGATAGTCATAGCAGGTACTTAAATATTTGTTAAAATAATCAATAAAACAACCCAGATTCTCAGCTAATCAAAATTCTGTACACCCTTTGTTGGTTGTCTGTTTATGTTAGTCTTAAATGCTCTATAATTTCTCTTAAAATAATAAAACAGTATCTTTAGCTAACTTGGAAGGTTACTAAAATGTTATTATTTAACTTTTCTGATGGCTGTGTTTTATCTTCCCTGAGGTATTTTTGTTGTTGTCGCTTTCCTTTGAATTTACTTTTATTTATTAACAAGAGTACCTTGCTTTAGGCAGCTACTTAAAAAGTGTTTGATGATTTTTTTTTTTGGTAAGAGAAAACTAAACTCCATATCTTTTATAATATAGTCTATTTAACTACATTGTCCTCCACATATAGCTTGTTGCTTGGTTAGCATTTTTAATATGATTTTCTGAGAAGTTAATTTATCTCATCATCAATTTGTTGGTTTATCTTTTTTACCAACTCATGCTTTGTACCTGTTTCTTTGTGCTTAATATGGTGTTAAATGATTACATATCCTTTACAATATATGATTAGTGGTCATCTGTTTTACCCAAGCATTGAAAAATAGTCATGAGTTTGAATTGCTTCTAAAATGTTATTAAAATAAAAAGTTTACATGAGACTTTCATTTTTAAGTATTAACTTACCAGCTTGCTCCCTTTAGCACCGATATCCTTAACTAATTTTGAGAAAAACTCTTTTTGCAAATCATATTTTTATAGGTAATACCTCTTTTTTCTTTAAGGAAATATATGACATAATTTTGAATGATTGGTTAAATATTCAGTTATAATATGTTGGTGGTAATCCAATGCATTTGTTTTTTTATTTTGTTTCTGGTTTTATAATTATCTTTTTTATCAATTTACTAAATTAATGCTTTAATTATTTGCCTTTAACCTTGCCATTTGTGATTTTGCTCATCTTTCAGCTATCAAAATTTAGAAAATTAGTCACTAGAGACCATTTTTTTACTGACATAGCTACTGGAGTTTGCTGTAATGATTTTTCTACAATTATTTGTAGTTTGTAATATAGTAACAAAAATTGCGTTCATATAGCAGTTGGGCACTTACCTTATATACCAAATTGCATTGCTCTTTCATATGTAATTTTGGTAATATGAGAATAGTAAGATTCCAAGTAATGTGTTGTCCTGTGAGGCAGGGGGAAGGGATTTGAAGCATTTGATGAGGAATTACTCCAAAAATGTTGAAGGAAACAGAAAAATCTTTACCATTGATTAGCAAATTTTATTAATTGTCAGTATTTTTGTATGCTGTAAATAACTCATCTTCCAATAATTCATTTGCGTAATTTAGATTGCAAATTTTCCTTTTCAAATATTTTGACTCTTATCTCTTTGCTTTTCTATTGTATCTTAATTGGTGGGGTCTGTATAAATGGACAATAAATTATATATCTTTGTTATAGAGATAAGACATTGAATAGAACTTGGTATTCATCCCAGACAAAATTATGATTGAATGTATTTGCAAGATTAAAGCACTGAACTTACTTTTTTCTAATTAAAGGCAATTAAAGATTTCCAGACACAAATAAAAGACAATGAATTGAGGAATAAGTGTAGGAGCAAGTCCATTTGCAGGTGAAAAGATGTGCCTTTGAAGCAGAACCAGCTGTATTTTCATTGAAAGAATAACAGTTTAGGAAGCTTTTCTGCATGTGCTTGCTTGATAGCATAATGTACTCATAAGCAGCTTATGCAGTATTCAAAAATAACAGTGCATTAATTTTTAAAGCAGCACAGGCAGAGGAAGCGCACTACTGCCACATGATGATAATGAGTGTGGATAGTGTAAAATAGACTATTGAGGAAAAAAAAAAAACAATGAGCTTCTGAAAAATGAACATTTATGAAACAATAACTCGTTATTCACATGATAATGAGCTTGGGCAGCAATATCAACAAAGGGCAAAGAGGCAGTCTTGTTTCTGGGCAAGACTAAGGAATTGAAAATCAAAGAGCCAATAGCAATTATCTATTTTATTAAAATAAGGAGACTCCCAGTAAAACCATGGCATAGTTTAAACTGACTATTGCTTTAAATATAAAATAAGTCATGACATAAATATAGGTTTTTATATTGAATTACCATATCCTTCCCTACAACAATATAATATTATCATGGAAAATGATAAGGTGCCAAAATATTTATGATCTTTATTAAATATATGTTTTCCTATCTACTTATTGTTCTTAGCAACCATACTCATGCTAAAATTAAATATCTTTTAATCATACTGACTATAGAAGCAAAGGAACTTTTAATGTAGATAACATCTACTGATCATTGGTTATTATTGAAAATGGCTTTTTAAAGTAGTCTGTTTAAAAAATAGATATACAGATGTCATAAAGTCTTTGCTACCAAAAATCCAGGCATAATTTAAAAATTATTTTACATTAACATTTGCTTTTCAATTACAATTTTGATTTTAGTTGTTTTTCATAATGCTTACTTAAGACTTGAAGCAGCAAATCCTGCTATTTATGTGCCATGAAATTGTCAAGTATATATTTGCTTTCAATATTTAGCAAAATAAAATAGAGACAGAGTAGTTTGGTTTGTTAAAGTTGCCAGAATTAGGAGCTATATACATATTAGATGAATTATAGTCTTCTGTCATTGGAAAAAAAAACATGATAGGTAATATTTTAGGGCATTGTAGGAATGATTAAAATGATCCCAGGGAAAGTATCCATTCCATTTGGGCCTTAATATTATAAGAATGTAAGCCACAGCAGGAAATCTCCATGATTCCAGAGACAAACAAGAAATAGAAACCGGTGGTGGAAAGAAAAAGTCCCTCAGAGTCAAGACTCCAGTTCATGCCAATCCCAGCTAAACCCTTGTTCTTATTTTCTCCTGGAATGTGAGCCATTAAATTTATTCTTTCTCTGCCTCTCTCTTATTTTCAAGTTAGTTCAATTTGGAGGTCTGTCACTTACAATCAAAAGAATCCTGAAGGGGATCTAAGAAGATTCCTAGCATTCTCCATAAATACCTAGATATGCCCCAACCAAGACTGAAGCTGCTGTTTTCTAAGTCCAGAATCTTGAGTAATATTCAGTCTTCCTTTAATTCTATTATTATCTAGCCTATAAGAAGAGGAGTAAATATTTTTTTAAAATTTTGATAATGTTGATTTTACAAGAACATTGGATGTGTAGGGAGAATGGGCATTATATTCCAGGAGCAAGCAAAGAAATATAGTATAGGTGTAGGCTACCATTTTCAGCTCACTAGCTAGTCCTATAGCTGTAATCTAGGACCTGCCTCCTCCAATATTCATTCTAGATCTTGTCCCTTTCAGACATCTTAGTTTGCTGAGGTTCTTTGCTCCTAGAGTTAACCCAAATCTTCATTCCTTTGGACTCTAAGCCCTTGATGATGCTACTACAGTAGTTATAATGGTATATGGAAATTTCATTAAATTTTACCATAGGTTAGGTAGTGCATGGGTTACCCCAGGGGTTCTCTCACATCTTTCTGTATTCCTCTTGGCCTAAACTTTGTATAAATAAACCATTTTATCCTTCATGACCATCTTCAGTTACCACAGCCAA
Organism: Tolypeutes matacus; assembly: GCA_026826555.1. NCBI lineage: Eukaryota > Metazoa > Chordata > Mammalia > Cingulata > Chlamyphoridae > Tolypeutes > Tolypeutes matacus. The sequence continues at coordinate 40,309,659 of JAKSZT010054487.1, read as the reverse complement.
CACCTCAGTTTCCCATGTTTGGCTGTTTGCCTGTAGGCACAAAAAACTGCTTCCAATTCAACAGAACTAGTACTATGTCTTTTCTTTGGTTATCTTTCTTTGTGGTTAAATTGTGCAACAAAATATGCCACTCATGTGGGGGGCGAGTGAGGGGAATAGGAAGTTATTGCTCAATGGCTGTAGGGTTTCTGTTTGAAGGGATGAAAAAGATTGGTTAATAGATGTTGGTGATGGTGGCATAATATTAGTTATAAAATTAATACACCGAATTGTACACTTGAAAGTGGTTAAATGTGAAATTTTGTGTTTTATGTGTACATACACAAACGTTGGCCACTGGCAAGATTTCCCTTATTCATTGTTCTTTGGTACCATCTTCAAAGATAGCTTTAATAACACAGCAGTCTATTCCAGTTGGTGTCAGCATATTCTAAAGAACCATCTACAAACATTGCTAAAAACTAGTAAAATGATGCACCCAATTTTATGGTTTGTTGAATTAGATAACCCCCAATTCATGACTGGTAGCTCAAACCAGATGGTTACCTGAATCTCATGACCAGGTCATCTCCACCAGAGCTTGGTAGCAATCCAGGAGTTATTTCTTAGCAGCTGTTACCTGTTGAAGGAGGTATGGCACTGTTCCAATGCCCTAGAGACTGCCACTTCTCTTTTATTAGGACCTGCTAAAGGCTTGTTTCTACATTTCAGTTAGCTAAAAGCACATTCTCCACTGAATCTGCCAGGCCATGAGCTCCAAGAGGCAGAGTAGCTTGTACAGCAACCTATTGGAGAATCTTTTATTGCCCTATGTGTCACTCAATACTTGCAGCTTTTCAGTATACCTACATATATAAAATATGTATGTAGATTTTTAAAAAATGATAACATGAACACCCATGTATCCCCCATATCAGTAGCTGAGAAGCTTCATATATGCCCCTTCTCTATTTGTTTTAGTCAGCCAAAGGGGTGCTGGTGCAAAATGCCAGAAATATGTTGGCTTTTATAAAGGGTATTTATTTGAGGGTAGAAGTTTACAGTCACAAGGCCATAAAGAGTAAGTTACTTCTCTCACCAAAGTCTGTTGCCACGTGTAGGAGCAAGATGACTGCTGGTCTCTATGAGGGTTCAGCCTTACTTTTCCTCCTAAGGCTCCATGGTTCCAGCTTCTTCCAATCTCAGCTGTAGGCTAGCATAAGGCTCTTCTTTCTCTCCAGGGCTCATTTCTTTCCAGGCTTTCTCAGCTGTTAAGGGCCCTGGTCTCTTCAGGTACAAACTATCAGGCAAACAGCTCGACTCTCCCTGGGGCTCCAGCATCCAAAACTAAAATCTGTGTTCTCCTTCTCTGTGTATTTACTTCCCTGTCTTTGATTGAGCATCCATTTATATAGCCCACAAAGTGGGGGCAGGTGCAGGCACACAAACGGAGTCAACCTAATGATGTGGTCATATAAAAACCCTAATCTTGATTTAATAAAGTAAAAGCGAAACCTCTGAATCTAATACAATCTAATATGCCCAGAGGAACAGACCAGTTTACAAACACAATCTGATATCTATTTTTGGAATTCATAAACAATACCAAACTGCCACACCATCCACACTGTTATACACTCTCCTTGCCTCTGATAGATGGCTACTATCATGCATTTTATCTTAATTCCTTTTATGGATTTATCACCTAAATATGTATCAAACAATATATTATTTAGTTTTGTTGGTGATAAAACTTTATATAAGTGAAATCATTCTGTATATGTTATGTAAGTTTTTCTACTCAATATTATGTTTTAGAGCTTCCTTTTTGTTGTGGTATATAGATATAGTTCATTCCTTTTCTATGCTTTATGGCATTCCACTGTATGTTTCCACTAGTATTTTCTATATTTTCTCCTGGTTTTAGACAATTGGGTTGTTTCCAGATTTATTTTTCTATGAATGCTATTATGAGCAACTCTGCTATGAATATTTTTAGCTATGTCTGTTGTTAGGTTCACATGTACAAGAATTTCTCTACAGTATATACCTGGTAGAATAATATTGTATCATGGTGTATGGATAGGTATGACATTTCTAAGTAATACCAAACTGATGTGTGTGTGTGTGTGTGTTTAAAAGAAGTTGTACCTATAGCCCTTTCTTAAGGTTAGGTAGAGTACAAAGTGCAGCAGCTTGACCTTTGCTTCTTGGAGGTAATCTGACATGAGTCTGTGTGATTCATTTAGGTGCAAGTGTCTGTATTTTAAGAATGTTCTTTCTTCTTCTTTTTATGTGTATATCCAAGTGAAGCATCTACAGAACTTTCCATATCTTGTCCAAGGTTTATCATCATATCATTGTCATTGTAATATATTGTGGAGTGGTGAAGCAGTTAAAGTCTCTGGGAAGCAGATTGTAGCACTGAGATAGAGAGTTGATCTCTCTTTCTGGAGCAAGGCTGTGAAGGTATACTACTGTCCCTTCCAGAAAGGTAGACAGACTCTTGTGATATCTGTGATCAGAACTTAGAAGAATGCATTGGCTAGACTAATCAGCTAGTTTTGACCATGTGCTCAGGGCTTTATTATTCTGTTATGGCAAAAAAAAACTCTAACATAAGCTTAAATTTTCAGTCATAGTCAGTGTGTCTCCAAGACCAACTAGCCACATTGAGGAAGTAAGTAGATGTGTAAAAATAATCACTGTCACTGCCTATTTCAAGTTTTTGATGGTGAAGTCAATCTATGAAATTTCTCCAGCAATGTGAAATGCCTTTTTTTTTTTTTTTTGCCTTTTATATTATCATTTTAAGTGAGGAAGGGGAGTAATATTTTTATCTCATCCTTACTATCAAATTATCTCTCATATTCACACATATCTGGGAATTATGCTGGAAATCCTATCTATTTCCAAGCTTGTTATTTGATCCCATAGATTCAGAAATTGTGAAATGAACATAGGATCTATTCTGGACTACTGAGCCTACCATTATGAATTAAGCTCTTTTTTTTTTTCCATCACATATTCTATTAAGATCTCTTTCTAACTTGAAAGACCTCAATGACATTTTGACTGTTCAGGAATTAGTGTTTTCTGAGATTTTTCACTTTTATGTTCTCATTATACTGAGTTATCAATATACACATGGCTCCCTCCCTAACTTCATTCAAATAATGGGTCAAGTGACTACTTATTAAGGAGACCTTCCCTGAGCACCCAGTCTAAAGATCCTAAGATCTGGAGCAAGACAAGGATGTTCACTCTCATTGATCTTCATCAGTGTTTTACTGGAAATCTTAGGCAATGTAATAAGGCAAGAAAGAAAAGGTATGCAGATTGGAAAGAAGAAATAAAACTACCTCTTTCATAAATGACATTTTTGTCTATGTAGTAAATCCTAAGGAATCTACAAAAACTTCTAGAACTCATAAGTGAGTTTAACAAAGCCATAGATTGCAAGGTAGCACATAGACCTCAATCTTATTTCTACACACTAGCAACGTACAATTGGAGACCAAATTTTTTTTAAAAATCAATACAATTTACAGTAGCTTCCCCAAAAGTGAAATACTTAAGTACAAATCTAAGTAATATATATACAATATTTGTGTACTACAACATGCTGATGAAATGAAATCAAAGAAAGACCTAAATAGTGCCATGTTCATGGATTTGAAGGCTAGTGATGTCACTTCTTTCCAAATTCATCTATAGAATTAGGGAAATACCAATCAAAATATCAGCAGGACTTTTGTAGATATAAACAAGCTGATACTAAAATTTATATGCAAAGGTAAGCAAATAAGATAGTTAAAAGTAATTTTGTAGGAAAAAAAAAGTCTAAAGAATCACATTACCTGATTTTAAGATATACTATAAAGTTACAGGAATCAAGACAGTGTGATATTGGCAAAGCCATAAAAATATAAATCAGTGGAACAGAATAGCAAGTCCGGAAATAGAGGCACACTGGTATTACCAGTTAATTTTTGACAAAGGTTAAAAAGTAGTTTAAAGTAGTGTTTTCAACAGTGGTTTGGGGACTACTGGACATCCATATGCAAAAATAAATAAATGAAAATACCTCAATCTAAACCTCTCATCTTACAAAAATGGACTCAAAATGGATCACAGATTTAAATAAGAAACATAAAATTAGAAAACTTCTAGAGGAAAACACAATCCAAGTATGTGTGTATCAATAGTTCATTCCTTTTATTGCTGAATGGTATTCTATTTTATGATGTGCCAGAGCTTGGTTATTCATTGACTCAAGTAACTCATGTGACCTGGAATTAGACAAATAATTCTTAGACTTGATACCAAAGCATGATCCATAAAAGAAAAATATATATTAATTGGACTTCATAAAATTTAAACACTTTTAATTTGTGAAAGACCTGATTAAGAAAATTGAAAAGACAAACTAAAGATGGGGAAAAAAATACTTACCATATATCCCACAAAGGATTTGCATCTAGAATATATTTCTCAAAGCTCTCAAAATTCAACAGGAAGAAAACAAACAGCTTAATTTTAAAATGGGCAAAATATTTTGAACAGACACTTGACCAGAAAGGATATAAAGATGACAAATAAATACATGTAACATGTTCAATATCATTAGTCATCCAGGAAATGTAAATTAAAGCCATAGGAGATGTTGCTGTACCCTTAAAATGGCCAAAATAAAAAAAAGTCAATCATTAACAAGTATTAGTGATGATGCAAAGCAACTGGAACTCTCATACATTGCTTATGGAAATGCAAAATGATACAGCCTTTCTGGAAAATGGTTTGACAGTTGCTTACAAAAGTAAGCATATACTTACCATATGACCCAGCAGTCCTACCCTAGATAAATGAAAACTTATGTTCAAACAAAAACTTGTACACCAGTGTTTATAGTAGCACTAGTCATACTTGCCAAACACTGGAAATAATCTGAATGCACTTCAAAGAGTGAATGGATAAGCAAACTCGGATATATTGTTAATATGGAATAGCACTCAGCAATTAGAAAAAAATGAGCTACTGATAAATACAATAACTTGTATAAATCTTAAAGGCTTATTCTGAATGAAAGACACCATTGTCAAAAGGTTACATCCTACATGTTTCCATTAATATGAAGTAATTGAAAAGACAAAACTATAGAAATGGACAATAGGTGAGTGGTTACTAGAAATTATGGGTGATAGGAGGGATGACTATAAAGGGGATAGCACAAGGGAAATTTTGGGATGATGAAAACTATTCTGTATCATGATTATGGTGGTAGTTACATGAATCTACAAATGTGTTGCAATGTATAGAACTGTTAAACAAGAGGAAAATAGTTAATCTTACTATAATTTAAAAATAAATAAAATAATATTATAGGATTATATTGTAAGGAAAGAGCATAAATCAGTTAATCAAGAAGCATGGAGATGAGAAAAAGATATTGTTACCTAAACTATATCATAGGAAATGAATATACAGAAGTTATGTTATGAATGGTATCATCAAGGATCGAGAAACTAGATGAATTGAGGTTCTAGAGTGGCTTCATAGGCTTGAATTATCCAATTTTTCTTTCCATATCAAACTTAATGAGCAATTGCCAAATAGCTACTTTAGTTATTGCATTATTTATATAACCAAAATCAGACCCAGTTATGTTAAAGAAACAGTGTACATATAAAATCTAGATTATCTAAGTGCTTTTTTCCTGGTGTAAAAACTCAAAAGGCAGGGAATTCTGTAGTTCATATATCTTTACAACCCTATGGGCACCAGTATCTTTCTTGAAGCCATAAGAAAATTCAAATTTTGAAAAACTCTTCAGGTACAATGGAAATATCTGGTTTTAATTATAAAGACTTTAGCAGATGTCCCTCTATACCTTTGTACTTAGTAGCTTGAAAACATATTTTGCAATATATACCTTTGGATGTCATAGTCAGAAAAGAGAATACTAAATTAATGGCAGATGAGCTGTTTTGAGATCTATCAGGTATACAATAATTTTTAAAATCACCTATTATAAATACAGGTTAAAATGTTCATATCAACTTTAATATAGTATAAATCTGGACGTACTGGTCTCTGAGAGAATATAGCAGTTGAATTGAAATAAAATGCATTATTTAACTAATGGTTATATGGCACTTGGAGTGATACCTTCTTGCTTTAATGTTCACTTTTTGAAGTATATTTGAATCTGTTTTATAACAGATATATTATCCAAAAGAGTGCATATCAGCTTGAAAAGCATATGGGTTAAAATAATCCTTTTCTAATGAGATTTCTAATTCTAAAAATCTATATGGAATTTTAAAGGTACTTTTGAAATATTAGCAGACACATTAAGAAATATATTGCATGCTAAAGTTTTATCATTTGTTTATTTTTTTTTTAACCATTGTACCCCCAGATTATTATAGGGTATATGTAGGATAAAACAAGAACTGACGTTTTGGCCTCAAATCTATATTCTTCAAATTTCCTTTTAGCTTTGTTTGAAATTTGCTTTGTAACTCTGATTGGAGACATTTGATGTGTCACAATTTTCATTGTTCTGAACTGTTTATATCTCAGCAGGAATAATGACATGAATAGTTTGACTGTTGAGATGTGAAATCAGAGTGAACACTTGTCAAGGTCTTTTCAGCAAAATTAAATGTTACTAATTTAAAGTGGGTCAGAGTAATATTTTTCTGTATTTTGTTCATTCTATAATTTAAATTTAGATCATTTGATATACATTTTTACAATCGGCTCATTTCTGGATCATTAAACCCCATCATCAAATAATATTTATTATGCTTCTGCATGCTTGAGATCCAGAATGACTGTGGTTAGGGAAATAGCATACACTATTTCTTAAAAAAATGAAATAAAATAAAATAAACCTAGCTCTTCATCCAAACACTTTAATGTGTCTATTGAACAAACAGCATTTTTTCATTACTCCCATTTGTTTGACTCACTCCTCCTTGCCATTTCTAATTCTAAAAATCTATATGGAATTTTAAAGGTACTTTTGAATTATTAGCAGACACATTAAGAAATATATTGCATGCTAAAGTTTTATGATATACTTTAGATAAACTGCTTTCAGATTTATTTCAGTGTGAGAAACATACGGAAATTAAAATTAGAAGTTATATTATTTAGATAAAGGAAACGAAGGGGTAGGTTTTGGAAATGAGATGATCATTGATTGGAAAGGGAATAATGAAACAATAGGGCAAAATATGGAGACTACAAAAATAGGCTAAGAGTTTATATGGTCAGATGTTTACTCCCATACAAAATAACATATTATTCTGTTCTACTTGAGACCCGTTTGACCCAATTCTTACTTGAATTTGTTCAACAAAATTGTACATTATTAAAGCTAATGTTTTTAAGTTTTTGTTGTGTTGTTTGTTGTTAAATCCATTTTCTCCCCAGATTCTTTCTGTTACTTAATAGTGGGGTCACCAGATGGTACATGTAAAAGGAAATTTGATGTCATTAACCATTTTGTTCAGTTTTCGCTGTTAATGTGGTAGAGAAGATTGAAACTAATATCTAAATGTAGCTATCTTAAGTCTTTTGTCTATTATTATTTATTCTGCTCTTTATTAAGAGGAAACAAAAGTTAAATATATATTTTTTCTGATGAATTCAAGTACTAAAAGTTATTTATTTACAGATTCCTTCATTAGTCTCTTATTTAGAGAAAAATTGGGGAATATTTCTTAAATTGGTTATTTGAATACTTAATACATTCATTAGTAAAATAAATATATAATGAGATGTTATTCTTCAATTATGAAAACAAGGTCAACTTTGCATATTAATGGGATCTTAGGTATACTCATTTGTTTACCCATTTATTCCCAAATGTTTCCAAAAGATTTACTCTCTTTAACTTAAACTTCTTATTCTCTATAATAACCTTTTATCTTTTTTGATATTCACTGCATATCCAATCAAAGATGTCTGTCAGAGTCTTCTTCCTGACAAAGTAAGGGAGGAGGAGAGTTGACCTGAGGATGACAAGTTATGGTTTCCACAACTGGGAACTACTTTGCAAGTCTGTGTCCCTGTTTTACTCTATTTAAAGGTATTTTTGACATTTCAGATGGCTGTCAAACTTGAATTATCTATAAGCATAACTCATTGTCTAAAACTATTTCTTCCTAGGTAAACAGGATTATAAAAAAACTAAACCTATTTTACGAGCAACCAAGTTAAAAGCAGAAGCAAAGAAAGCAGCAGTAGGCATAAAGGTAGAATTCTTATTAGTAACTTTAAAATTTGATACATGCATGCCATTTCATTTTCTAAAACTGGATTGCATAAATGTTGAATTCTAAATGTTTTATGACATTTCAAAATCTAAGTAGAATGCCAGAATCGAAGCTTTTTATGAAGAATTTAGATAATGGGAAACATCCTTCCTATCCTGAATTTTAGAGGATCTAAAATTAAACACAGTGTCGCTTAAGAAAACTAGTTATACTTAAAGTTGAAGTTTATTTTTTCTCTAGCTACTGTGTATATTGTTCAAATGTTTAAATCATTTATATGGCCTTATTCAACCACTTCTCTCATTTTCCATAAGTTACATTTTATAGTTGTTTAAATTTTAGTTTTAATTATGTACATACTTGGCGTATATACTTATATATACTAATACATATATTTACTTCATTAACACCTGTAGTTTTACTTTGCATCTTATCATTGTTGTCAGTATACTCTATGATGAAATTCTGATGATGTTTCCAAACTTGTTCTTTTAGAAAACCAGTGTTTTAAGTACTTAAGAGGGATAAAGGCAGCTAAGAATGATGTTAACAGATATTAATCCAATGTGCTAGTACAGTAAAGTTCAGCAAAATTGCATTTACATTATTACCTACGTCAATTCTTTGCCAACTATTTAGATCCAAATTAAACTATGAATAGAAAAATTAATTTAGCAGCTCTCCTGTCAAATCTGTAAAATAAAAATGACCAATACATTTATTTTATTAAAATAATAAAATGTTAAAAGGAGATTTGGATTTTTATCTGGCAGATGAAAAATCAATTTTTCTAAGTTATAGCTTATAGCAAACGCCAAGGTATTACTACCAAGCTGTAACAGCTGTTGAACTGCCAGATGATATATTTGGTTGTCTTCCAGAATTTGCTATTATGATCACGAAACACTGCCTTCTTTTTGCTCCTGATTGCTGATTTTGATCAAGCATTGCCGTGTGATGCGGTATGTTTTCACAACATAATCTCCTCAGTTAGTGCTGTGTCACTTTTTAATGAGAAAAAGTAAATTGCCTTTTTGTTTAAAAGAGTGATGCTAAATCTTTTGACATTTTTTTCTGAATTTCATATGAAATTTCACTTATCTTTTAAAAAATATTTTCATGACATGGCCTGTGTAAAGGCCATGAATGCTTAGTTATTGTTTTTTTATTTCACATTTAGTTACTTGCTGGTTGTCTCTTCAAGTGAGAGCATTGTTTGCCGTTTTCCCTCAAGGCAATATGTCACTTATTTTTATCTTTTACAATACGTTTGTTTTAGAAAAAAATCGGGATAGCAAAATCCATTTGCAGCACAATATAAAGAGAAGCTATATATTAGAATTTGAGAAAATAGTATAGTCATTCATTTATTTATATACCATCTTCTTAGACATAGTCCTTTTTTATTTGATCTTATAATTTTTGTTTGAGGAAAGAATTATGTTCCCAGTATAAGATAAAGTCTACGTTATAGTTCAATTATCTGATGTCTTTTTAAAAACAATGTAGAGTTAATCATTTTTAATTTGTGAGAAAAAATATTTTTCTTAGATTTCATTTATAATTTAAAGTATATACAGAAGTGTTTTGAACTGGCATCAGAACACAGCTCCTGCTTGATGAGCTAACATATCAATTATATCATTTTAAGTTGTCAACCTATGGAAAACAAAGAGCTTAACTTCAAATATTGTTTACACTGCTTGGAAATTTATGTGAAGAGCCCATTAAGATGACATGGAACTTTTTAGAATCAGAACCATGGAAGTGTTTTACATTTCAAAACTGGCATACTAATTAGTTTGCCCTGTCAAACTTTGATTGCCTTGTCATTTTGGCATAGGGTTTTAAATAACGAAGTTTCTTTCAGCAGTTGCCATTTAATGCTTTTTAATTTCCCCAGTGAGTGATTTTATCCATATTGATAATGTCAGAGAAGCAACTAAGGACTAATGAACATCAAACATGTTTGACTTTTATCTAGTTGATCTAGGATGACCATATTACTGTAATATTTTGTAACTTTACTACTTATTCTTTAAAACAAATTATAGTTATTGTCTTAAAAATAACAAATCTACAGAAAATATGAACAGCTCTGTAGACTATAAAACAACAGTGACAGCAACACTGGACACATGATGAGATCCAGGATCACATCCTACTTGCCCCATGCTCCTGCCAGAATCTAGCTGGGTCTGTGAGGGTACTTTTGGAAAATGGAGATTATTGCCACACACTGTTGTCAGGGGAGTTAAATAATACATGAAAATACTTAACATTGAAGTTAGCACATAGGAGGCCTTTTTGAATTATTAGCTGTTTGAGAAAATATTTTTTTAATTACCCACTTCTAGTTTCTTTAAACAAGACTTCCCCTAGGATGTTTATCTTTGGGCTGAAGATTCCTTACTTCAAGTCTGCATTGTATGGCTATATTATATGTTAGAAAATGTTCTCAGTTTTGCTATGAGATAGAATTATAGACATTAGTGTTCTAAAGTTTAAAAGCCATACATAATTTTCATATACCTTGTATCATATAAACCTTATTCCTTCATTATTTATTTAGAAATTACTATAAGTATTATAATTTTGTAGAACTTATGGATAGAAAGATGAATGACATGATCGTCTTGGAGGAACTTATATAAGAAATTATTTCTAAATTAATTTCCATATCAAACCAACAGTATTGGTGAGAAATCAATAAATAATAAAATAATCAAAAATTTATTACCCAATAATGAGATGAATACTAACTCAAAACTATTTTCACAGGTAATGTTTGCTATTTGATTGCTGTTAAATCAGAAGATTATTTTTCAAGAATTACAACATCATTACAAATTTTTTAGAATGCAAATACCCTTGTTTTCTAGTATTAAAAGGAAAAGGATAATAGATATGTGTTCATTCCTCATTTGTTTATTTAAAATGTTTGTTTTGAAAGCCATAAAACAATAAGGATCAAAATTTTAATTTTTCTCTTGCAAAAATAAAATATTCAAATATCAGGCAGTTCTTGTGACCAGCTCTTGGGATGAGCCAAGAGTTGAAAAGTTATGTTTGTCCTTTTTTGTTTTCTGTGATTTTACATTTAAAAATGGTGGGGGGCAGGTTGTCACAAATTCTTCCAGGTTTCCACGTTATGGTTATTATCACCAGCATCCTGAAAGCAGTATTTTCAAATTTTACATTTGTTTTAACCCTTCAAACATTCAACCTCCACAATGCTATGTCCTCAAAAATAAATAAATAAATAAAAAATAGGGACATTTTAAAGAAAACAATTTGCTATACCTCCCCACTCAATACCTCTTAAGCTAGCCCCATATATTTAATAGAATTGATAGAATTAATGGATCCTCTGAAGCTGTGTTCTCTGCTTCCTACCTCTAAAACTCTTTTTCATGCCTTTGGATATTCAGGAACTATGCAGTGTATATGATAGAGTTCTTTGAATGGACAAGAAGGAGGAGTTGAAAAGCAGCAATTAGAGTTGATTATCAGTGAGATGAGAATCATGGCCTCCAATCAAGAATAAAAACTTTATTTCTGCGTTAAGCTCGTATGAATGGTGACTGCTCTTGAACAATTTTGTTGTCCACTATACAGAACAGATGGAGTTTGCAGTTGTGTGTCACTTGTTTATTACATCCTCTTAAAATTAGTAGCTGTGTAACCAGATGGGTCTGAGAGCACAGCTGTGGATATAAGAAAATAAATGAAACCTGTCTGATGCTGCCATGCCCTTTTGAGATGCCAAAGTGTTCCACGCAACAAAGAAAAATTCACTTTCATTTGATATTATATTAATTTATTAGCTTTTGAAAATCAAATTTTACAAAAGTAGTTGATAGTTTTTCAATCACATGGTTTTTATTATTTATTTTCACAGTTTTGAAATCTAAATAAATATAATTATGAAGCAAAAAATCTGTCTAAACTATCCATTTGAAATTTCAACACTCATTTAAAAATTCCATGTTGACTGTAATCCATATTTAATGTTTTTATGTGGCATATGTTGAATTATTGATTTTGTATCTTATAAAATGTAAAATGTATTCAAGTAAATGCAGATTAATTGCTTCCCATAAAAGAATTCCAGGTAATGGGTGTGATACACAAGTGATACTTTTTTTATGATACTGAGCTGCCACTATTTGCCTTTTTATCTATTTAGCCAAATGATATCTTAATATTGGGAACATTCCTTGATGATGGATATATGTAGGTAGACTTGTACAGAGTTTTTGAGCAATAATATGACTTGTATCACTTTATATACAGTAGTAATTATTTTTGCCATTAATTCAATGTAATTGATTAATATAATACATATCAAATCAGAAAATTAAATATCCAGGACCATTCTTTTTAATTGCTTCATGAGCTAAAAGTGTTCAATTTTGTTCCTCATGTTAGTAGGTATGGAAATTAATATTTTAAAATTTGAGTTTCAACAAAGCAATATTTAATAAAGAATGGTTCTTTCAATTAGAAAAATTATAATATATTTTAATCTGTGTCCAAATGCTATAAGTAATAATAAATTTATTGAAACAAAATCAAACATACTTTATTAGAGAATAGAAATTCTGTAGGCACAATTTACATTTTTTTCACCAATATTTCAATATTCAAACAATGAAAATATATTAAAATTATAAATTTTAATTTTACTATTTGAAGAACACAAAATAGAATCAAATATAATAATAAAAATGACTCACCTACTGATGCAGTTGCCATTCCAAAGGGTATTGTCTAGTGCATAAAAAGCTTCTTGATTTAATGACAAAAACATTTTTTAAAAAAGAAATTGTCCTAAATAAAGTTAAAAAAAAAAAAAAAAAAGAAATTGGATTATTAATTCTAAATAATTCATTATAATCTATGACATTATATGTTTAACTTTATTTTATCTGGTAAAATTGATAATCAGTTTCTTTTTAACAGTTTCTAATCTACTATTTTTTTTTTCTTCCCCAGGAAGTTGGTCTTATACTTGGAGCTATTTTGGCTCTCCTACTGGCTTTCTATGCTTTCTTTTATCTCAGACTGTCCATGGATATTGACCCTGATCTGGAACCAGATGAAGAGTAGCTGTGCAGCAATCAATGCATAAAAGGGAAATCATTTTATAAAAGAACCTCTTGGGACCAATACTTTCTGAACTACTGAAACTGCAACATCTTGAATTTTTTCTGTGGGTATTTTCAGTTTGCAGAAATACCATTTTAAATAATTGATTGCATAGGATATCAAGAAAAGAACCTTACCTAGCAATGTAGGCAATGTATGCTACTTGATCCTTTTATAAATCTTTCCATTTAGACAGGCACCCTACACATGGTACATTTAGATAAAATGGAAAACAGAGCCTAAATTTTTCAGATGTCTTAGCCAATTCATGTGTATAACTCTACCACTTAAAGATTTCCATATATACCATGAGTAAAAGTATATATCCTCATTTACAGAAACATGCTCAAATCACATTCAGAGCCTAATAAGGAACAAAAAGTCATGGGGAATTTTTCATTTTACAAGAAGCCCCACTTTCTTTCCAGACATATTTTATATAATTAGAGTGACTATCTACACATACATCTACAGTAATCTTTTTCCTTCTTTGCCAACTGTTCAGTGCACATGTGCTCCATCAGAAATGGCACCTGGATAACAGAAGCTCAAGGAGTCACATATGTCTCTAAAATAGAGTTCCTTTCCTCTTGGGCTGTCTGAACTGGTGTAAATACAAAGTTCAGTTGATCTTAATTTTAATTAACTTATTACTCTGTTAATATGAACTTGGAATTCTATTTTAATTAAGTTGTTCTGGCTGCTTACAGTATCAGTTTGCCCCTCTTGTTAGGGAGATATGTAATGATCTGTCTTTTAATTGGTCTTTTTCATACAATAATAGTAGTATTTCTACCTACTCAGAATAATTTTTTCTTGGGTTGTCACTTAAATCAGAACAATGCCAAGGTGTTTTACAAAACCACATTTTGTCTTTTGAGATTTAATCAATTGGAACTCTTCAGTGAAAAAATAAATAATAGAAGAAAATATATGTCTCATGCTGCTCTCATGTTTTCTGTTTTTTGAGTTATTTTGGATTTGTTAGAGCAAAATGACCAATATATTCAGTATTTTTACCTGTAATGTATTTTTAATATTTTTAAAATACATGAACACATAAAGCTTAGAAGATGGGAAAATATATCCACAGCAGAGTTGTTACCTACTAATATATAAAAATGCATAGAAAATAATAGTTTGTAATATGTGCACAAAACATTTTATAGCATATACATTGTAGTATAAATTAAAATGTTAAGATTGTTTCTATACTGGCCAAGAAAAGAAAGCTTTGATAAATACCCTAGGTGTGTACTGGGTTTTATATTTACAGTTTTTAAAAATGATTCTGTTTGGTAATTTTTCAGATAGTTGAATATGACTGTAGTATTATATTCTGTAGAATTTTGTCAAGTAGCACAATTTATTTCATCAGTGTGAAAACAGCCAATGGTTCCAATATCCTTACAGATCATTTATGATAAACATCCAAGGTCAAAATTTAGCCAGTGTTACTTACTGGATTCTTCCCCTTCAAGTCACAAACTTAAAGAGACAGACCAAGAGTTCTTAAACACTCACCACAGCTGACCAATTCAAGTGGCATTTTTAGGAAAGGTTGCAGCATTTAGTACCATGTGGTGTGTCTGCTCGTGAAGTGGGAGGCAAGGGAATATCCAAGCTGGCATTTTGGATATGATGGGCCTTTTACTTCCCTGAGTGACATGCCACATGTCAAGAAATACTGCTTTCCCCCACTGCCATCACATTTACGTGAACAATTTTCATTGAGTTATTTCCCCTCCCATATGGTGTTAAAAACAGTCATATTAAATAAAGATTATTTCTAGTTTTCAGTGGTAATTTAAAAGAGAAAATATGCAATCATTGTTAATTAGATAACTATCCAAGTGAGATGTAACAGTTTTAAAGTATTTAAAATAGTTTATTATACTCTTGGAAATAATTGAAAATCCATAATTCTGAAAAATCATTACTATCCAGTTCTATTTTTGAGGTGTTCTTTTGGGGAAAAGATGCTATTTCTGATTATTATAAATAATAAATAATTCACTTAAAAATAATATGGTTATAGGTAAGTTTCCTTGCCTAGATTTACTGATATCCTGAGTGTATGGCCAGTCTATTTGTATGACTGAATGACTTATCAATGTCCCCAGAGAAGTGGTAAAATGGGATAATATATGTTTACACAATGCTGTTTTCAGGAAAATTGTGAACTCACATTAACTGGGGAGCAGCCAGTCCTCTGTAGAAGAAGTCCATAGTGAAAATCTGGTTTGAATTTTGAAGACAGCGAGATGATATCCAGCTTGCTGTTTCAGGGAACCACACTTTTGAACAGCGAGTGGTGTTTGGCATAAATCTTAGACTGGCACCAGACACAAATTTTAGGCAGATCCACCTACTACCCATCAAGTAATTTACTGCTCACAGTAATTCAGATGATAAAATCAGAAAAATTATGACTTTTCATAATGTTAATATCTATTTATTAACATATTCTGTGGAATAAATTTCAATGAATGCAGATTTAAAATACTACCTATGGAATACCTGTGAATGAAACTTGAAGCTTTGCTGGTTCTTATTTTGCATGCAAGTTTAGACAGGGGTAAAGAATACATAAGTTCATTTGAGAGGAGACATGATAAATATATAATCTCATCTAGACTTTCATTGAAAAAAAATTCAAAAGCTTATATTAGTAGCCAAATAGGATTTGTTGTTTTAAGGTGGCAAAATACTTTAAAATCCTCTCATCAATTTTTTATAATGACAGAAGAAATACTCCCACCCCTACCAAAGATGAGAACCTGAGAATATGTTTTTATTGGTTTCTGTAATTCCATTAATATAGGAATCTGCACACATTTAATACATACATGTTAAAATTTAAGTTAATTTCTTTTAGAGCTCTCAGAGTCTGGAATAATACTTTGCATGTAGTAGACGGTCAAAATTTGGTTTAATTTAATAATCACAGTTTTGATCAATTCTAGCATTTAGCATTTATGAATATTGATTATATTGGGACATATATATGTCCCATCTGG
Organism: Tolypeutes matacus; assembly: GCA_026826555.1. NCBI lineage: Eukaryota > Metazoa > Chordata > Mammalia > Cingulata > Chlamyphoridae > Tolypeutes > Tolypeutes matacus. The sequence goes on along the minus strand of JAKSZT010054487.1, from coordinate 40,293,221 downwards.
TTCTCTTTAAGATTAAGGTTGCTGTAGAACATATATATTGCTCTTTTCTGAGAAATTAAATGTGTTATTTTTATCTTAGCATTATTAAAAGCCCTACTCAATATTTATTTTTTTTCTTTTCTTTTTTTTTTTTTTATTATGGGTAAAAATAAAAATTCTCACAATACATACAAACATTTGCAAAATGATATATAAATATATATGCATATATGTGTATTTGCTTACAAAAATGTTATTTTTCAACTTATCCATGTTCACTCCAAATAAAAACAAAACAAAAATTTCATTAGAATATTATATTTATATGAATACTAAAGCACTATGTTTTCCAGATTCTAAAATTATTGGGTTATTTATAATTCAATAGAGTGAATTATGCTTTTTATAAGCTTCAGAAATAAATTTCTAGAAATTAAACTTACACAGTTTTAATGTATTTCATCCAAAACGTAAGGTTGTTGTGCAAGAAACAATCTAAGATAATTTTATATTCTCTTCTTTCCAACAAATAGGCTTCTTTACACTTACCTGAGGCTTCAGTGGGGGAGATTCCTACAACTTCTCCCTTAGCAGTACTACCTCTTTAATTAGAATCACTTCAATTCAGCCCAGATAGACGATGTTTGCTAGGTATTGTTCAATCTACAGCATATCTAGAATCAGTACAACCCACAGTAAAAAAAAGAAAAAAAAAATCTGTAGCAGATAATTTCAATACAGATACATTCTTACTATTTTGTTCAAGTTTTAACTATATAGGTAAGTATAAAAGAAACTGAAAGAGCCATTTAAAGAAGTATACCAGTGTGGATCTAGCCATAGTAGATCAGTAAATTCATTTAAAACAATTGAACCACAGCAGTATTCAGCATATGCCTCCTCATTATATCATTTATTTTTATCCCTAGCAACAGACATGAGATGCTTATTTCAAGAAAAATAAGATACTTTATATGCCAGAAGATTTTTTGATGACAGTACCCCCTCCTATTCTTCATTTTTTAAAACAACAACCAAATTGGTGGGGAAGCAGCCAAAATTTGAGGTACCAATGCCTCTTGAACAGATGTCGCACCATTATTTTTTAGCTCGTTTAGATGAATAAACATGTTAAACTGTGAAGTATTACATTTTAGATTTTTTCATTAAAAAAAGAGACAATCTGTTTACTGTCCTAATTGAGACAACAATCCTTGTGGTTGCCAGTTTTGGCAGTCATAACAATGAACTATAAATATTTGGACCAATCAAGTAAATGGTGACTATAAAGGCTATAGCATGTGTAAAGTTCTGTTTTCACGGGCACCCATCTTAGTATGGCTTTTTTTTTTACTTTTTCAAATACAATTGTTTGTGTGAAACTGAAGTTACATGGTAAACCTAAAAGAAATTGATTTCATGTCTAATTTCTTTCTAGTTTATCATCCTTTTTAGTGTTCAACTATCCATCTGCTTGTAACAAATTGCTTCTGCCGTTGCTCTATTGGATGTGGCAAGGCAGATCTTCATTGGCTTGCCTTCTCTGTAGGTCCAAGGATAACACAAAATTCCTAGTTATTTTTTCCGTTTTCATATTTATAAATTTAGATTTAGGACATTTTAAACCTCTCTTAAATCGCAGCAGTTTTTTAAAAGAAGGTTTTATTTAAGAAAAAAAAAAAAAGCACGACTGAATTGAATATATGAAAGTGGTTAAAATGAGAAATTTTAGGTTGTATATATGTTACCAGAATCAAATGTCAGAAAACCATGGAACTGTTAAACACACACACACACACACACACATATATACAAACAAAAAACAATAGCCAGATAAAACTCTTGCTCTAATGGCCATGAGAAGGAGGTCATAGTCTTAGGCCCTGTTAGGATACTTTCTATGGAACAGCATAGGAGGAGTTGGTAGACTAAAGAGAAATAATCCAGACCTGAAAAATTATGACACTAGTTCCAAAGCTTTTGTGATCCAAACAGACTTCTTATTTGAGTGCTTTTGCTCCTTTCTCCAACTCTTTACCGTCTACCCTGTCTACCTCAATTTAAAATTCTAGGGACTCTTTTATATTCCCTGTCAATTCATATGATTTTCACTCCCACGTTGTCATACTTAACTATGTACTTACTATATTAACTGCCTCTACTCTTTTACTTAGGCTCGTCATGAACTTCCTCAACTATTTTTCCCAATATCTCTTCCTTCTTGCCTGCCTCCTCTTTTACCTATCGCTAATCAGTTGTTTTACACAAAGGATAGTATAATGAACTTTGATTGACATATCACCAAGTTTCAACAATTATCAATATTTTGCCACTTCTTTATATGTTTTCCCCATTGTTTGTTACCAGGGGTATTTTTTTTAATAAGTATCTAACTGACAATGTTGTTTGTTTGTTGTTGTTTACATTATCAGAAAGCCTTATTACAGCTAATAAAATTAGTAATTTCTTAATATCATCTCATATAAGTCCATATTCAAATGTCCCTAGTTGTCTGCAAGATATCTGTTTACAATAGGTTTTGAATCATGATCTGTACCTCAATTGGTTGTATGTCTCTTAAGTTTCTTTTATTCCATAGCAAACTCTTTCTTCTGTCAATAATTTGTTGAAGAAACCATGTTATTTGTCCTTTTGAATGTCCAGCATTCTAGATTTGGCCTTTCTCATTGTGTTATTCAGCTTATTCCTCTATTTTTCCTATTTTGTGTAAATGCAGTTTAGGGAGTTAGATCTTATGGTAGATAAGATATAGAATGTTTGTGTGTGTGTGTGTGTGTGTTTACAGGCAAGGGTAATTCATAGTACTAAATGAGGCAAATAATATCTGATTGTCTCATTTATGGTGATGCTGAAAGTGATCAGTGGGTTCTGGTGCTAGTAGCTTGATTCCCTCCAAATTAAAGTTTCCATCAACATTTTAACTAAAGTTTTTGGCATCCATTCATAACTGTTTACCATCAATTATTTCATTAGGCATTGCAAAATGGTGATTTTCTATCATTCCTTCAATATTAATTAAATAGAATTCTTTTTTAAAAAATTTTCTTTACCACCTATTTGGTTTATCCTAAAATACAGTTCACACAAGAATGGAAGGATGAATACTTGAATCTTTCCCCTTATCAAAGTTCAGAGGAATGGGTCAGCATTCTCTAATGGTGACCAATGAAGTTTTCCTATTGCTATTTCTGTTGTTATTGCTTTTATTGTCATTACAAACTCAAGAGTTTTATATATTACATGTGTTTCTACCCATTACAGTCATTATTCTTTTCAGTATTGAAAATTCCATTATCATGCTTAATCATTCCTTATGAGAGGTAGTCTCATTAAAATAATAAAAGTTTATAATTTTAAATTATTTCAGGTTCTTCTGAAAGCAATAGGCAGTGTAATCAGATTTTACTAAAAACAGTAATACATGGTAAATATGCAAAGAATGGAGAAAAACTATTATTTGCAGATTATATGATTGCCTGGAAAATTAATAAAAGTGATATAACATACTCAATTAGAAAATAAATATGTGAAAATCAATTGCTATATATGTATAATATATATACATATCAATGGTAATTATAATAATTATTTAAACATAGTAAAAAATATCTTATGGTTACCAACAAAAATATGGACAGTCTAGAAAAAAAATTAGCAAGAAATGTGAAGAGTCTCATGGACCAAAACTTTACAGGGTAACATAATAAAACTTTAATTAAAAAAGAGACCAACTGTCTCCCTGGATGGAAAGATCAATATAGAAAAAATATATACATTTTCTTTTAATCTGAAAACAGAAATAAAGGACCTTAATCTGCCAGTTATTAAAGTGTATTATAAAGTTATAATGATTAAAATTATGTCATAGTCAAGAAAATGTAGACAAACCAATAGGTAAAAATGCAGTGTCCAGAAATAAATACAAATATAAATACATATTTATTTTATTATTTTTTTTTTTAAAGATTTTTTATTTATTTATTTATCCCCCCCTTGCTGCTTGTGCTCGCTGGGTCAGCCAACCGCGCCCCACCGTGTGGGCGGGCCTGCCCTCACCAGGAGGCCCCGGGAACCGAACCCCGGGCCTCCCATATGGTAAACGGGAGCCCTACTGATTGAGCCACAGCCGCTTCCCAAAGATTTTATTTATTTATTCATTTATCCCCCCCTTGCTGCTTGTGCTCGCTGGGTCAGCTAACCACGCCGCGCGGGCGGGCCTGCCCTCACCAGGAGGCCCCGGGAACCGAACCCGGGGCCTCCCATATGGTAAACGGGAGCCCTACTGATTGAGCCACAGCTGCTTCTCCAATACATATTTAATGTATCATATATGACATGAAGATGGATATGATAGATTATTTATTAAATATATTAGAACAACTGAGTAGCCATTTGGAAATTAAAAGATGCCTATACCATGACTTAAAACAAGATGAATTTGTGATGGAATTTATTATGATTTATATACAAAAGAAATGAAACTATTAAAAGTATTAGGAAAAATTATAGATAGACATTTTAGAATGTTTTGTAGAGAAATTATTTCTAGGCATTGATTAATGAGTCAGAAATCAGAAAGGAAATAATGTTGGATTATAGTACATTAAATTATAACATGCAGCCAAGTACCCAGTGTTAACTAAAGATGCGAGAAAAACAATCTCTTTTGTGTAGTGATTGGGGAAATGGTAATCTCACACACTTTCTAGAAGGCCTTTTTGCAGTATACTTTAAAAGCTTTAAATTTCGTGTATGCTTTTAAAAAATTTTATATTAAGAAATGAAGTCTAGTGTGCAAAAATGCAGAAAGTTAATCATGACATTGTGTATATCACCAAAAATACTCTAAACAAAATGTCCTTCATAGGAGTCTGTTTAATGAATCATGTGACATCCACATATAGACTATGAGGGATTCCAGAAAATGGATAGAGGTGATAAAATGCTGTTGAGAAGATAAGTGATATGATACTATTTTGTTTAAATACACCTGTCTGTGTGTATGTCTGTATGGATGTGTTGAAAAAATATTTAGTGAAAAGTAAACAGTGATCATCTCTGGGTATTGGAATATAAGTGATTTTTATTTCTTCTTCATAGTGAATGAATCCCTCAGCTCCCACTCTTTAGGAAGGACTAGAAGGGAAATTTTTTACTGAGCTGGATCATAAGTCCAGACACCTTGTAGATCTGTATGTTTTTTTTTCCACATTGTGTTATTCTATTTTGCCTTCATTCAGTAACCATTAAGCACTTAGATGCTAATAAGACATCTTACATAATTCTTCATCTATATACAACTTAAGGGCTATGGAAAGAGACAGTTCTGCTTTTTTTCAGAGTGACACATTGAAGAATGTTTCAGAAAGGAGCTGATGTTTGAGTTTGTTTATAATTCATTCAAAAATGAATAATTCTCAATTTTTATTGAGAATTTGCTATGTGCCAAATACTGTTCTTTGTGCTTGCAACAAATTAGTGAACATTAAAAAAAAAAAAAAAAAAAAACCACCCCTGCTCTCATGACGTGCTCTTGAGAGGTGGTGATAATTGCATCAAGCAGAAATAAAGGAGTGAAAGTTATTCCAAATAAGGCAAAACCTATAAAAGAAGAGAGACATATTAGCACCTAGCATGTTCCAGCTGTGGTCTGGAATATGGTGTGTGTCTGAGAGAGGGGGGTTGGAGAAAGAGGGCTGTTTTAAGTCCCCTTGTGCTCACTGTCTCCTTTCCTTTCTCTGCCTAGGACCATTTTCCCTTATTTAATCTGTAAAATTTTTATATACCTATCCTCCAAGAGTCATCTTTTCTCAGATTTCCCTGGACTTTCCCTCTCAAGCCCCCAACCCCTCCCACTTCAGGCTAAGTTAGGTGAATCCCACAATAATAAAATTATTCCTTTATCTATCTGATTGCCCCACAGAATTGTGAGGCACTTAAGGAAGAAAATCTATGTTTCATTGCTGAATCTCCAATGCCAAGCACTGCTCTGGGCCAATTGTATGTACCTAATAAATATTTTTTTAGTAAGTATTTCACCTCATTCCCCAGAACAGGGTTTCTCATTGGCATTGATATTTTGGGCCAGATAATTCTTTGTTGTAGGGGTCTGTCCTGTGCATTGTAGAATATTTGGAAGCATCCCTGACCTCTACCCACTAGATACCAGTAGCAACCCACCCCACCCCACAGTTGTGGCAACTAAAAATGTCTCCAGACACTGCCATATGTCCCCTGGGTCAGAATCACTCCCATCCCCACCATTGAAAACCAGTGCCCTAGAACTGTGAAAATCACAATTCCGATTAAGTATGGTATGGAAATTGAGAGGGACGTGATGGAAATTTCTCGAGTTACTTTAAGCCTTTTATCAGAGGCATTGTAAATGTTTAAAAGCCCAAGCACTCCTAATTTATACTAATTACTGATGCAAATACTATCCTAACTATTGTGCTTGGTGGGGGATGGGGGAGAGATGTCTGAAATTGACCCATCTGGCCGCTAAAATCCCTAGTGCTACTGCGTCTTGTTTTGAGTTTTTTTTTTCCTCAGAAGAAGAAAGATGTTAAGATACTGATTTTATTTATTTTAAAGCTAGTATTTTTTCAGGAAATTTTAGACACATTCTTAAAAACAAATTCTTAAAGCAGGAAGGGATTTTTCTTTAAATAGTATAACCCATCTACTATCTTTTAAACTTCTTCATTAGCAAAACATTTAATGCAACTGAAAAAGTTTTACACATAAATAACTAAGTCTTAGAGACAGATACTTGATTTGTAGAGATATTTTTGAAACTTTAATGTATAAACTTTTTCATGGATGCAGTGATAACATCTGATCTCCATTTGTTCTCTGTAATGACGCATATAATATATATACATAAATGTAAATACATATATGATGCATGTACATGTATTGTGAAAGAATGGTAAGAAAATGAATACCCATGTACCCAGCACCCAGTTAAGATAAAGAACAATAACTTTGAAGCCCACTCATCACCTTCCTTACTCCTCTCCCCTAAGGAAACTATTTCCTGATTTTAGTATTTAGCATTTCTTTGTTTTACTTTAGAGTCTTCTCATTTTGTATGAAAGTGAACCACATATTGTTTTGTTTTGCATGTTTTTGAACAATACATAATTGGGATTCTTCTATGCTTTGCTTTTTGCATTCAAGTTTATGTTTCTAGAGTTCATACTCATGGATATTCATTAACATAATTCATCCAGTTTCATTTCTGAATAGTACTGTGCCATAATGTTTGTACTCAGTTAATGGACATATGAGTTATATTTGGGTTTTTTGGTATTATAAACCATGCTTCCATGAGCTTTGTTGTACATGTATCCCGGTGAAGAGGAGCAAGCATTTCCATAGGAGAAATATTGCCTGAAAATCCTTAAGTGATTTCAAAGTTGCTACAAGAATTTTTACACAACACCAGTAGTGAAGAATGAAACTTGATCAGTTTCCTCACCAACATTTGGTGGTGTCTGGCTTTTTAAATTTTTGCCATTTTGAAATATGTAAATAGTATTTTATTTTTAATTTTCATTTTCTTGCTTACTAAGGAATTTGTACATTATTACATATTCTCAATTTATAGTTTCATATCTGTGAAAGGCCTGCTCAAGTTTTTGTCCATTTATAATTTTTTTGGTATTTTTCTTCAAAAATAAATATGAATTCTTTATTTCTTCTGAATACTAATCTTTATCAATTTCAGTTATGTGTGTGTGTTACAAATATATTGTTAAGAGTTTTTGACTTATATTTTCCCTTTATTTAGGATATCTATTTATTTTTTAAAAGCTTTTTTTATTCTAATGTCATAAAATATATTTTTTTTTATTTTAAGCAATTATTGAGATTTAAAGAAATCCTTTTTGCCAAAGGTTCATGGAGATATTTTCCTAAATAGTCTTATAAAAGTTTTAATGTTATTTTCTTTTACATTTCAGTCTCTAATCTCATCTTAAATTGATTTTTGTGAGTGATGTGAGGGTTTTTTGTTTTGTTTTGTTTTGTTTTGTTTCCCTATTGCCTCAACTATTTCAGTGAGGCCTACTCTGAATAAAATGATAAATCTGTTGCATACCCTGGTGCATTTCCCCTTATCCTGCTAAAATTTTTCTCCCTAACATTCATTACCATCTGTCATATTCATATGTTAATTATTTGTTGTCTTTTCCATTTGTTGAGTTGCCTTTCCATACTGACTTCCTTTGCCACCTCAGTCAAATATCAGCTATAGACACATAGACCTGGACTCTTCATTCTGTTTTCTTGCTCAATATTTTTCACTCTTTATCTCTGGGTCAGTACCACACTATCTTATTAACTGTGCTTTTATAATGTGCTTTATAGTATAAAGCTGGTCTGCTTCCTTATTCTTCAGAAGTAATGTCCATACAATGTTAGAAATAGCTTATCTAGGTCCCTAACAAATGCTGCTAAAAATTTTACTGGAATTCCATTTAGTCAATTTGTGAAAGATTGTCACATTAAATGTATTGATTTTCCCAAACCAGTGGAGATGGTATATCTCTCCATTTCTTTAGGTGTCTTTTAATTCTTATTTTAATAAATTTTTATAAGTTTCTAAAAATCTGGGCATGTTTTTGTTAGATGTATTCATAGATACCTTTTAATATTTGTGTTATGGTGAAATTTTTTTTTTAAGATTTATTTATTTATCCCCCCCACCCACCCCACCCCCGGTTGTTTTGCACTTGCTATCTGCTCTCTGTGTCCATTTTGCTGTGGGTTCTTCTGTGTCTGCTTGTCTTCTCTTTAGGCGGCACTGGGAACGAATCCTGGGACCTTCCAGAGTGGGAGAGAGGTGTTCAATCTTCTGCGCCACCTCAGCTCCCTGGTCTGTTGTATCTCTTATTGTCTCTCCTCTGTGTTTCTTTTTGTTGCATCATCTTGCTGCGCCAGCTCTCCACATGGGCCAGCATTCCTGCGCAGGCCAGCACTCCACGTTGACCAGCACTCCACAGGGGCCATCTTGCCTTCACCAGGAGGCACCGGGAATCAAACTCTGAACCTCCAATAAGGTAGAAGGGAGCCCAATTGCTTGAGCCACATCTGCTTCCCCAATTTTTTTTTTTTTTTAATTAATTGGAGTAACATATACATAAAATTTCACATTTTACCTATTTTTAAGTGTCCAATTCAGTGTCATTAATTACATTCACAATGTTGTGCTACCATCACAATCGTCTATTACCAAATCTTTATCACCCCCCAACAGAAACTCTATGTCCATTAAGCCTTGGTAACCTCTAATCTACTTTCTGTGTCTATGAATTTGCTTATTCTAGATATTTCATGTAAGTGCAATCATACAATATTTGTCCTTTTGCATCTGACTAACTTTAATCAGCATAATCTTTTCAAGATTCATCTATAATGTGACATGTTTTAGAACTTTATTCCTTTTTATGGCTGCGTAATATTTCATTGTATGTACATACTACTTTTTGTTTATCTATTAATCTGTTGATGGACACTCTGGTTGATTCCACCTTTTGGCAATTGTGAATGAATGTTGGGTTACTAGTATCTGAGTCCCTGTTTTTAATTTTTTTGAGTAAATACCAAGTCATATGCTAATACCATGTTGAATTTTTGAGGAACTCCCAAATGCTTTCCACACCAGCTAACATTTTACATTCCCACCAACAATGTGCTACAGTTCCAACTTCTCTGCACCCTCTCCAATACTTGTTATTTTCTGTTTTGTTAATAATAGACTTCCTAATGGGCATGAAGTAGAATATCATTGTAGTTTTGATCTGCACTTGTCTAATAATTAATGATATTGAGCATCATTTTGTGTACTTATTGATCACTTGTATATCTTCTTTGGAGAAATGTCAGTTCAAGTCCTCTGCTCATTTTTTAATTGGGTTATTTATCTTTTGGTTGTTGAGTTGTAGCAGTTCTCTCTACATTCAGATATTAAAGGCTTATCAGATATATGATTTGAAATTATTTTTTCCCATTCTGTAGGTTTTTTTTTTTTTTTTCACTTTCTTGATAATGTCCTTGGATGCACAAAAGTTTTTTTTTGTTTGTTTGTTTTTTAGTGAAGTACTATATATCCCCTTTTTCTTTTGTTGCTCATGCTTTTGGTGTCATATCCAAGAATCCATTGCCAAAGCCATGGTCATGAAGATTTTCCTCTATGCTATCTACTAAGAGTTTTATGGTTTTAGCTCATCTATTTCGTTTGTTGAACCAGTGATATTTTATTTTAAACTACATTTTCTGTGTTGCTGCTATTTCAAAATACTTATGATTCCTTGTATATTAATCTTATATAAAATAATACTGATTGCTAAACTAAGTTATTAATTCTAATAATTAGTCTGAAGACTCTTTTGTATTGTCCATGAGGCCACAGAATTTTTTTCGAATAATGATGATTTTGTTTTTCTTTTCCAACACTATGACTATTCATTTTTCCTTTTTCTTACCATTTGATTGAGTACCTCCAGTACATTGCTGAATAAAAATGTTGGTAGTGGCCATCTCAATCTTGTTCATGAATATCTGTCAAATCTTTACTCAAATATCATGTTCGTAGTGAGGCCAACCTGGCTCATGCTATTTAAAGTTGATATCCGCTACCCACTCTAGGCCTTCTCACTCCACTTTCCCAGATTTATTTTTCTTTTAGTAGTTATTACTACCTGACATATTTATGTGCCTGTTTATTATCTATTTACTTCTTCCATTAAGACATGCACTGGGTTTCTACTTTAGTATTTTGAGCAAATGTTTGGATAACTAAATTTATAAATATTTCCTATGTTGCCAGAATCTTCATTGTTTCACATAGTTTTAGCTTTGATTATCTAAGGGTTTCCAAGTGTAATAGCCTCTAATTGTTGCTTCTTGTCTAAGAGCACTGGCTAATATGTCCAGTATGTTAAATAGTAGTGGTGTGTATCTTACTTCTACCTTTAGTGGGAATGATTCTAAAATTTCATCATTGAAAAAAATACTGGCTTTATTTTATGATTGTTTTTATGTGTATGTGCATACATATATATAATTGCTTGTATAAAATCAATATATCAAATATATAATATATAATTGATTACATATAATTTATGAATATAAATATATATGACTAGGAATATTTTGTGTGTGTGTGTATATGTCAGTGTATATTCATGTTAAGGAAGTATTCATTCATTCTTGTTCTCTCAAGTTTTTTTTTTTTAATCATACAATGCTTTATCATTTAGAAGTTCTATTTTGTGATTATTGAAAGAGCTTTTAGATTTTCAAAAGGTTTTGTTTGCCACGTATCACTCTTGTGCATACATAAAAAATAAAATTAGCAAAATAAATTGGTTAAGGCATTTTCTAACATTTCTCCACATTCAGAGGGAAATCTCTCAAGATTTTTTTTTATAATGGTTGTTGAATTTTTCAGTATTATTGTATCATCTACAGAGATAATAATATGATTTTTCTCTTTTTCAGAGAAAAATATACTATAGTGATAAATTTTCTAATGTTGTACTATCCTTTCATTACTGTTATAAATTCCACCTTGTCATGCTATATTTTTAATATGGAGTTGGAGTCTATTAATTATTTATTTTTGGCCCAATATTCATAAGTGATAATGGTCTTTAATTTTCTTTTTTGTGTGCTATGTATTTCAGGTTTAGGTGTCAATGTTTCATAAAACATTGTTTCATAAGAAGAATTTAGAAGTTTTTCTTTATACACTCAGAATCAATTTATGATGCATTTTTTCCTACCTGGTTCCCGATAGGCAGAATTTCCCTGTGAAACTATCTGAATCTGTTGATTTTGGTACTTCTTTTGTAATTTTTCTCCTTCTATTGAAATTGGTTGATTTCAGCTTTCTATTTCTACTGAGGTTAATATTGGTAAAAATGTATTTTCCTGAAAAAAAATGTCCACTTTACCCAAGTTTTCTATGTTATTTGCATGGAAATGTGCAAAATAGTTTCTTACTATTATATTTTTATTAATTTTATCTGTATCACTAGTTATTTTCCCCCTTGTCATTCTTATTTTGTATATTTGTATTTTCTCCCTTTGTTCTTCATTAAATTAGCTAGAGGTTCATCTATTTTGTTTCTGGATTTCTAAAAATCAAGATTTGATTCTTTAATTTGATCTACTCTTTTCCTGTTCTTTACCTTATGCTTTTAACTTGTGCCTTATTTTGCTTTTACTTTGTTATTCATTTTCTATTCTCTTGAGCTGGAAATTTAATTTACTTATCTTTGTGATTTCCATAGATTCTGCCATGTAGTTATTGTTCACAAATTCTGTAATTCCTGTTTGGATTTTCCCTTTTATCCAACTGTTATTTAATAGAAGGTTTTTAAAATTTTGTATTTGCAGGTAGCAGGGCCTTTTATTTAAAAGTTCATTTTGACGTTCTGGTTTTACTACATTGTAATTCAGAATGTCATTTGCAATATATCTATTTTATGGAAATTAATTTTTTCCTTTGTGATCTAATATATGATCAGTTTTTATGAATGATTCATGTGTACTTCAGAAGGAGGTATAGTCTATTATTAGATGTATTGTTCAAAAGAGATACACAAAATTACCTTATTCATTGTGCTATATAGATCTTCTACATCCTTATTTTTCATTTATTTGACCTGCCTTGTACTGAAGGTGGTATGTCTATTAAAGTCTACTATTGTTATTATTATTATTATTATGTATTTATTTCCCTTGCATCTCCTATATTTTTTTGCATTTTGAAAATGGTTGCAGTTTTATTTGTTATACTGATATTCATAACTGTTATATCTTTATTGTGAGTTGTGGCTCTGACATTATAGATTATCATTTAATTCCTTTTGGCCTGAATTCTACTTTTTCTGATAATCAAGACACAATTCTTGTTAGATTGTTGTTTTCATTTTCTTGATATATCCTTATCCACCCTTTAATTTCAGCCAATTATTTATTTGTTTATTATTCATTTAAAGTTTCTGAAATTTTCAACCACTCTATACCTACCAATCAACAACTCTACCTTCCTACATCCTCCCATACCCTGGTAACCTCTAATCTACTTTCTGTCTCCATGAATTTGCTATTTCTACATTTTTCATATCAGTGAAATAATGGTATTTGTGCTTATGTGCCTTTCTTATTTCACTCAGCATAATGTTTTCAAGGTTCATCCATGTTGCAGAATTTCTGAGAACTTTCACTAAGTATAGTGAAGTCCAGTTTCTTTAGTGGATGCTATTGGTAACAGAGGAGAGGAAAAAGGATTGGCATTGCTTGTTTCTCTCTGATTTCTCAAGATCCTCAATTTCCCCCTCTTACCTTCTTCCTCATTACTGCTGCATCACCAAGGACATAACCCCTTCTCTAATTTTATGATTTTCTCCAAGAAGCAATACCTTTTGAAGCCATTGCCTCTTTCAATAGCACTCCTCACAAACTTCTTCCCTATAGCTGGAATGTGAACAAACACATTGCAGACCCACAATTTTGCCACTTGGTGTTGTAATTTCTCTTAAGGAGTCTATACCTTATCCATGTGCTCCACTTTTTCGTGGAGTCTCTTAAGCTTCCCCTTTCCTGCTTTACGTACCTACATATCTATAGCAGTGTCAGGAGAGTTTTGGGGATGTGATATTTATTTATAGGTAACTTAAAGTTCATGGTATTTTCTATTTATAGTTAGGCTAAAGGCTTAGATCATTTGTGATTTTATTTGCACTCTTTTTTAAATTATATTTTGGGCAAGGACTTGAGGAAAGATTCAGGTTCAGGAGGCCACCATTCTTCCCATCCCAAAATGTCCTTGTAAATAGAGTATTAATCCTTTTATAGATTAAATGTATATATTAAAATCACTTTTGACTTGTTTTCTATAAGATTATTAAGTTTTGCATTTAAAAATATTTTTGTGGCTTTAAGTTGTATATCCCTAATTGTACTGAATACTTTGAGGGGAAGAATCTCATATTTTCAGTTTTCACTGTAGCACCTAGTAAAATAACTACACATACAGTTTCTCAATAAATATTAAATAATTAGTTATTAAAAAGACATTTTATTGAGAATAGAAAATCTTATATAAGAAATTATAAGCAAAGCACATTTAGGTTATATATATGCATCTTTTAAAAAAGAATTCTTACATGGATAAATATCTTCTAAAGCAATTAAGATACAGTCTAATTTCTTAAAAAGAAGCCATGTTTTAGGGGAAGCACCCATATAGGAACAAATTTATTCTCATTAAAACACTGAAAAAAATGAAGACTAAGTTATTTCTCCAATTCACATTGTTCTCAATACCTTCTATGTAAAAAACAAGTGAAAACCCATAAAATTTATTTTTTATTTTAGCAAGTGAAAATTGAAGCAGCAAACAATAAGAAAATATAACACATTATTGTAATCGCTGCTATTTATTAATTCATTTAATTTAAATGCAAATTGTATGTTTTAATAATCATAAATTGCTTGGCATCAGGTTGTTCCTAATAATGAGCAGTTTGAGAGATGGCACTTTTTTGAAATTCTAATAATGCATTCCACTGAGCCTTCTTCCTTTGTGAACATGGCTGCCCCTCAAAACAACCTGAAATACAGAGCTGAAATGATTTAAAACCTCAGAAGAAGGTTTTTAAGGTTGTAATAGGAAGCCTGGCACTCTTGACTTCATGGCCAGATCTAAACATTGAAGTTAAGAAGCAATTTCAAATCAATCTGTAGAAAGATTTTACTTCTGATCATGAGCAAACAGAGGTCCTCTCCTTGGTAGGTGTCAGGAGTCATGTGATGGACACTAATGATGTCTGCTGCCTTTTATCTTCTGTCAGGACAAGTCACATTTATTTCCACACAGACAGTAAGAACATGTAATGAAACAAAACAGTATTATTGAGCTCCAGGTTTCCTTACCCTCTTTGGTCCTAGAAATGAAGCTCCAGGTTCATTAAATTGTGGCTTGTGGAGGTAGACTATACCACAATTATAGTCTACTGAACCAAATATTATAATAAGATGGCAAAGCAAGGTTTTAATATACACGGACCTACTCTCCCTGTTTCAGAAGTTCAAATCAATTCAGCAAATATCACAGGATTAGGTATTTTTAAAATATCATTTGTTTTAGTATTTAATATACAGTTATGATATGTTCAAAAATTATAAAAAGTAATAAAAAGAAAAAAATTAAATCAACCCAAATCATAATACCCAGATATACCATCTAATAATATTTAAATATTTATTACTTTGCTGTTTAGAATTCCAAACTTTATGAAACATTCATATACATATAAATATATACAGCTTATTTGGCCCTAGGACTCAACAGCCTATAACAATAATAACACCAAATATTTGCTGTCTTAAGTCAGAAGATGCATAAATGTAGACAGACACAAACTGACCAGATTCTTTCTTATTTATTCATTCACACACTAATATTTATTGACTTTATACAGCAAAAAAATGTACTTTTCTAGTAACTAGTAATACAACAGCAAACTAAAACTGAATAAAATTCCCGTCCACACAGAGCTTACATTCTGGAGGAATAGATGAGCAGAGATATAAAACAAACAGAAGAAAAGCTACAAATAAACACATAAACATATGACAGGTGGTGAGAAATGCTTTGGAGAAAAGGAAGGTGGGGAAGGAGGGCTAATGAGTGTGGAGTGGGATTTGGTGTTGATCTTGGTCCAGGATGATCAATGAAGATACTTGGGATAGCATGGCCTTTGAGCAGGACCATAAGGTAGTGAGAGGTAAGGCATGCAGCTTACTTGGGGATGCACATTCCAGGCAGGGGGAGCGAGTGCAAAGATCCTGAAGTGGCAAAGTTCCTGGCATGTGAGAGCAAAGACAAGAAGGCCTGTGTGACTGGAAAGAACTGAACAAAGAGGAGAGTAGAAGATAGAATCGGAGAGAGTGGTGAGCCAGATTAGAAGTTATTTGAGATGCCAGGGTGAAAAGGCTAAGTCCTTTGAATGGCCATCAAGGCCCTCTGGGTATCTGTTACCTCTATTACCTCTCTGGCCTCATATCTACTACTCGTGCCCACTTTCTCTGCCACAGCCACAATGTCAACTGTCCTTGAATTCTCTAGACATAATCTGATTTTTCCTTCTATATGGCACCCTCTTTCACCTCTTTCTAATCTTTGCACAAAAGTTGCCTTCTCAATGAGGCCTGCCCCTAACTACCTTATTTAAAATTGCAAACTGCCTCTCCTCCCCCATTCTTGCCCAGCACTTCCAAGGCCCTTGCCATGGTCTTATCTATTTACTATTTAATGCTTATTACTTTTGAACATTCTCTGTATTTTACTTAATGTTTACATATATTATCTACTTTCGGTCTCTTTCTACTAGGATGAAATCTCCATAAGAGCAGAGATTTTTGCCTGGCACCAATGTATCCCAAATACTGAGACTAGTGCCTGACTCAATAGGTGTTCAAAAGATATTTGGTGCATGGTTAAAGTGGAGACATTGAGTAGGCAATTGAATATCAAAGACTCAAGTTTTAGGGAGAAGTCCAGGCTAGAAATGCCACTTTGGGAGTCATATAAAATGACATTTTAAGTCATGACATTGAAAGAGATCACCTAGAGAGTGAATAAAAATAGAGAAGAGGGAAGGTGCTAGGAAAAAGCTCTCTGGGCATGTCAATGTTAAGAAATCAGTGAGATGAGGAAGCTCTAGGAAAACTGAGAGAGCATAACATCCTATGATCCAAGAGAAAACAGTGCTTCAATAAAGATAAGGTCAGCAGATTTAGAACATTTGTTTTTTTGTGAAAGATAAATATACAACATCTCTAAGTTTTATCACTCTTTTATGTACATTACTACAAGATAACCTCTGTACTGCCAAGGGGTAAAAAGTGATTTTTATTGTAACTCCAATCTCATTACAAAGGATTATGAAGATTTTAATTTTTATAAAATTAGCCACGTGCAATCCTGTAGCACATAAAGTGCAGTAAAGAATAGCAAACATCTTGCTTGTCTTTAGATACACAAATTCCACTGCCGATCTAGAAAATAAGACTCAAAGGGCCTCCAACTGAGATCATGCAAAGAATTTATCACTTTTTCTCTCAATTCTCTTCTTTCTGTAAATACCTAGCTGTCATACATCATTTCTCTTCCCTCCCTCCCAGCTAAGCTACCTTGGCTTCACATTCTGTCCCTAGTCCCTCTCTGCTCTTTCTTGCAACTTGTTCTCCCTTTTGCTTGCTGTAAGTAAGCATCTTATTGCAGGCCCTCAGTTCTAGTCTTTCTGTCTTCTGTTGTAACCAAGTGTTGCAATCTCTCTTAAGGTTTATTTACAGTCACCACCTTTCCTTTTCACTTCCTTTTCATTCCTTACCTTGTACACTTTGACTTTTATTCTCCCACCCACACCACATGTGCTCCAGCTGAGATGACCAATAATCCCCTAATTGTCCAATTCAACGGACACATTTTAGTTCTTCCTTTGCCTGTCTGTGGCACTTGATGCTTTTCGAAGCTATCTTCTGCTTGATACCCTCCCTTCTCAGGGCTTCTGTCATACCATGTTTTCCTACTTTTTTGTTGACCTTTCTGATTATCTGAGCTTCCTCTGTGGCCTCCCTATCCTCTCCTTGGCCCTAAATGTCACTGTCTCAGGATTCAGTCCGTGGTCCTCTATTACTCCTCAGACATTTTAACCAAATGAACCCCTTTTTTCCAATCTAATTAGACTCCTTCATTCTTCATGCCTCACCTATGCTTTCCTGCTCTGCTCTTTGATCATGCTATCCCTACTTCCTGGTTTCTTTCCTCACCTTCACCACCAACCCAGACACAAATCTCTGGTACTGGTGCTTCAAGACTCAACTGGAATGTCCTTTTCTGTTCCTCCCCAGAGCACTTCAGGTGTACCTTTCATAAGTCACTTACCACAGCCCATAAAGCATTAGGCTTCTTATCAGCGTGTTATCTCTTCATGGGCTGGCTCCATGTCTAATTCATCCTTTCTTACCTCAATAAGTGGACTGAATAAAGAATAAATAAACACAAATGTTCTAATATTATGATGGCAGGGAGCAGATGTGGCTCAAGCAGTTCAGCTCCCGCCCCCCACATGGGAGGTCCCAGGTTCAATCCCTGGCCCTGGGTACCTCAAAAAAAAACCAACAAACTAATATTATGATGGCACAGTAACAGTCACTGGGCAAAAAACATTTAGTGAGCAACTTCCAGAATTGCCTAGTACATATGCAAATTTAAGGACTGAGTAAACCAGTTCCTATCCTGTTGAAAATACCCTGCTTGACAGTGCATCTCAGTGAATATGGGTATGCGAAGTTGATGTTTTTTTCATGTTTCTGAATAACTGGACACTAAAATGTAGAAACACAATTACTAATATGCAAATTATAGTGGTTATCTTTTCTAGTTACTTTCAATGAACAATTTGCATGTACATCAATACTGTTATTTCACATGTTTTTACAATATTTTAGGCATTTATTATGTATGACTTCACAGTTCTCTGAGTACCTTGGCAGAACTCGCTCTGAAATAAAATTAACATTAATGATTATTAATAACATTTTAATGGAGCATTATATTAACATGTGAGAAGATTAGGGCTTATTACTAATATTTCTTATGTGATAATTCCTTCAACAGTTTAAAAATTTATTATGCCATTATATTGGCCCCTTTTTCTTGAGCATTGCTTGGGCTTAGCTACCAAACCACTATATTTAATTAGCTGGGATTAATGAGAGCAGCAAGATATCATTTATTAAGCACATGCCAGCCTAGTCCCACTGTTGAGCACTTTATGTTTATCATTTTCTTTGATCCTCATAGAACCCTAGGAGGTAGATAATATTATTTACCCCCATTATATATCGAGGAAGCTGAGGCTTAGAAAATTGAAATAATTTTTCAGGGTCATAAACTAGAAGTAATGCATCTAGGTTTCCAAAATAAAAATGTCTGACTCCAGAACCAGTGTCTTAACCATGCTTATTTAGCTTCTAAAGTGCTTTGCTTTCAGCAAGAGATATATTTGAGAAGGTTGTACCACTTCTATTTAGTTTGCCAGTCTTCATATTTAGTATCTGTAAGGTCATGCTATACTTCATTTTAGAAAACACTCTAAATGTTCCCAAACAGGGAATTTATTAGACACATTATGGTATGTAGTATGTGTACTGCATTTCCATAATATTTTGTTTGAGAAATACTGTATTAAAAGTAAATGAGCCCAAGATAGGTTCTTACTGTACAATGTTGGCTTCATTTTAAGTGCTTACAAGACTTATATTTTAAACAATCCATTCTAGACAGTTGCCTAAAGTCAAGTTCCCTGATGTATTAGTTAGCCAAAGGGGTGCTAATGTGAAATACCAAAAATGAGTTGGTCTTTATAAAGGGTATTTATTTGGGGTAGAAGTCTACAGATACCAGGCCATAAAGCGTTAAGTTTCTTCTCTCACCACAGTCCATTGCCAAGTGTTAGAGCAAGACAGCTGCCAGTGTTTGCCAGGGTTCAGGCTTCTGGGGTTCCTCTCTTCCCGGGGCTGCATTTCTCTCCGGGCTTAGCTCCTGTTTTCTCCACAAGGTCAGCTGTAGACGATCAGGCGAACAGCTTGCTTCTCTTCTCTTGGCGCCTTCTTTCCAACATCAAAACTGCTTCTCAAAAGACTGTTTCAACTGTCCTTTGCCTTGCCTTTTATACTCAATTCTCCACCCACCAAGGGGTGGGGTTCAACGCCCTAATCCTAAACCTAATCATGCCCAGATTAACAGATCAGTTTACAAGTATGATTCAATTATATTTTTGGAATTCATAATTACATCAAACTGCCACACCTGACCTACTTTTGAAGTCTTCATGATTCATTAAAGATATCCAAAGTAGATTGGTGAACTGATGTTAGGTTTTCTTAAAGTTCCAAATAATTAATTTTTGAAAGGCAAGAGACATACATGAAAATGAGACAGAAATTATCTTATAGTCTCCTTCTGAATTTCAGGTTTCAATTTCTTCTTACCAACAGTTGCTCTACCCTTTCCTGTCTGAAGATCACTGTCCTTGACCATGAGACAGAAAAAACACTGGACTTTATCAGATCTGTTCCCTACTTGTCATGTTAGTATCATACAAGTGACCTGAGCTACAGGTAAACCTAAGCCCTCCTTGTCCTTTTATATGGAATATAACTAAATGAATCTTTTTATACTTGACCTCAGCAATTTTTACTCACATCAATTCATGTGGAGGCTTAGTCTTCCTGATGGTATACTTTAAAGGCCCCTGCTACTTTTTATGATATGTGCCTTTTACATTGAAATGTGTTAGAAAGCTCCCTTTGGAGATATATGTACCTTCTGACATAATGGTTCCAGATCATTTTTTTTTTTTTAAAGATTTTATTTATTTATTCATTTATCCCCCCCTTGCTGCTTGTGCTCGCTGGGTCAGCTAACCACGCCGTGCGGGCGGGCTTGCCTTCACCAGGAGGCCCCGGGAACTGAACCCGGGGCCTCCCATATGGTAAACGGGAGCCCTACTGATTGAGCCACAGCCGCTTCCCCAGATCATTTTGAATTAATGAACCCCTTTGAGAATTTGGCGAAAGCTCTGAACACCCTTCCTGGAAAAATGTACATACACATTCAAATTTTCTATAATTTCAGGGAGTTTATAAACCAATGACTTTCACTTATCGACCCTTATGGATGAAATCCTGATTTTAAAACTCTTGATATTGGACATTTTCCCATTTTTATTTTCATTAAGATTTCACTGATGAGGCAATTTAATGTTTACTATAAACAATTTAATTTTAATAATTTTTTGTTGGAGGGTGTCATGTCATGAGTTCATAATTGTCTTTATTCTGGCTATCTTGGAGACTGCCTTCATAAGATTTCATGTTCAGTTTGAGTTTCTGCCTGTACTTTCTACCACAGTTGTTTTGTATTGGTTTATTTACAGGAGTTGTTAGGCAGTGCGGTACCCTAGAAAAGTTCATGGACTTAAATATATAATATTAATCAAGGTATTAATATATCTAAGCTACAATGTTCTCATATTTTAGATGTGTTTCAGATCTGCTTCATCATTTTAATGTTTTTATGTGAGTGAGAATAAGATGGGAAAGTCAGCTTCCCAAGTAGATGAAATGTTATTCGTTTGGTTCATTGCTTTGCCTGTAGTCCTAGGCCAGAGAGCGCCTGGCACACAGTAGGTGCTCAATGAATATTTATTAAATGAATCAATAATGTACATAAAATTCTTTGTCAATGATATGTCCTCAATAATGGTTTTTCATCACAATTGTAACAATAATGTTTCAGAAGTGAAGTCATCACAAGACTGGTTAAGAATTCATTAGAAAATGCCTTAGAGCTGAATATCCCTTGCAGCAGATGTTTAGCTCATTAAATATTCACATTACTACTTTGTTTTTGTAGTAAACAAAACAAACCTAGCTAATGTTCCCTGTTTCTGTCCTAAGACAGGCACTCTCTACTATATTACCCAGAGTTTCTCCATAATCTGAAATTATTTATATGTTTAAATGGCTCATCTCCTTCCCCCCAAAAGAGTAAGCTTTATGAGAGTATGGGCTTTGCCTTGTTCATTTCTCAGTCTGCAATGCCAGGCACATATTAGACACTCAACAGCAAATATTTGTTAAGGAATAAATGAATGATATATGGCATCTATTCTTTCTAGGACAAGTTAAAGTTTTCCTCACACCTACTAACATGCAAAGACCTTAGTCTCGCAGGAAGTTGAATCCTACTTCCCCTCAAGAAGGTCCAGCTTTGGTATTTTTATTCTTTGGGACACACAATAATAGTTCTTATTCAGAGCCTGTTCCTCTCTGTTTGCCATGCTTTAAAAATTGTTCATGATTCTTGGAGAAACACTGTTGAATGCTGACCCAGCAGCCATTCCCCCCTTTATCCTTCCTAATAGAACCCACATTTTGTTCATGTGTCAACATTTCTCCACATAGCCATTGCTTCAGGAGAGGTCAGGCTCAGCCCCAGGGAATGGGGTCCTGATTAGTCTACAACAACCATGTGGTCTCATTCCCCTTTATGGTGATTGGATTGAGCATAGACCTGTGCCTCAATTTTGGCCAGTGAGATATGAATGACTTTCTCAAAGTTTCCATGGACTGGTAACAACATGGAGAAAACACCCTATTATATGATTCAGAGAGCTCTAGAGAGCACCAGAATGTGAGAGCACAAGATATTAAGGATGACAGAAAGAGAAACAATGAACAAATACAAGATACTAAGGGAAATAAGAATGAGCGAGAGAATGCGTAAGAGACTGAGCAAGACAGTATTTGAAAAAGAAAATAAGAGAAGAATGTACATAAAGACCAGCTAACTGGAAAGACCTAACTTGGTCCTATTTTCCAAGAAGCTGGACAAATAAAAAAAAATTACTTTGCTACTGAGGCAGCAGCAAGAAACTTCCTACAGAAGCAGTACATTCAAAGTGAATTTTTCTACCTATTGCTTACCATGAAATGATTATATTATAAACATTCTACTTTTTTTCAAGTACTGAGATTATCTCAGAGACCCTAAATATGGCCTTTGTTAATAGAGAATTTAACAAACAAGCTACCTCTTAAGTGTCCAGAATCCTGGAGTTTCTATAGAAATGTGGAGATTTCTGTGACTTTCAGCATCTATTTGCCTGACATCATTATACCTACCCCATGAAGAATGCCAAGGAATGGCCACAGGTGTCTGGCACATTATGGCTATGTCCAGGAGACCCATATCATTAGGATAATGACCACGAGTCATCCTACTTGGCTATGTGTTTGAAATCAAAACAAGAGGCAAAACCAACATAAGTGCAGTTAATTTAAGCTACTTTCCCCTATTTATTAAAGCTAATTGCAAGTCTGTCTTACAATTAACAAGTGCCCAAAGGATTAAAATGCCCACGGCACTTGGCATAACAGAGTGCCTATGGCACTGTCCCTCGATTTAATATTTCCAGGAATGAATGGATTTCATTGCCTGCGATTTTGTGGCTGGAAATAGCCCAGCTGTAAAATCAGTATCAGCAATATCTTGGCAATGCCAAAGCAATTTATGATTTTTATGACAGACTGTACTGGTGTCCAATATTAAAGCAATACAGCTGGAGGCTAATTAATGGCTGCAGGTAGGATAGCCCATCCTGTAAGAGAGAGGCTGCCTGTTCCCTCACCGGCTGCTGGCTGCAGCTCTCATACTGATAGCAGGTTGTTGCCAGTGTTGCCACCTCATTAGGAAATTAGCTTTTAATTAACTTTGGAAGCTGTTGCATAGGTTTTGATAGGAGGCATACATTTGTACACATCTTGTTGCAGAATTAAACCGCCCCTTCATGTTTCTAATGGGCCTTTCCTGCCTTGCAGAAAAGCATCAGTCTAGCCTCTTGCAGGCAGCCACTCCATAGGGCAGCAGTGGCCACACAGCTCCAGCCTGTTCCCAATTACAAAAGAGGTGTCCTTTAGTGCCCTCTGAGCAGCCCCTTATTCCAAGGCTGCTGGAGACATTAAGCAGCAATGGAGGGGACCTCGATCCCAGATGCTCCCCTTTCATTCTTCTCACCCCCAACCTGGCTTTAATGGCACATAGTCTGGGAAGAATGAGTCTACCTCGTTTTTGTATTTAAACATATTTGCCTGAGCACAGTGGTGATAAACCTACAGACAAGATAAATAGCTAGATTATCACTCTTCTCCCCAGGGGAAAGTCATCCTGTCAATTAGGCTAATGGGGGTTCCCGGTTCAGCTTTGGCATGCCCTAACACCAGGGAAGGCTTTTTGCCCTGGATAGCTGCATAACTCAAGGATGGATTTGAAAAGTAGCTATGACCCTGGGGTGGCCAGCCAGCAAAGAGGGAAGGCAAGAAGTGTGATGATTAATCATCTGCCACAACAATGGGAGGGGAAGGAAGATGAGGCCCACGAGACCAGATCTTTTGAGCTTTATTATCATTATACCTTGCCTCTTTCAATTCTGTTTGGTGACTTAAAAGGAGGTGTTCTCTGTTTAAGAAGTGAGACTACATCCTTTACTAAAACTCAATGTTCTTTTGTCATACTTTTTCAAAGCACTTTCTCTGAAATCTCATTAGATCTTATTACCAGTCTATGAGGGAGTTACAGCAGATAACATTTTTTTCTCTTTTTGCAGATGATGGATCTATGTGACACAGAAGAGTTTAGTCATTTCCCCACAATCACACAGCCACCCGATGATGATGGTGCTGGGATGAGAATCCAAATGATTGGAGAATCCCAAATCCTCATTTATGATTTTCTACCACCTCATACCCCACCACCCAACCACAGAAATTAATTTATCTGCTAACAAATGATTTATTTTTATTTTTTTAATTTATTTATTTTTTATTGTGGGTAAAAATCAAAATTTTCACAATACATACCAATATTTGTAAAATGATATATAAATATATATGCATATATGTGCATTTGCTTCCAAAAATGTTATTTATATATATATATATATATTTTAAGAGGTGCTTAGATTACCTAAAATATTACACAGAACCTACTGGGATTCCCATGCTCCCCACCTCCCACACCTCCCACTACATCCCACACAAACATCTCCCACAAGTGTGGCCCATCACCCTCAATGGACTTACACATCCTGGGGCCTTGCCATCAACTATAGACCACAGTTCACATCATAGACCACACTCTGTCCCACATAGTTCTGAGTGGTGTGTGCTGATTTAAAATGGTCTACATCCGTTGCCACAACGGCACTCAGGACAACCTCCAAATCCCAAAAAAGCCCCTGTATTTCAACTGCACATCCCCTCCCTGCCCTGAAAGTGTCCAGTGGTCACTGGCTCCACCTCACTGTTATAATTTCTTCCATTGCTAGAATCACCATATGTGTACAACAGAATACCATCAAGTCCACTCTAGTCCATAGTTCTTCCCCCAATCCTGAGGGGACTGGGATGGTGATGTCCACTCCACCTCCAAGTGAGAGAGGGCTTATATCCCATGGATATGGTGGGTGGGATGATCCCGCCTGCAGATGCAGGTCCTCTCCATTCCCTGGGATGGCCGTTGCCCATTGTTGTCTCCTTGCCAGGTGACTTGGATCAGTCCATTGAGCTGTAGGGTAGGTAAGAGTTGCAGCTCCACCGAGATTCCATGCACACCTGGCACATAGGTAGGCCAGAGGCTCCAGTCTCTGTAAGTATACCTAAAAACTCCAGCATCACATATAGGTTTGAATAGAAGGGACTGATGAACCATGTGCACGGAGGACTTATTTGAGTCCAATTCTGTCACTCTCAAGAGCACAGATTCCAAAATAGAGCCCACTGATAAGGCATCAGTCTCTGGGTCTATCCCCCCTTATATAGGACCTGGGTGTCTCCAGAGCCCTGAGGAGCCCCTCTGTGTGGGGTGATATGCACTTTGATGTTCTATGAGATCCTACTGAAGTGTGTGTAAGCATTACCTCTGGGATGACCTCCCGACTCTCTTTGAAGTCTCTTAGCTACTTGAACTCATTTGTCTTTACCTTTTCCCCATTTTATTCAAGGTCTTTTTTCAGTTGTGTTGCCAGTTGGCTTGGTATTAATCCCTTGTTGCCAGGGAGGCTCATCCTCGGGAGTCATGTCCCATGATGGGGGGAAGGTAATGCATTCATATGCTGAGAACAAACGATTTTTATGACTTAATTTATGTTACTTGTTGTTATGCATAGGAATGACTCCTGGAAAATCAGCTTGCTAACAATAAAATAATTATTTAGTACAAAATTAGAAAACATAGTCTTAGCCCTGTTTATTCTACAATTTGGGGAATATAGGGATGGCATTTCTTGGACCAGCAGAAAGCAACAGATCCCGTGCAATGTTGGTATTTTCCATTACAAAAACAGGCTCGTTGCAGTATGGAGACTGGATTAAAAGTAGGGTTTGCCTGGGGGAATCCCACCTTTTTGCTTTTTGTTATCCAAGCATTCCGTTTGTCTTAGCATTAGTCCTGGATAAAAGTGGCCTAGTTGAATGGTAAATTTTACGGCACCCCGATTTTAAGTAAATGACCTGCCTCCTAGCCATATTTTCCCACTGAGGTATCAAGTTTAACCTTCAGATGTTTTCAAGAAATATTTTATTAGCCATATTCTTCCACTGCTTCCTAAGGAGCAGAGGATGGTGGTGATGGACATAACTACCATTTACAGGTACTCACTTTGTGCCAGGTACCAGGCTTCTTGATTTACCTGCACTATAATCTCCTTTGCTCACCCTTCAAACCCTCTGAGGTGGATACCATTATTACCCATAGTTTACATGTGAGTAAACTGAGGATCATGGTGATTAAGTATCAATGGCGAGTAAGTGGCCAAGCCAGTATTTGAACTCAAGCCTTTCAGATGCAGCAGCCCAGAGTCTTAACCTCTAGATGTTTCAGAGTGGGCAAAGTCTCAATCCAGATCCTCAAGCTGTTCACCAGAGTGTTTGACCCCTACAATGGTGGAGGCTGTGTCATCTCTGGGGCTGTTTTCACTGGCTTTACTAAACAATTGGTTCTCATTCTTTAACGGGGAACAAGAGTCACAGTCATGTGAGGTGATTTATTGAAATGCATATTCCTGTGCCCTTCCTCAAAGAATCTGATTTAGTAGGTTTAAGCTAAAGCCTAAGAAATATGGCAGGGGAGGGTTACTGGTTTAAGGTGTTGGAGGTGGAGGGCACTCGAGACAGTTCCTATACCTGGGGCAGTCTTCCAGGGAGTGTGTAGTGCTCATCTTGTCATAGTGTGTTGTATCAGGGGGTGGAGACTCACATAATGAGCAGAAAGGTGTTGGACTCCCATCCTGGGGAGTCCTGCCATGATTGTAAATAGGGGGTGGGAAGCTCTTGAGAGCATATGCAGTGTGTAATAGGGGAGGACAAGCAGTATGTCAAGCCCTTAATGTTGTTGCAAGTAACTATGAATCTGGTGCTTCAATGAGTTAATTTTGGTGGTTACCATGTGTCCCAAGGGGAGAGGGAGGAGGAACAGAATAGATGGAACATGTGACATTTTGGGGGCAAAGGAATTGTTCTACATGATCCTGTAAGGCTGGATACAGACCACGTCAAACTTCATCAAAATCTATAAAAGTGTGTGGTCCAAAATGTAAACCACAATGTAAATCATTGACCATGGTTAGTAACAATGTTTCAATAATTGTACATCAATTGTAAAAAAATTTCCCATCCACAAGTAAAATGTTATTAATAGGGGAAAGGGGAAAAGGGAGAGGACTTTGGGTATATGGGAATCACCTATATTCTGTACGTGACTTTTCTGTAACCTACAGCTTCTTTGAAGACAAAATGAAAAATTAAGACACTGGACAAATAAATGGAAGCAAATGTCACTGTACCTACAAGACAACAGATCTTACAGTGATGAAAGACATAATGTTCAAAAAATTAATTTTTTATTTTTTTATTATTTCAAACTTTTAAAAAATTGTTTGTATTTTATTCATTATTTTAAAAAACCATCATTATTATATCATTTCCTATTAATTGTATTCAGTTATTTTGTTGGCTTCAGTTTTGAAGAAATTTTGGATCACAGAAGGGTTACAACTGTGGCAGGGGAGGATCACTGGTGTGGGGTGTCAGAGATGGGGAATGCATGGGAGGAAGTTCACCTGGGGCGTTCCTATTAGGCAAATGAATGTGTTCAAGTGTTCATGGGGCATTGTCACAGTGGGTGGATATTCACACAATAACCAAAGAAATATCAAATTCCCATCCTGGAGAGCTCTGCCACATTCTCTAATAGGACAGCAAGAATCCCCTGTGTACAGGGGCTCTGACTAGTTAAGAAGGATGGACAATTGACGGCCCCTTGATTGTGATGACTATACTTATGAAACTTTACTGTTGAAATTGAAACTTAGTATTCTATTATAAGGTGGCTAAGCATTACCTCCTGAGAGCCTCCTTGTTGCTCAAATATGGCCTATCTCTAAGCCAAACTCAGCATATAAATGCATTACCTTCCACCCAGCGTGGGACATGATTCCCAGGGATGAGCCTCCCTGGCACTGAAGGATTACTACCAAGC
This sequence comes from Tolypeutes matacus, assembly GCA_026826555.1. Classification (NCBI taxonomy): domain Eukaryota; kingdom Metazoa; phylum Chordata; class Mammalia; order Cingulata; family Chlamyphoridae; genus Tolypeutes; species Tolypeutes matacus. Next base: position 40,265,035 of record JAKSZT010054487.1, on the reverse strand, counting down.
ACCAACTAGCAATGCAACTGAAAAAAGACCTTGACCAAAAGGGAGAAAGGTTAAAGACAAATGAGTTTATATGACTAAGAGACTTCAAAGTGAGTTGGAAGGTCATTTCAGAGGTTATGCTTATACACATCTCAACAGGAACTCATTGACTGCCAGAGTAAATATTATCTCAAATAGTGGGGCTCCTGGGGGGCTCTGGAGACATCCAGACACTACAAGCAGGGCAGACAGCTCAGGAGTTTGGCACCCTGCCAATGAGCCCTTCTTTGGAATTTATACTCCCCAGTGTGATAGCATTGGACTCAGTTGTGTTTCCCCTACACATGGCTCTTCTGCCCCTTTATTTGAACCTATAGTTAGTAGTATTGATAGTTGTATATCCAAGAGACTTAAATCTTTGGGCTGTCCATGTGCCAGTTGGACCCTGAATCTCAACAGAGTTGGAATACCTACTCTCCAGTTCATTGCATTCACCCAGGACAACTAACAAGGAGATGATGACTAACAACGACCATCTCAAGGAACAGAAAGAGTCTGCAACTGCAAGCAAGATAATCCCATCCATTGCCACATGAGATCTAAGCCCCCTCTCAATTAGAGGTAGAGTGGGCATCACCATCACAGAATCCTCAGGATTGGGGAATGGACGATGGACAAGAGTAGACTTACAGTTGTTCTACTGTAGACTTGTTGTGATTGTAGCAATGGAAAAACTTTTATCATAGATGTGGAGGCAGTGACCACTGGAGGTTCTGAGGGAAGGGAGAGGGAAAAATAGGTGTAATTTGAGGGTATTTTCAGGACTTGGGAATTATCCTGAATGACCTTGCAATGACAGATACAGGCCATTGTATGTCTTATAATAACTTGCAAAAATGTGCGGGAGAGTGTAAACTACAATGTAAACTATAATCATCGCTTAGTGGCAATGCTCCAAGATGTGTTCATCAATTGTGGCAAATGTACCACACTAATGAAGGATGTTGTTGATGTGGGAAAATGTGGGAAGGTTAGGGAGTGGGGCATATGGGAATCTTCTATGTTTTTTGTGTAACATTTATGTAATCTAAGTTTATTTTAAAATATAAAAATAAAAAAGTATATTAAAAAAAAAGAAAAAGAAAGATTTCCTTTCCAATAAACTCCTCAGATGATTCTGATTCTAGTGATTTGTCAAGCACACTTTGAGAAACACTGATCTATATATCTCTAAGTATTAAATGTATGTGAAAACTTGGGTTTGAGTAGAAGTCGCAGAATAGATTCAGAGAGTCATGCAGAGCTCATCTATTTCATTGAAGACTTCTGAAATGAAGAGAAACAATAACTATGTATATTGGGCACCTGCTTTGCATAAGACACTTTCACATATTTTATTGCATTTAAAATTTATAACAATCCTGTGCACATTTTACCAATGAGAAAATTGAGAGTAGAAGAGGTAAAATGCCTTTTGCTAAATTATGCATCTTAGTGGTTGTATAGGGATACAAAATTGGATAGTTAACACAATTAAAATATTTTCTATTTATTTATATCAATGGATATACATCAAAAATGTAATAATAGTGAATTCTACTACCTTATATTCTGGCAGTTTTTGTTTTCTTTTTTGAATCTCCCTATATTTTCCAAATTATCTTCAATGAATAAGTTATTTACAAAAAGAAAACAGTAACAACATAAAAATATCCTTATTTTTAGGGTTTCCCCATTGGTTAAGTTTCCCAGCACAGGCTCTGAAACAAGGATTTGCATATGAGTAGTTTATTTGGGAGTTAATCACTGGAAGCCCTGGTAGGGAGTGGGAAAGTAAGACAGGAAAGGGCCCTATACCCACACAGGCCATTAGTGAGCAGGCCACCACCTTGGGCAACTGGAGCTCAGTCCTGCTGGGGACCTCTGGGGAAATGCATAGAGCACTGCTCAGCGTTATCCCACCTGAGGGTTGATGAAGTTGTGCTGTTAAATTCTCCAACTCCCATCCATCATTCCTCCCCAGCACTTACAGCCAGCCCTATTCCTGAGGTGATAATATAAGCCATCAGGGTGCAGGGATGCTGACAGAATCAGCTACATGATTGAAGCAAAGAACTTTAAACTTTAGCAGCATGACTAGCCAGCCTGTCTTCTGGCCAGAGTCACAGTTTGACTTCCTTAAGATGTTTCAGATGTTTACTGCCTCCTAACCAGTCACTTTGCCCATTTTAAAATATGTCTGCAATATTAACTTAGAATGTGACTTGAACATAGATTATACCCTACACACAGGTTACTTTTTCTGCTAAGGTTTTATTTTCTCCTTCTTGTTGAATAAGGATGATATTTTTTTCAAGAAGTATCAACTTATAATCATTGTATTATCCTCCCACTTTGAGCAAGCAGAACACATATGAATTCCCAGGACTCTAAGGACTATGAGATAACGAAACAAGGGAGGTCTGGGTGTGAGGTTTTGTATGAGGTTTCTTTCTCCTGGAAAAGGGTGGAAACCAGTGGGCATCCGCTGTCTTGGACACCCCAGAGGAGAGGTCAATCTTATTGAGACAATTAACTAACAGGTAGGACCTAACAGTCACCATCAATCATAACTTAAATCAGCTGAGATGATACCATTGCTTTTTGGGGAGCAGCAGCCTGGCAGAGGGGCTGTCTCCAGTCATCACCTTCGCTGATAGAACCTTTCCTGGGGGAATTGCCAAATTTGTGTTAAAAAGCAGCTGTTCCCCTTCTTCTCCCCAGGAAATGAGAAAAGTGTGGAAAAGATGGCCAATAACAACTGGGTTACCATCATGTCCCTAGATGTTTGCATCGTCTACACAAATCTATATCAAACTAGAGTAAACTCCAGGCTGCAAAGTGACAAAGAGGAGCAACTCCCTCTATTCATTGTTATCAGAAATGCCAACATAGTCAAATCATGAAACCAGCCTTTTTCATAGCCTGCTTGATGTGGAGAATTGAACGATAGTACCAAAAGTGTGTGATGTTGATCTCCTCAAGGAGCTTATGTTATCTTGAGCTGCACCACAGGAGGTGTTTTTTCCTTTTCCATTATCTGTCTTTTGGCCAAAGGCATTATTGTAAGGAAACGTCCCTCTTTGCTAATGTCAGATACATCCTTCCCTTAAGAGCTCCAAGATTATTAAGATGTTTTCTTCTTGCAATTCTTTCTCTTCTTCTAGATCTCTTGGTAGATGTGCTGTAAGGAACAGCTATGGACCCTAGATACTAGATCCTCAAGAGGATATACAGATTACATATCAATGCTTAAAGTATAATAAGTCACAGGCATGGAGGAACATTCCAAAGGAAGGAGAAGATAAGAACTGGCAGGATCCTGAAATTGCCCTGGTCAGCACTCCACAGCAACACCACTATTGCTCTTACTGGGAACACAGTGATTTTCTGGAAATGACCCTCCTTGTTGAAAATAGGCTGAGCTCTCCCCATAAGCTTTGTTTTCAGTGTGAGAAGAATTAGTTCCAACTTTGTGCACTGGAAGCCTACTCACCCCACACTAAACCTTCATGCTCTCCACCTGACCCCAACCCAACCCAGCTATCCCCTTGAGACAGCTGTTTTAGCCCAAATGGTTCACTTTATCTATCCATCACCATTTTCTGTTTCTCAAGCAGCATTCTGTTTGCTAAATCTTGGATATTCTCTTTTTTTGCTCTTTTTGAAATAGCTTAAATAAGCTATTTCATTTGAACTTTCATTTGAACAATGATCCAAACCAGGAAATCCAGAATTTTAGACCAGATAACTCAATAAGTGGAGTGAAGCACTCTCATTGATACCTCTCGTGTATATTTTCCTTCCTTTCATTATTACTGTTTCTTGCTCACATCCTCTCACAGCGACCTCCTTTCCCTTTGCTTCTGAATTGCCCAGCTTCAGCTCATTCTCCATCATCTATCCTTCATATAGTTGCAGGGTTATGGATGTATCCTTATATTCCCTTGCTCCAAAAACTTTATAAAGGATAGGAACATATTAGGAAGAAATAAGAAGTCCTTTATAACTTTATGAGTAGATTTGTGGAGTTGTGGTAGCCTCGGGCACCAAAGTGCTAGGCTGACTACAGGTGCTGGATTGGAGTGAATAGAACCCTAGAAGCTAACAGCTAAGGCAGGATTCCAAAAATATGGTAAGCAGTCATGATGCAGGCACCAGCCAGCTCCAGGATCCCTAGAGGAAGTGGTGGGGCCCACTTAGTTGGATGGAACACAAGGATGGGCAGATAATTATTATCTGTATCAGGATTCCTTCTTTTTATCAATATCCTTGTTAAAGTCATCCACTTTGTCCTGGTTTGAGTCATTGGTGGACTCCAGAAAATTATGTTCTTAAGCAAAGTCATTCCTGTTCATGT
>JAKSZT010054487.1:40098454-40260647 GCA_026826555.1 Tolypeutes matacus | reverse complement strand
TTAGATTATGGGATACAGGGTGGGTCTTAATCATTTACTGGAGTCCTATATAAACTGAGAAGAGGGAAGAGGAGAGCACCATTTTACCCTGCCATGTGGGAGAGGACTCCAGGATCGCCTGTAGCAGTAGAAAAACAGAGAAACCCAGAGAGGTCGAGAGAGAGGCAGGAGGCTGGAATCAGTGGAGCATCCAAAGCAATGAAGCTGGGAGGAGAGGGGAGAGACAAGCCATATGCCTGATCACCCACAGCTCACCTCAGGGAGATAGTGAGCCTGGAGAAGGCAGAGACTGACCACCATTTTGCCTTGCCACATGGGAAGAGTCCAGGATCACCAGCAGCTGAACTTTGGTGAGACAGCATCTCTGATGATACCTTGATTTGTACATTTTTCACAGTCTCAGAACCGTAAACTTGTACCCTAATAAATTCCCATTACAAAAGTCAACCCATTTCTGGTATTTTGCATTGACAGCCCTTAACAAACTAAAACACTCATCAGTTTCCTGAAGGAAAAAAAAATATTTCTTTATTGGTCTTGATTTATAAAAGGAACTCCAGCAGTTTATTGTTTTCCTCTTCACCATGCCTGCAATTCAGATAGCTTTTAAAGATGAATGGCATACTGCTTTTGGTTGCAGGGCCCAAGAGTTTAAGATTATGCTATGAAATTTAACCAGGAAAAAGCTTGTATATAACACATGATTAACTCATTTTTTCCTTTAACAATAAATTTTAATTAAAATATCAACAAAAATCATTTTAAATGTTTATTACATGATTTACTTAAAAAATGATACCTATTTTACTCTAATTAAAAAAAACATAAACATGTACTTTGATATTTAATTTAAACCTGGTGTATGCGGTCATGGCGCACTTACATTCTAATACTAAAAGTAGTGTATTTCATTTCCAATCTTTCAGGCAAGGCTTTGTGAAAAAAAGAAAGCACATTAAAAAAAAAAAAGGCACCAAACTTTGGTAAAAAATATGTTTATTTCATTAAGTTATGTTTGAGATGTGAATAAAATGAAACAAAGGGACCATAAGTGTGTAGAAACAAATCAAATACTGCCTAAAGTTTGAATTTAGCTTTAAATAATTTTAAAAGAAGGATTTTAAATAAACACTTCCTGAATTAATATCTTTTTATCAACTCTTTAGGATCTCAGTTGCTATTTCACAAACAGAGTTATAATATCTCTCCTACCCCAAAAGAATTTTGTGAAAATTAAGTGAGAAAATGTACATGAAAAAAAATTAGAGAAATATCTTACTCATGTCTAAACATATAAATAAATGACTATAAATATTAAATTTTAGTAAAGGAGCTGAAAATGACCCATCTGCCTACAACAAAGTTATCAAACTGAAGGCACATGAGCCTGCAGATATATTTTCTTTGGTCAATAGTTTCAGTTTTTTTTTAAAAAATTAATTAGTTTCCAACATTTAAAAGTAAAGAGAGTTCCTTTTGAAAATAGCTTTCTAGCTTCTCTTAAAAAATAGGAGTGCTCGCTTTGGCAGCACATATACTAAAATTGGAACGATACAGAGAAGATTTGCATGGCCCCTGCACAAGGATGACACGCAAATTTGTGAAGTGTTCCATATTAAAAAAAAAAAAAAGGAAAATCTAGAAAACTGAGCTTATATGTCTTCTCAGAAAACCTTGATTTGTGCTGAGTAGTGGGGGCTCAGTCTAGGCCTCTCACTAGACCCTCCATTCTCTTTCACCACCTTTCTCACTCATATCATCAGCCTGGACGCCATAGGTATTTGTGACTCCCTACCCCAATCTAAAAAAATGATTTTATTTCCATCTGGCACACCCAAACTCTCAGGGCTCCCAGCTATATTACAGTTGCTTATGGTTGACCACATCAACTAGCATGAGAATAAATTTTTGATTATCACACAAACTTGAAAAGGCTAAAACATCAATTGATTGAGCTGTGTTAAGATATTTTAGCATGAGCATATGATTCACTGCATGTTTATTTTTGAGGTTTTATTTATATAGATGTGTCTTTATTTATGCTTCAGACAACTGTTATTTTGAGGAAATAAAGTAGAGGTGAAGGTCCATCCGTTAGAAGCTAGCATTGTGTTAGCAGATACACCAGAAAAGTCTAACACTTAATCATTTTGTTTATACCTAAATTGGGAAAAAATAGTGTAAATAAATGTAATGTTTTTAGGGAACATAAAATGTTAAAATCAAGTGGCAAATTGCTTTCATTTCTTCACTTCTGACCAGAATTCCTTCTCTTAATTAATTGGCAACAAAAGCATTAACATAACTATTCAAGCAGAGGTCAAATGCCATTCTTCAGGGATATTTTAAAAAGAATACTTTGTTGAGTTTGGACATGATTTAGTTTAATAATTTGGTTTCTTGACATCTTGGGGGCAAGACAAAGTCAACACATTACAATGGTTTGGGGAACTGGGGACAGGGCTAGAAATAGGGGTTGATTTCAGTGGCAAGACTCTAAACACTAGGAAAAACATAGGAATTCCTCTGGGAAAAACATGGAAGAGTGGAAAGGCAGAAGGTGGAAGGTTGGGGTGGGTTGGTGTGTCTGCTCAAAGTGGTTAGACTGTGTTGCTGACCAAAGATGGTAGAAGAATAACTCCCTAGAACACAATCTCTTTAGACCAGTGTTTCTCAAAATTTAGATCATAATCCATTTGTAGATTTTGAAATAAGTTCAAGAGATAATATTTTGTGGACTATATTTAATTGTTCTGTGTGGTCTGCTCCGATACTTTATTTTCTATTGTATTTTATTATTTTTAATAATGGCTATGACTGTCTCATTCTCTTGTTTGGTCTTTCTCCTCTCACTGCACACATGACTTAAACAGAAGAGGCAAAGTAAGAAGAATGCTGCAGACAACCCATTTGCCTCCATCTTATCCTGGGTGGCCACATCTGTTGCATTTGTTTTCTTTAGCCCTATCTCTTGCCATCTCTTGAGTTTGCACTCTAGTAAGCAAACAGTAGGTATTTACCTCTTTCTGGATAGTGGTGTGAAAACTTAAAACATTAAGGCATACTAAAGTATAAATGATGTGAGCTGATTCAAGCAGAACTGATACATAGGTATCAGTAAGAATTAAATGGCAGAGAACAGAAACCACTCTAGCTTCTTTAAGTAGAAAGGAATGCATTACCTGCTATTACGTGGCTTACAAAATCATCCAGAGGGCTGAAGAAATGGGCTTTAGGTCATGCTCTCAAGAATGGCCCACAGGGGGGAGAGGGGCAAGATGCTGTCAGTTTAGGAGAGTACTCACTAACTCACTCTCGGAGGACAGCTGATTTGGGACAGGATCCTGCCTGAGTGGTCTGTTCTGGGGGCATACAGAGTGAGAACCCTGGGGACATTGATCTGGAGGGAGCTGGACCACAAGGTGGATTGCTCAGGAAAGATTCGTGAGTTTTCCCCTGGCTGTGGTAGTTGACACAGATGGCTGAGCCCCATCCTCAGGGAAAAAGGCTGGGACGAACCACGTCTCCCACTGGGAACCCCAGTGAGAGAGAGCGTTCTCCAAGAGTGGGAGGGTTCTGGTGGAGGGTCGAGAGGGGTTTCCTTTCTGTGGATTTGGCTGCCTGGAACCCCTTGCAGCTTTGGGGAACAAAATATCTGGCTTGAAGTGGCACCAGGCTAAGGGGAGTGGTGAATCTGCTGAGGAAGGTTGACCTACCTAGCTACCCAGGGATACCGCCAACTCCCACCAGCAACCCAGGAGAGGGAGCATTCTCTAAGAGTGGGAGGGTTCTGACAGAAGGTGGAGAGGGGTTTCCTTTCTGTGGGTTTGGTTGCCTGGACCCCCTCACAGCTTTGGGAGCAAATAAGCTGGCTTGAAGCAGCACTAGGCTGAAGGGAGAGGCAAATCTGCTGAGGAAGCCTGATTTACCTAACAGCCTGGTGATACTGAGGCTTGGCTCCAGAGGGGGCGGAGTCAGCCAATTTTATCATTCTGCACTGACAAGCATCAGAGCTTCAGCTCCCCTGGGGAGGCCAGGAAGTGGGAAGTGCTTGATTAGTTTTCACGAGCCTATTTAGGGTCCCCTCGGTGAAGGGGGTAGTCTAGAAGAGGCCTTCTTTTGGGTTCCTTATTTCTCCAAAAAAAAAAAAAAAAAGAAAGAAAAATGAAGATAGTCACTTTAAAAAAAAAAAGAAAAAATTTTAACTTAGTTTAATGGCTAAAATCTGCCTCAAAACCTGCAGATAGAACCTTGCAGGGAAATTGGTTGATGAACACAAGCAGGCTGAGAGGTTTCACAAGGGCCCAAGAAGAAACACTGTTCTTCCTTAGCTTTGTTTGACTTCTTGCTTGTGTGGTTGTTTGGTTTTTCTTTGTTTATTTGTTGTCTCTTGCTTTTCTTTCCTCTTTCCTCCCCCCCCTTTTTTTTTCTTTCTTTTTTTAAATTAGGTGCTGCTAGCTTGTCTCTGCTGTGCTGCTTCTTCCATGATTTCCCATTCACTGTCTATATTGATTTTGTTTCCCAACACTATCTCTTTTCCTTCCTTCATCTTTCTGCCTTCTGCTTTCTGTTGTGGTCTTACATGCCACCTTTTTTCATTAGTGCACAACTTCAAGGGTGTCAATTTCTATTCTATCTATTCTGTTTTCTTCTTTTTAAATTATTGTTAACTTTTTCCTTTCAGCCCTTTCTTTACTCTTTCTCTCTCTCCTCATCATTCTGGCCTTCTAAATCATTATATATATTTTCCTCTATTTGGTTTCCCAGTCCATTGTAGGTACTCCACTTTTTTTCCTATTACTCTACACAGCCTACATGATAACGATAAATATTCATTTTACTAAGTCTTATATGGCCCCTCTTCTAACTTTTATCAATATTACTATTATCCTTCTTCCATTCTCACATCTTTTTGATTCCTCTGGCCCTAATACTTTGCCTTCAAGGGAACATAGAAAGAAGCAAGGAAATAAAATAAGAAGAACAAAGTGTCAAAGAGAAAACTTAACACACACACAGAACCATCAGCTAAATAAAACTCTAGAGCAGAGAGAGAAGCTAATCAACTGAATAAACCCATCAAGATAAAATGATGACTAGAGGGCAACAAAAAATTACAAACCACACTGAGAAATAGGAAGACATGGGCCAGTCCAATGAACAAACTAAAAACCAGGAAGAGATGCAGAACATCGAACAACTAAACAAAGCTTTCCAAACAAATATCATGGACCAACTTAATGAAGTGAAGGAACAGATTAAGGTTATTAAGAAGACACTGGGAGAACATACTGAAGAAATTGTAAAAATATATAAAAAGATAAAGGATATGATGGTGATCAATGGCACAATCCAAGAAATCAAAAAGGCGCAGGATTCACATAACAGTGGATTTGAACAAGCAGAAGAAAGAATTAGTGATGTGGAAGACAATACATCTGAAATCAAACAGATAGTAGAACAGATAGATAAAAAGATAGAAAAATCCAGCAGGGATTCAGGGATTTAACCGACAACACAAAATGCACAAACATACGCATTATAGGCATCCCAGATGGAGATGAGAAGGGAAAGGGAACAGAAGGAGTGTTGAAGGAAATAATGGCTGAAAACTTCCCAACCCTATTGAAAAAGATGGATGTACATGTCCAGGAAGCACCCCAAACTGTATAAATCCCAACAGGACCAACTCCAAGACATACACTTGTCAAAATGTCCAATGCTCAAAACAAAGAGAAAATACTCAAGGCAGCAAGAGAAAAGAGAACCATCACATACAAGGGAAACATAATAAGATTAAGTGCGGATTTCTCATCTGAAGCCATGGAGGCAAGAAGACAGTGGTATGACAAAGTCAAAGTACTGAAAGAAAAAAACTTCCAGCCACGAATTCTCTACCCAGCAAAATTGGCATTCAAAAATGATAGAGAGTTCAAAATATTCACAGATAAACAGAAGTTAAGAGAGTATGCCAATAAGAAACATGCACTTCAAGAAATACTAAAGGAAGTTCTACAAGTTGAAAGGAAAAAACAGGGGAGAGAGAGTTGGAGTAGAGTGTAAGAACAACTAAAAAGACAAAAAGAGAAATAAAAACAACATATAACATACATTAACCCAAAGAAAATATGGCTGATGTAAGAAATTTGTTGTGAGTAATAACACTGAATGTTAATGGATTAAACTCACCAGTCAAGAGACACAGATTGGCAAAATGGATAAGGAAATACAATCCATCTCTATGTTGTCTACAAGAAACCCACCATCTACCTGGGGATTCAAGGAGGCTGAAAGTGACTGGCTGGAAAACAATTTTACAAGCAAACAATAGCCAAAAAAAGGCAGGAGTAGCTATCCTAATATCAGACAAAATAGGCTTTAAATGCAAAACTGTTGTAAGAGACAAAGACTATATTAGTAAAAGGGGTAATCTCTCAAGAAGAGAGAACAATCATAAACACTTATGCACCTAATTGGGGTGCCTCAAAATATATGAGGCAAACTCTGGAAAAACTAAGTGGAGAAATAAATGCCTCTACACTTATAGTGGGGGACTTTAATACACCATTATCACCATTAGACAGAACATCTAGACAGAGAATCAATAAAGAAACAAAGACTCTGAATGATACATTAGAGAACCTGGACCTAATAGACATATACAGAACACTACACCCAAATAAAGCAGGATTTACATTCTTCTCGAGTGCACATGGATCATACTCCAAGGTAGACCACATGCTAGGCCACAGAACAACTCTCAATGAAATCAGAAAGATTGAGATTATACAAAGTATTTTCTCTGACCACAATGGAATGAAATTGGAAATCACTAAGGCTGGAGAAACAGATTAGGTACAAAGATATGAAAGTTAAAGAACACACTCTTAGACAAACAGTGGGTCAAGGAGGAAATCTCAAAAGAAATCAGTAACTACCTTGAAACTAATGAAAATGACGACACAGCATATCAAAACCTATGGGATGCAGCCAAAGCTGTCCTGAGAGGGAAGTTCATAGCCATAAATACACAAATTAAAAAAGAAGAAAGAGCTAAAATTGAAGACCTAACTGCACACCTGGAGAAATTGGAAAGACAACAACAAACTAAACCTAAAGGAAGTAGAAAGAAGCAAATAACAAATATTAGAGCAGAACTAAATGAAATAGATAATAAGAAAGCACTAGAAAAAATAAACAAAACCAAAAGCTGATTCTCCAAGAAGATCAATAAAATTGACAAACCCTTAGCCAGACTAACAAAGAAAAAGAGAGAACAGATGCAAATACACAAAATAAGGAATGAGCAAGGGGATATCACTATTGACCCCACAGAAATAAAAAGTATCATAAGAGAGTACTTTGAAAAATTATATGCCAACAAGAATGATAATTTAAAGGAAATGGACAAATTTCTAGAAAGGCAAAAACAGCCTATATTGACGAAAGGAGAAATTGATAAACTCAACAGTCCAATTACAAGTAAAGAAATAGACTCAGTCATCAAAAAACCTCCCAACTAAGAAGAGCCCAGGACCAGATGGTTTCACAGGTGAATTCTACCAAACATTCCAGAAAGAGCTAACACCAATTCTGCTTAAGCTCTTCCAAAAAATAGAAGTAAAAGGAATATTGCCTAACTCATCCTATGATGCCAACATTACCCTAATACCAAAGCCAAACAAAGATACCACGAGAAAGGAAAATTACAGACCAATTTCTCTAATGAACCTAGATGCTAAAATACTCAACAAAATACTTGCTAATCGCATTCAACAACATATCAAAAGAACTATAGACCATGACCAAGTGGGTTTCATCCCAGGTATGCAAGGATGGTTCAATATAAGAAAATCAATCAATGTAATACATCACATAAACAGATTGAAAGAAAAAAATCACATGACCATCTCTATAGATACAGAAAGAATATTCGACAAAATACAGCACCCTTTCCTGATCAAAACACTGCAAAAGATAGAAATAGAAGGAAACTTTCTGAACATGATAAAGGGTATATATGAAAAAACCAAAGATAGCATCATCTTCAATGGTGAAATCCTAAAAGATTGGGAACAAGACAAGGATGCCCACTATTACCACTCCTATTCAACATTGTCTTAGAAGTACTTGCTTGAGCACTGAGGCAAGAAAAAGATATAAAAGACATCCAAATTGGAAAAGAAGTAAAAATTTCATTATTTGCAAACTACATGATCCTATATGTTAAAAGCCCTGAGAAATCTACAACAAAGCTTCTAACACTTATAAAGGAGTTCAGTAATGTAGCAGGCTATAAGATCAATGCTCAAAAATCAGTAGTGTTTCTGTATGCCAATAACGAGCAATCTGAGGAGGAAATCAAGAAAAAAATGCCATTTACAATAGTAACTAAAAGAATCAAATACCTAGGAATAAATTTAACTAAGATGCAAAGGACTTATATACAGAAAACTACACAACACTGTTAAAGGAAATCAAAGAAGACTTAAATAAATGGAAGAATATTCCCTGTTCATGGATAGGAAGACTAAACATCATCAAGATGTCTATCCTACCCAAACTAATCTACAGACTTAAGGCAATCCCAATAAAAATCAACACTGTATTTTTTAAGGAACTGGAAAATCTAACTACAAAATATATTTGGAAAGGTAAGAGGCCCCAAATTGCCAAAGACATATTGAAAAAGAAAAATGAAGTTGGAGGTATCACACTACCTGACTTTAAAACATACTACAAAGCTACAGTGGTCAAAACTGCATGGCATTGGCACAAGGATAGACATACTGACCAATGGAACTGAACTGAGAGTTCTGATATTCAACAATGCCACCAAGCCCACTCAGTTGGGAGAGAATGGCCTCTTCAACAAGTGGTACTTGGAGAACTGGATATCCATATCCAAAAGAATGAGAGAGGAACACCATCTCACAACTCATACAAAAATCAACTCAAGATGGATCAAAGATCTAAATATAAAAGCCAAAACCATAAAGACCTTGGAAGATAATATATGGAAGCATCTACAGGACCTTGTAATAGGAAATGGTTTCATGAACTTCACACCCAAAGCACAAGCAGCAAAAGAAAAAAATAGATAAATGGAATCTCCTCAAAATTAAAAACTTCTGCACCTCAAAGGACATTATCAAGAAAATAAAAAGGCAGCCTACCCAATGGGGAAAATATTTGGCAACCATATATCTGATATGAGCTTAATATCCTGCATATATAAATAAATCCTACACCTCGAAAGTGAAAAAGACAAACAACCCTTTAAAAAAATGAACAAGTGACCTGAAAAGACACTTTTCCAAGGAAGAAATACAAATGGCTAAACAGCACATGAAAAAATGCTCAACATCGCTAGCTATTAGGGAAATGCAAATCAAAACTACAATGAGACACCTTCTTACACCCATTAGAATGGTGGCTATTTAAAAAAAACAGCAGACTATAAGTGTTGGAGAGGATGTGGAGGAATGGGAACATCCACTTCTGGTGGGATGGTAGAACGGTTCAGCCACTGTGGAGGACAGTTTGATGGTTCCTCAGAAGACTAACAATAGATCTGTATAATCCAGCTATCCCACTGCTGGGTATATACCCAGAAGAATTGAAAGCAAAGACACAAAGAGATATATGCACACCAATGTTCATAGCGGCATTGTTCACTGTTGCTAAAAGTTGGAATCAACTCCAGCGCCCATCAGCAGAAGCATGGATAAACAAAATGTGGTACATACATACAATGGAATACTAATCAGCTGTAAGAAGGAATAAAGGGCTAACACATGGAATAACATGGATGAATTTTGAAGACCTTATGTTGAGTGAAGCAAGCCAGGCATTGAAGGATGAACAGTACATGACCTCACTGATATGAATTGAGAAAAGTGAGCAGTCTCTGAGAACCATTGTCTAAAAGATAGGTTAACAAGAGAGAGAAAGAGAAGAGAATGTTGTGAGCCATCACCCATATGGACATAATCTATGGTAAAGTGATAGAGTATAGTTGCGTATTGAAGGATAGGATAGGTGGGTAGTGATATTACTGGGTTTGGTGGTGCAGGGTCAACAGGTGGGTAGATTAGGAAGGGTGGGCTAGAATACCCAGGACACTGGGGGGAGAGATGACAGAGGGACCAGGTAAACTTGGGATTTGTGGGTATGACGTTGAAAGTGTAGGGGTGGGAATGCTCTTACGGCAATATGACAAAGGAGTGTCACTGGTTTAGGGTGTTGGTTGCGGGGGGCATTCAGGATGGGGTGCATTTGGAATTGGCTTCTGGGGAGTGTGTGAGTGTTCATCCTGTCATAATGTGTTGTGTCAGTAGGTGGAGACCCGCACAGTGAGTGGGAAGGAGATGGGCCCCCATCTTTGGGAAGACCGATTCACCCAGAAACAGACAGGTGGGTGTCTCTTATGAGCAAGGATGGATACTAATAGGGGAAGACAATCAGCGTGTCAAGACTTCTTGTTGCATGTAACTATGAATCTTGTCATCCAATGAGTCAAGACAGGGGGGTGTCATGTGCCCCAGAGGGATGGGGAGGGAGGAACAGAATAGATCAAACAGGGGGTATTTAGTGGTCAGGGGAAATGTTTTTCATTACCTTACAGTGATGGACACAGGACATGGTAAATATCATCAAAAATTATTAAATTGTACTGTCTAAAATGTAAACTATACTTTAAACCATTGACAATGTTTAGTAGTTATGCTTCAGTTTCTGTATAACAGTTATAACAATGCTTCCAGCCACATACAAAAAGGTTTTAATATGGGCTGAGGAAATGGGGAGGAGGTTGGGTATATGAGAGTTTCTAATATTCTGTGTGTGACTTTGCTGTGACCTAAAACTTCTTTGAAAATTAAATGAAAATTTGGGAGTGTCTGGGGAGTGAGAGGGGGAAGGTGCCATGGTATAGACTGGACACCAGATAATGCAGTGATTAAAGGAAAAATGTTTAAAATTAAAAAAAAATTTTTTTTCCCATTTTTTGAATATCCTAATCCTTTAATTTTATTTTATTTTTAGTGGTTTTTTTTTAAGTTTCCATGTATTTTATCTCTTATATTTAAACTTACCACTATTATTTCATTTTCCTATTAATTGTATTTGGTTATTATATGGGCTTCATCTTTAAGGAAGGTTTGGATCACAGAAGGGTTACAACAGGGGCAGGAAAGGATCATTGGTGTGGGGTGCCAGGGATGGGGGTTTCATGGGAAGCTCACCTGAATATACATAAAAGATATATAAAATTGTTCAAATGATCAAGGGGTGGGGCATGGTCACAGTGGGTGGAGAATCACTCAATAAATGAGAGAATACTGAATTCCCAGCCTGGAGAGCTCTGCCACACTCTCTGAAGGAGCAGCAACAGTCCCTCAAGTACAGGGGCAGTATCTGGCAAAGGAGGATGGTCCACTAATGGGTTCTTGTTATTGATGACTAGCCTTACAAGTCTTTGCTCTTGTAATTGAAACTTAGCCTATTATTATGGGGTGCCTAAGGGTTGCCACCTGAAAGCCTCCTTGTTGTTCAAATGTGGCCTCTCTCTAAGCCAAACTCAGCATATGAATGCATTACCTTCCCCCTAGCATGGGACATGACTCCCGGGGATGATCCTCCCTGGCAACGAGGGATTACTACCAAGTGCCAAATGGCAATATGACTGGAAAAAGACCTTGAATAAAAGGGGGAAAAGATAAAGACAAATGAGTTCGTATGGCTAAAAGACTTCAAAGAGAGTTGGGAGGTCATTCCAGAGGTAATGCTTACACACACCTCAGTAGGATCTCATAGAACACCAAAGTGGATATCATCCCACACAGAGGGCTTCTGAGGGCTCTGGAGACACCCAGGTCCTATATAAGGGGGGATAGCTCCAGAGATTGATGCCTTATCAGTGGGCTATACTTTGGAATCTGTGCTCCTGAGAGTGACAGAGTTGGACTCAAATAAGTCCTCCCTGCACATGGTCCATCAGTCCCTTCTATTCAAACCTATTTGTGGTGCTGGAGTTTGTAGGTGTACTTCCAGACACTGGAGCCTTTGGCCTGCCCATGTGCCAGCTGTGCCTGGAATCTCGGTGGAGCTGCAACTCCTACTCTACAGCTCAATGGACTCACCCAAGTCACTTGGCGAGGAGATGATGATGGACAATGGCCATCCCAGGATCCCAGGGAATGGAGAGAGTCTGCAGCTCCAGGCAGGATAATCCCATACATCTTATCCATGGGATATAAGCCCCCTCTCACTTGGAGGTGGAGTGGACATTACCATCCCAGACTCCTCAGGATTGAGGGAAGAGCTATGGACTAGAGTGGACTTATTAGTATTCTGTAGTAGACATATTGTGACTCAAGCAATGGAAAAAATTACAACATTCATGTGGAGCCACTGGCCAGTGGATGCTTTCGGGGCAGGGAGATGGAAAAGTAGTTGTAATACAGGGACTTTTTTGGGACTTGTGAATTATCTTGAGTGACATAACAATGACAGATATAGGCCATTTTACATCAGCATGCAACATGCAGAGCTGAGTGAGAGAGAGTGTGGTCTACAATGTGAACTATGGTCCATGCTTAGTGGCAAAGCCCCAGGATGTGTATATCCATTGCAGGTGATGTGCCAAACTAATGAAAGATGTTTATATGGGAGGTTATGGGAGGTGTGGGAGGTGGGAAACATGGGAATCCCTGTAGTTTTTGTGTAACATTTTTGTAATCTAAGCATCTTTTAAAATATTAAAAAAAAAAAAAAAAAAAGAAATGGCCCACAAAGTGGGTCATCAAAAGAACTACTACCCATAAGCAAATTAAAGTTAGGAAACTTAGTCTCTTTCTTGGTATCCCTATGGTTAGTCTGGATCATCTATGATAGCACTGCTGGGTCTTCCAGAGAGCTTGGCTACCAACATTCTCTGTGACTTTGGCAAATGATTTGTTCTCTGTGAGTGTCTGTAAAATGGATAGTATCTACTCCCATCAAGTTTATTATTTTTTTTTAAGATCAAGAAAGAAAAGTTGCCCACACAAGACTTGACACAATAAACGTTAATTCCTTTTCTTTTGATAGATTGAAAAAGTGGAAGAATGGTTGTCTTTCTGAATCACAGAAGTATTTATAGACATAAACTCATGTTTCTGAATAAGCATGATTGAACTGAAATTAGTGTAGTTCCTCCTTATACAAATATTGTGGCGCATGGTAGTAGACTGGAATCTAAATAGTTTAGATTTTGAGTCCCTACTCCATGATCTATGAGCTGTGTGATCTTGCTTAATTTATTTAACCTCTCTGAGCTTCAATTTCTTCACATATAAAAGCATTTGGGTGGATGTGTAAAGCACCTGACACACAGTAGGTAATCAACAAACAAATATTTTTATTGTTGTCAATTCTATCTTTATTTTAATTGTCCTCTGTAGCAGTTTGATATTGTTTATGAATTCCAAAAAATAGAAATTGGATTATGTTTGTAAACTGATTTATTCCTCTGGGCATATTAGATTATATTGGCTTCAGAGGTTTCACTTTTACTTAAATAATAACTGGGGCTTTGATTGAGCCACATCAGTAGGACCATCAAGGGGCAGGGACTCACAGAGAAGCCTGACCACAGAGAAGGGAGGTTGGAGTTTTGATCCTGGGGCCTTGGAAGTAAACACACAGAAGAATGCAGAGGAATAGAGATGGCTCTGTAGACACAGCAGAGGCCCTGGGAAGAGAGACGAACCTCATAGCCTACAGCTGCAGCTGAGCCTGGAGAGAGCCGAACCTTATACCAGCCTATAGGTGAGATTGGAAGGAGCTGGGACCATAAAGCCTTAAGAGGAAGAGGAAGGCTGGACCCTCACAGACATCGCCCTCCATCTTGCTCCAACACGTGGCCAATGACTTTGGGTGAGAAAGTACCTCTTATGGCACCTTGAGTTGGACTCTTTAGGGCCTTGTGACTATAAGCTTCTACCCCAAATAAATACCCTTTATAAAAGCCAACAGATTTCTGGTATTTGGCATCAGCACCCCTTTGGCTAACTAATACATCTTCTATTTATTTATTTTTCATTAATAGTGTTCCTTTGCATAGGTACATCACAGTTTATCCATTCCTTTGGTGATGGACATCTGGATTGTTTCCAATTTTAGGTTATTATGAATATATCTGCTATTAACATCCTAGCAAATGCCTAGGACTGGAATTGCTGGGTCATATATGGTTGGTGTATGTTCAGATTTATAAGAAACTGCCAGACCTTTTCCCAAAGTTTCTGTATCATTTTGCACTCCCAGAGGCAGTTGCAACTGCTCCACATCCTCACTAGCACTTGGTTTTGTCTCTTGTTTTTTATTAGAGAAGTTGCAGGTTTACAGAACAATCATGCATAAAACACAGGATTTTCATAAACCAACCCATTATTAACACCTTGCATTGGTGTGTACATTTGTTACAATTGATGAAAGCCCATTTTTAATATAGTACTATTAACTACAGTCCATGGCATAACTTAGGGTTAACTGTTTGTGTAGTGCAGTTCAATGGATTTTTAAAAAATATTTTTCTAGTACCATATATACAATCTAATATTTCCCTTTTTAGCCACTTTCAAATACATAATTCAGTGCTGTTAATTATGTTCTAAATGTTGTGCTACCAGCACTGCCATCCATTACCAAAACTTTTCCATCGTCTCAAATAGAAATTCTATACACTTAAGACTTAACTGCCCATTCCCTACTCCCACGCCATCCCCTGGTAACCTGTATTCTAGATTCTGACTCTATGAGTTTGCTTATATTAATTATTTCATATCAGTGAGATCATACAATATTTGCCCTTCTGAGTCTCTCATTTTACTCAGCACAATGTCTTCAAGGTTTATCCATGTATCAGAACTCCATTCCTTTTTACAGCTGAATAATATTCCATTGTGTGTATGTATCACGTTTTGTTTATCCATTCATTGGTTGACTAACAGTTGGGCTTTGGCAATTGTGAATAATGCTTCTATGAGCATCAGCATGTTCTATAGATAGAGAAAATGCTTTCAGTCTGGAGGAAAAAACAATGCAAATCTCTAATGTAGGGTTTTTTTTTTTTGTTTGGGATGTTTCAAATTTTATGTAGTCACCAATTACCCTGCTTCATTGCTCAGACCATACATTTGTATCACTAGATCTTCCTCCATACAATAGTCTCTTCACCATCCCCATCTTCCCAACTGATCTTATTGTATCCTTCCAACCAAAAGCAAGATAAAAAGCTTGTTTTTTGCTTATTTCTGAA
The DNA here is from genome assembly GCA_026826555.1 of Tolypeutes matacus. Lineage (NCBI taxonomy): Eukaryota > Metazoa > Chordata > Mammalia > Cingulata > Chlamyphoridae > Tolypeutes > Tolypeutes matacus. The sequence continues at coordinate 40,245,343 of JAKSZT010054487.1, read as the reverse complement.
AAAGCAATTGGAATGACCTTGGAAGTCGGAATGTTGCCTAGTTGATAATAGCTATTGTTATTTTAAGACCTGACATATCAGAATTCCTCAATTAATGTTTTGCACATACAGTTTGTCCATGTGCAAAATATTAATTGAAATGTTGAAGTCTGAATTCATTTGCTCTAAATAGGTCTAAGAGAACTGGCTTATTTACTATCAATAGATTGCTTTGATAGTAAATTTAATAACTGGTTAAGAAAGCAGAAAAAAACAACACTTTAAATTTGCCATCATTTGGAAATGAAACAGATCCTGGCAAGCCATTTTACTGTGTAAAATAGATTATGTTATGTCATATTCACTGATGATAGATCTTCTAGGTACTTCACACATACTAAATAATAACCTCTTCCAGTATCTAACAATTACAAAATTAGACTTGGCTTGCTTTTGAATGGAAAAAATCCCTTTTCAGTATATAAGTATTGTGAAAAAATCTGTGGGTGTAGTAAGCCCTTGTGTATCAGTGGGTCTGAACTATCAAGCAAATAAAAGACACACAGCCTATATTTTCCTATGGAGTGAATAGTACCAAACATAAATATTGCAGCATTGAACATAAAACACCCTATGCAAAAATATAGACCTTGTTTGTTTGATTCCCCTAATGCTTTAAAAAAGCTTACATCTAGGGTACTATAAGTACTATATTTAAGGATCTAATTCAATTTAAGGGGTTCTACACTGCCTATAAATTTTTTTATTGAATTACTGCCTATTTTAAATTCAAGGCAATGCATTGTTCTATGCCAGCAAACCTTGTTAGGTACTTAATGATAGCAATAATATATAAGCAGTGACTAAAATACTTGTTGGAAAATAAGTCATTAGTAATTACTGGCATCATCTTCCCATCAGAGTTCAGAAAATATTGTGCAAGGACTATTATTATTTTAAAAATTAATATTTATAGAACTCCTACTATGTGTATGTTCCTGTTTAATGTGTCATTTAATCATGTTACCAATCCTGCTAGGTAGGTTTTTTTAGGGAGGAATCCATATTCCCCATCTTTACACCACAGAAGGTGACTTTCAAATTCTCTCCTAGTTTGGGGACTATTGAAAGGAACATTTCTAGTTTTATTCTCTCTTCTCCTGGAGAGGAAGAAGAGCTGATATGACTGTTGGGAGCCTGGCAGCCAGTGGGTCACATCCCATACATCCCACACTGTTTTACTTCACTAGTGAGAGAGAAGTTCTACTCGCCTCTTTTGAGCTGCTTCTTCTTAGATGAGTGAGAAGGATGTGAGCTCTTCCTTGGCTCCCTCTCCCCTTGCAGTAACAGAGGCAAGGTACATTCCAGAATCCATTGTGTTCTCTTGAGTTCTCTGGTGTCTTGCCCTGGGGCAGCAGCCAGTGAGTGTCACTGCCACTAATAGTGAGGCAGACAGATTTCCAAGCAGCAGACACAGCATTTATACCCAGAGGCTGCTTTGCACAACCTTCTTGCAGACCTTACCTATGCTGGCTGCTGAGGTCTAGATTCAGGGGAGCGGGGAAGAGAAGGAGATGGTCACTTTGGCCTCGGTTATCAGCCATATCCTCCATCCAATTTTTAACAGACATCCTGAAATAAGCTATTTTGATCTCCACCCAGCTCCCTGTTCTACTCCTTATCATGAGGCCTTGAAGGACGGGAGAAACATGTAACTGGGATCCAAAACAACAGGAGTAACTCTCTTCATTTTCATAAGGAAACACGAGACACCCAAAGAGGTAAATGACTTGTTCAAAGTCATATGCCCCAATTGACCATGTAAACAGGGTATAGTTTATAAAAGTGGTCTTCAACATTAGATGTGCAAGGTAATCCACTGCGTGTGCAAAGAAAATGTTAGAACTTCTATTTATATTTATTTTTATACTAAAAACGATGAAGACACTAAGCTTTACTCACAATTAATGTAGGGCTCAAAAATGACAACTTCATTAGAAATGTATGTGACGCAGTCAATTTGCCACCCATGGTATACAAGGTTATACAATGCTGAGGGGTTTACAGCATCACCTCATGCTCTCGTTTGCTTTTAGGGTATTACGATGTATTGAGCTGGTATGTGCACTGTTGAGTACATGTAATGAGTTTATTATCTAGTTTTAGGTAAATTAACAATTCTCACAAAATAGGTAAGTAGCTTAAAGAAGATACCTGTAAAAAATTTAAAAATAGAAGAGAATACTAATAATGAAAATACAGATGAACAACAAAATGGTAGCATGAACTTTCTCCTACAGTAGGACCAGGTCTTTGTCATATTATAAGGGGAAAACTTACTTATAATCTAATCAGATCCCAAAATACATTGAAGTTAATTTTTAAAAAAATATTATGAAGACTATTTGAAATATAGATTTCATCTACTGTCTTTAATAATGGACTGTACCTTGCCTTTAGATATTAATTGATAGTTTAAAGTAATAGCAATCAGCGATGAAATCTAAGAATATAAACCATAAAGTAAGTCTTTTTTTTTCTTGATACTTAGAATCGCAGGAAACTCATCCCAATATTTTACAAAATTTCGCTAAAGATCATAATAAATATTTAGAAACCTTTGAGGGTTTCTTAATGTAATAATGAAATAACACTAACATAGTAATATATATACACTATTCATACACACACATATACTTTTAATTATTTATTTATTTTAAATTAATTCTTTCTTTTTTATTAGGATGGTGAGAATTCAAGTAATTGGGGACTCCTGTACTTGAGGATTATTGTAAGCCTAAAGGAAGATTTCAGGTGACACATTAGAAAATGAAGAAATGGATAGCTACCTGAATCCAAAGGAATATATTGAATATATTGGGTTAAACCAATGGATTAAAGCAATGGGGTCAATATAACTCAAGTACATTTTTAAAAGATAAATTTCAAGTGCTACTTTGGGAAATGGAAAATCTCAGCTTTTTCATTGTAGGATGGGTAAGCAGCAGTGTAAAAGAGGAGACAAGTGAGAAGCTTTGTCTTGGCAGAGTATGATGTGGCTGCCATGAAAGGCAAAGAAGTCTTCTGTCTGTGAGAACTGAACTATTTCTTTATGCAGAATTTTGAACAATTAGACACCAAGGGCATGGTTTGAGGTCAGAGTATCATTTTAAAGAGCACTAGAAATAACTAGAAGCACATCCAAAAGAGAAGCAAAAGGATTCAGTTTTTGGAATTGAGCATAGTAACTGAAAAATTTCCTCAGAGTGGTCATGAGCCTGCTATTTTTTAAAGGATGACTATGTAAAAGGAGGATTAAAATTCAGGGTGGTGCTAAGGCAGCCTTGTGTTCCTCATTGAATTCACTCAACTGCCTCCCTCCTTTGGGAAGTGCCACTCAGCTCCAGACCACACCATTTGTTACCACTTTGCTAAGCTACTTGAGCTGGCTGAAGTCTGGGTTGAATTCTGGGGTCTGAATGACCCTCACACCCCTCAGGCTGAGCCTGGCCTTGAGGAGTTGCTCACCACTTTAGCCCTTAAATGTGGGGCTTGAAATCTGGCTTCCCAAGTGGCCACTGAAGGCCAGCCGTGGCAATTTGAAGACATAGGGGAATTAGTGCTGCCTGGGGGTAATCACTGATCTAAGGCAAAAGGATGTGTGGGAGAGTTTGGCAGAGAAATGCCCCCTCCTTTATCCCGTGTGTGAACCACCCCACTTTGAGTGAGGACAACTGCTGAGCATTTATTTCCTTTTTGACTCCCTCTATCCTGGGCTTGCAGCATCCAAATATAATATCCTCACTTTTACCCTTACATCAGGCTCTGCTTTCTAGAAGAGTTCGGCAAAAACAACTAGTCCACAGGATGTTAATGAGTTGTTTTAGCTTGCTAAACGCTGCTGAGGCAATATACCAGAAATGGGTTGGCTTTTACGATGGGGATTTATTAGGTTAAAAACTTATGGTTCTGAGGCTGTGAAAAGTGTCCAAATCAAGGCTCCATCAGGAGATCGTTTCTTCCCAAGCTGCAACTGTTTGCGACCAGGCACATGGCAGTGTTCCTCATTTCTCCCCTTTTCTCTGAGCCTCATTGCTTTCAGCTTTGGGCCGCTCCATCTGTGGCTTTTTTCTCTCCCGGTTTCATTGATTTCAATTTCTGGAGGCTTCTCTCTGTCTCTGTGGATTTTTTCTTTATCTGAAGTTGTTGTTCCTCCATTCATAAACAACTACAGTCAAAGAAGTAAGACCTACCCTGGGTCACTTAATCTAATCAAAGACCACAGACTGAAATAATTTAATCAAAAGTTCCCACCTACAATAGGTTTACATGCACAGGAATGAATTAGCCCTAAGGACATGATTTTCTGGGGTCAACAAAAGCTACAAACTGCTATATAAGTGATATAATAAGAATAAGAATAATGAAATATTTTGTGGTCAAATGTATTTGGAAAAGTTTGTATTAAATAAAAATAAACTGATTTACTTATTAAAGTACTTCTTAAATAGGGAAGATACTCTAAATTGTTTTCATTTTTCTTAGAAATATTTTTCTAGAGGCATGGATAATATTATTATTATTTAAAGATTTTATTTATTTATTCATTTATCCCCCCCCCCCTTGCCGCTTGTGCTCGCTGGGTCAGCCAACCACGCCGTGCGGGCGGGCCCGCCCCCACCAGGAGGCCCCGGGAACTGAACCCGGGGCCTCCCATATGGTAAACGGGAGCCCTACTGATCGAGCCACAGCCGCTTCCCATGGATAATATTAGATTAAACACAAAATGATTGGCAGAATGAGGAGCTATGTTTCAACTTAACTTGAAGAGCTTATTGTCAAATCTTTCAAAGGTAGGGTAAAGCAGCTTCAAGAGGTTGTTAATTTCCCATTAATGGGTTTCATTATATCTTGGGAATATCCACATGGCAAGGAGATGGTAAAAGGGTTCAAGGCACCAGATGAACGCTAAGGTCCACTCCAATATTCAGAGTCTACTGTTTCACTATATTATCTAACATTTTTATTTTGATGACTGGTCTGATTTTTCCATTATTTCTATCAGATCATATGGACATTCCATTTACAATATTATGTTTGGGTATTTCTTTGAAAGAGTTGTTCACCTCCTCTATCCTGGGCCTGGCCTTCTTAGCATACTACATAGCTGTTTCAGGACATAAAGTATCTAGAAAAGCTTATGATATATAATTGGTGGCAAATAAATGGTAGTTTTGTTATCATTAATTTTAAAAAGAAGAACATATTACCAGATTTGGTAAATAACATGAAACAGTGGATCAGCAAAATGATCTTAAGGGATTTGAATCTTGGTGACCAGTGCCTTGAATTTCATGACCAGACTTACTGAGTTATTTATAATTAATGTTATAATCATGCCATGCTCTCTCATACCTTGTGCCTTTGTCTTTTATCTCTATTTGTAATGCTCTTTTCCTTCTAGTGTGCCTGGAAAATACTCACTCATCTTTTATGTATCATTTGAAAATACATTCCTCCTTTAACTTCCCCAGATAAATTAATGACCCTTTCTCTTATGCTTCTCCAGCATTTTATATTAGGCAGAATCTCAGCAGAAAGCTGAGGTGATTCAAATAAAAAACTCCAGATGGTTCAAACAAAGAAACTATTTATAAAGGAACAAGCAAAGGATGTTAATGCATCCAGAGACTAGAAATGATGAAAATCCACTACCACCTCTAGGGATGAAGGGGCAAGAGAAAAAGGGAGTGTTACCAGAATCCAGTGAGAACTGGAGCTCTGGAGCAGGAAAGATTTTGTCATGGTAGGACTCAGCTACTGCCAGAGACATGCACTTATGCCATCCCTGATTAACCCAAACTAACTTGAAATCAGTTGGCAAGGGAATCTGTATGGTATAGTCCTCAGGGGTCTGTCTCCTTTCTATGGAACAGGGAGAAGAATGGACATAGGAGGACTGGAGACATATGGAGAATAACTTTCATATTGGCAGTTTTATCCAATTTATCACACTATATTTGCTTTTCTATATGCCTATTTTCCTTCTCCTTCAACAAAAATATAGTGTCTTTTATCTCAATATTCTAAGCACATAATAGTATAGCAATAAGCATACGTTGAATGAAGGAAGGAAAAATGGGAGGGAGGGAGGGAGGAAAGATTTGAGTTATATGTTAAACATAGGTAATATGAAGTAGCAGTGAGATTCCAATGAGACACTATAATTCTAGGAATTGAAGGTCTAGAGCTGAATCAAGAAGCTATAGATAGTGACTTAGAAACCAAATAATACAACATTTGCACTGTGGGCTTCCAAATGAGCAGGTTCTGATGCCTTTTGACTTCACTTTGCATTGGATTTCATTTTTATTAGCTTTAAATTTCATTTCATAATATTCTCTCATACAAGGTAGATATTCATTATTTTAGAGGTGTCACAACCTCATCACTGTATTAATTAGAGGTATTTGTAAATAAGTTTTTGAACTTAAGTTACCTGATTTTTTTATAATAATTTTTTTTTTAAAGATACTAAGATTACATAAATGTTACACAAAAAAACATAGGGATTCTCAAATGCTCTACTCCCCACACCTCCCACACCCTCCCACACCCTCCCACAGAAACATCCTTCATTAGTGTGGAACATTCATTGCAATTGATAAACACATCCTGGGGCTTTACCACTGGTCATGGACCATAGTTCACATTGTAGTCTACACTCTCTCCCACACTTTGCATGTTATGGGATGATATAAAATGGCCTATATCTGTCATTGCAATGTCATTCAGGATGATTCCCAAGCCCCCCAAAAGCCCCCATATTACAACTGCTTTTCCCTCTCCATGCCCCCAGAGCCTCCAGTGTTCACTGCTTCCACATCAATGTTGTAATTTCTTCCAGTGTTAGAATCACAATATGTCTAGAGTAGAATACTAGTAAATCCACTCTAGTCCATAGTTCATTCCCTGATTCTGAGGATGCTGGGAGGTGATGTCCACTCCACCTCTAATTAAGAGGAGGCTTCAATCCCATACAGCTGATGGAAGAGACTCTCTTGATTGCAGTTGTCAGCTCTCTCATTTCCTTGGTATGGTGGTTGTCAATCCTCACTTCCTTGTTAGTTGTCCTGGGTGAGTCCAATGAACTGGAGAGTAGCTGTTGCAACTCCACTGAGGTTCTGGGTCCAGCTGGAACATGGACATCCCAAAGACTCCAGTCTCTTGGACACACACCTACAAACCCCAGCACCAAGAATAGGTTTAAATAAAGAAGGGACAGATGAGCCATGTGTAAAGAAGCCATAATTGAGTCCATCTCTGTCACTCTCAGGAGGCCAAACTCTAAAGTAGGGCCCACTGGCAAGGCACCAAACTCTGGAGCTATCTGCTCCAGAGCCCTCAGGAGCCCCACTATTTGGGGTAGTATCCACTTTGGCAGTCTATGAGATCCTTCTGGGATGTGCATAAGCATTACCTGTGGAGTGACCTCCCAACTCACTTTGAAGTCTCTTAGCCATATAAAACTCATTTGTCTTTACCTTTTCTCCCTTTTATTTGAGGCCTTTTTCCAGTTGCATTGATAGTTGGTGCTTGGTAGTAATCCCTTGGTGCCAGGGAGGCTCATTCCTGGGAGTCATGTCCCATGCTGGCGGGAAGGTAGTGCATTTATATGCTGAGTTTGGCTTAGAGAAAGGCCACATTTGAGCAACAAGGTGGGTCTCAGGAGGCAATTCTTAGGCACCCCACTACACTAGGTTAAGTTTCAATTTCAAGAGCAAAGGCTCATAAGCATAGTCATCAATATCAAGGCCCATCAATGGATCATCCTCCTTCACCAGTCATTGCCCCTGCACTTGGGGGACTGTTGCTGCTCCATTAGAGAATGTGGAAGACCTCTCCAGATTTTATGTACTAATCTTGTTACCATGATATATTTGTTTGGATATTTTGAGTATTATAAGACATTTATTCTCTGTTCATTATCAAATGTTCTTATTCCTCTGGTAACAAGCTACTATTTTAAAAGGTTTTAGATGGATTACTTGAGACCTACAGAGGAAGATACGGTTTCTTATAAAATCTATATGATGGTGCTAAATATTAAGTGTTTCAGAAAGAATTGTACTATTCAGTACAAACACTAAATTTGCACATAGGTGATTTAAAAAAAATAGATATACAGTGATCAAAAAATGAAATCTCCAAGAGAATGAAAGAAAGATAGAAAAGATTCTAAGGTATTTGTTTGTTTTATACTTTGCTTTAAGTATTTTTTAAAAATATTTAAATTATGATATTTCAAAGAGACCAGGGCAATTATAGTTTGCAGGACAGAGTACTATAGAGGAGAGATCTGCCGAGAGACAGAAATCCCAAAATCTTCAGAGTCCCTCTGAATATTAGCTGAATACTGATCAGTTTATCCATATAAGAAAACTACCCATGGCTGGGGAAAACCAACCAAAACTATTAAAGGGAAGAGTACAGGAAGCTCACACAAGACAGGAAATAGTGCTTATTCCTACCAGTCAGCTGGAAAATCTCATAATCCACAGGACACTGAGTAGAGTAAAAAGAACGACCTTTTTATCAGTAAAGGGGAATAATTAGACCTAGACTAAGTTTTGCTTTGGTCCCACTTGACAGATCTTAAAAGTTAGACCCCAAATTACTATATTCTTTCCAAGCAACTTCACTTGTCCCAGAATAAATTTCAAGAATACTTACAGGAATACAAAATTATCTAGTCCCCAGCAGGGCATCTAATGGGAAATTAGCAGGCATGCAAAGAGGTAGGAAAATATGACCTATAATAAATAGAAAAACCAACTAAATCTGACCCAGAACTGACACAGATGTTAGAATTGATAAAGACATTATATTTCGCTATAGCAGTATTTCATATTTTCAAAAGCTTAGAGGTAAAATTGAACATGTTAAGGAGAGACATGGAAGACATAAAAATATGCAAATCCTTCTATAGATTAAAACTATAATGTAAGGGATGAAAAATACACTAGATGGTATAAATAGCAGATTAAACATTGCTGAGGAAAAGATTAGCGAGTGTGAAGACATAGCAATACAAACTATTCAAAATAAAACAGAGAGGGAAAAAAGGACTTTAGGAAATGAATGCATCAGAGCATTGGGACAGCTTTAAGTGGCTTAATAATAAGCATATTTTTGGAGTCCTTAAGAGGAGGAGCAGGAAAATATTTCAAGAAATATTGTCCAAAATTCTTCAAATTTGAGGAAAACTGTAAACCCACGGTTCTAAGAAGCTCAGCCAGCCCTATGCACAAAAAAAAAAAAAAAAAAAAAAAAAAAGGAGAAAACTACACCATGGCATATCATAATAAAATTGCTCAAAACCACTAACAAGGAGACAATCTTAAAAGCAGTCAGAGAAGAAAGATAAGGAGGAATATAGCAAATTTGTCATTGGAAACAATGCAAGTGAGAAGATAGTGGAATAATATCTTTAACATTCTAAGAAACAAAGCCAAATCTGTCAACCTAGAATTCTCTAGCCAGTAAAAATATCTTACAAAAACAAAAGCAAAACACACACTTTCATACAAAAGAAATGCTGAAAGAATTAATCACCAGTAAACCTTTTACTGTGAGAGTGATTAAAGGAAGTCCTTCAGACAGAAGGAAAATGATTCCACAAGCAAATATGGATCTTCACAAAGGAATGAAGAACACTGGAAATGGTAGCTACATTGGGTTGATGTATATGATTATTTTCCTATTATTTAAATATTTTAAAAGAAAATAGACTGCTTAAACAAAAGTAAAAACAATGTAGTGTGTGGTTTTTAACAGATATCGTAGTAAAATATATCATGACAATAACACAAAGGCCAGAAACAGAGACATAGTACACTATTTTTAGGTTCCTATATTATATATGAAATGATATAGTATAACTTGAACATTGAGTGATAAGGTAGAGATGCATACTAGAAACCCTAAAGCAGCTACAAAGCAAAGAGTTATAGCTAAGAAACCAACAAAAGAATCATAAAAATACTCAATCAAATATTAACGTATTTTAAAAGACAACAGCATTTTTATGATCCCACATGAAGGCAAAGTGTTTTATATGCTGTGCAGTAGTAATATTTTTACCAATTATAACTACTATAATTAGTATTGTTTTCCTCTGGTGTCTTAGTCCGAGGTATATAGCTCATGGAATAGAATAATAAATATGTTGTTTAGACCAGGAATCTTTTACCATTTTTCAACAAAAGTGACCCATATTCATTGTGGTAATAATGCTTTATGTGGATGCATTGCTGAAACATCTTGCCTTTCTCTGCCATACAAGAACAAATTTCAAAATATGAGGGAGTCAGCGTGACAACATTGACCTGGTATCTTCTTAAAATTATATTAAAAGAAATTTATTCACATATGCCAATTATCTCTTACTAATGATGAACTACTTGTAATACATCTCAGAACTTATCTAGATAGCTAGGAACAGCTGACTCAACCACTATTTCCCAACTACAAGTTTAACTCCAGCAGAAAAGTCTTGCCACTTTATGTTTATTTCTCTTCTTAATCCCATCCTCGGTAACTTGGTTGCTTCATTACTTATCCCTCTTATGCCTGTTGTTAAAAAAAAAGAAAACCTGAAAGTTTGCATAATTCAAATTAGGAAACACTGCCTTAGACACTGTTTTTCAAATTCGAATTTTCTTAACTGTCTTTTTGATGGGAACTGGATGGCAGCCAACACAAGACGGAGTTACTAATGAGTCTAAAAGTACAGGCATTTAGTGTTCTTGATTGAAAAAGAGTTCTATATTTCAGGTTCTAGATGGTCCAGTGCCAAAGGAGGTCTGACTTTCAAGGAAAGTGTGTCAACATTCAGTTGTTCAACAAATATTTATTGAATGATTACTGTGTGCCAAGCACTGAGCTCACCACTGGTGCATTAGCTAAACAAACTCCCTGGGAGGTTAAATCTTGTGGAGAAGACACCAGCGGGTAAATGTGTGAGTGTAGAAAGCTATGTCAAAGTGAGCCCATGGTTGCTTGGGGGAAGAGGACACTTAAATGTTTCCCTTTATACTACTACAATTTTTTAAAATGTTATTACCATGAATTAGTGTTATAATGAAAATTGTGTATTAAAAAAACCACTTCTATTGTTTCTCCTCTTCTATTTTTATTTTTCTTTTTCTCCCAGCATTTCTTACTTGTTATTTTAGTTCTAATTTTATATATTGATATATGTGTAGTTGGGTATTTGAAAGATCTTTTCTGTAAGGATAAATTTTCTTTACTCAAAATAAGTGTGTGTGTACATGTGTGTATTTGTGTGTGTGTGTGTGTGTAAGGGTGCCTTAGCCAAGAACTGTATCTCAGTAGCAAAAAAGATGTAATTGTCATATTCCTTACAGTCTCATTCTCAGTGGAATTAAGATGGTGCTAATGCTTGAAGGGTGGTGACAGGAGCAGATTGTGGTTCTTTATCATTACTGTTTTTAAAAAATGCTCTCTTTCAATTGGATGTTCAGGTCAGACTCCTGATTTTATGCAGCTCAGTGTTCCTGTTTAAAAGTTGGTCTCTAAAATCAGAAAGACTGGCTAGGAGCCCAGATGACAGGTGGAACCCACCACATTTCCACAGCAGCCATACCCTGAGTCCTTCCTGCCACCTGACAGGTGGAATCTACCCATGAATTTGGGATCTTTTCAGCAACAGACCCCATTTCTTTAGCTGGGCAATCAGCCTCACAGCTTTCAGGTGTGATTATAAGGGCTATGGAAGAAGCCATTGCTAAATGTACTTATCCAAAGCAAGCCAGTGCTAAAAAGCACTCTGTGTGGTCTAATAGCCACACAACCATCACTTCATTTGTATTTCACAACTCCAGAATGAGATCTCACCTTTCCTAGAGAGGACTGATGGAAAAAGAGTGACTGTGACAGCTGACAGGTGAGGTGGGTCCTTCTGCAATGCAAGCAAGCTTTCTGATCTTGGGCCAGTGAATCTCACCTGTCAGAATTTCTGACAGCACAGGGCTCACTGCCAAGAGCAGGAGGCCTGTGACTTTGACATGGCAGATGCGAGCCAAGTACGATAGCTGACAAGAGAGATGGGCAACCCATCGAACATTCTCCTGCATTTTCCAGGATCAGAGTTTACGTAAAATATCTATGCCCTTACCCAACTAACCCAGTATCTTCTGTAATCCCAAGAAAAAGGCAGATACTGAAATTTTCAGATAATCATCAGATTTAGTGTATATTATGTAGCATGCATTTACAAACATTTTCTCTTCCAAACCAACCTCTAAGTTAATGGACACTATATTGCAGCTGAGGGTCAGTCAAGTGAGTATCTCTAGGCTACACACATAGGATATAGAGGAGCTTGGGCCAACATGGATCTCCCTGCTTTCCAAAGCTGGGCTATTTGAAAAATTCTGTTGTAATTTGCACAATATTTTTCTGTTTCTAGATCAAGCCAAACATTTCTTCCCCATGTTTTAAGTGAAAAGAGAGGCTAATAATAAGAGGAAGAAAGTATACATTGAAAAATAAAACTGTCAATTAGAAAGAATATTATATGTTCTTTTCTGCTGTGTACAATAATTGACTTATTGCAAACTGGAATAGTACATTTCTTTAAACTTCATGTATCCCAGAAAACTGGTAAAACTTTTACAAGTACCGGACCTAAATATGAATGGACAAAAATTTAAGAATCACCTTAGAAATGTGATGTGTAATTCATATATAATATGAATGTAATGAGACAAAAGAAAAATGAAAGATATAATTTTTTTAAAACCTGCAGTATTTTTCAGAGTTTGGGAGCTGACAGAATTTGTGTTAGGGACTTCTTTTTTCTTTGAGAAAACATTTTACTGGGACCGTTTAATACAAAGATAGGGCAAAGAGTCTTTGTGGAATGTGGAAGTTGAGAAAAAGCAGAGCTAAATTTCCCTGTGTGATAAAATAGAAAAGTAGTCTCCCTGGGAGTGGCAAAAGGATGGAGCGAGTCAATATCAGAGGAGAAAGGCCTGGGGAGCAGGGAGGGTCTGACAGGATCCAGCAGAGAGCAGTGTCTGTTGCTCTAGCTCAGGAGGGAGGAAGGGTCTCCAGGTAGCTCCGTCAAGTTCATTTACTTTGGAAGCAACTTTCCTGGATACTGATCTTTAAATTTCCCTTCTCTGTGATGTAATTTCCTTATAATAGGTACTGGTTTTTGTTAATCCTTCTGACACAATAACCCTCCACAGTTTAAAGAAATGTACTATTCCAGTTTGCAATAAGTCAATTATTGTACACAGCAGAAAAGAGCCTTAGGCTCAGAAAATGAAGGAAGGAAGTTACATGTGAGCTCAGAAAAAGCAAATGGAGGCAGGGGCAGCACAACCCAAGCTCTGAGACTAGCATGGTGCTAGCATCCTCCAAGTAAGAAAGGACTGAGAGAGATCCTTTGTGATTTTCTGGACCAGCATCCAAAATTGAAGAGCTCTAGGGTGGTCTGTAAGTGTTGGGAATGAGTCAAGTTTCTCTGGGGGAATAAGATATTTTGCCACTGTACATTTTCTTCTCTATGTAAATTACTTCCTTGGTGATCTCATTCTGTTTCATGGCTTTTAAATACCCTCTATAATGAAATTTAAATCTAATGTCCAGCTACAATCTCTCCTCCTCCTACCTAGCATTTCCATTTGGATTTCTAATAGGCATCTCAAACTTAACAGGTCCAATTCTACTCTCTTGGTTTATTAACTCCTCTCCAACCTATCCTAATTCTTAATGTTCCCCACCTCCCTAAATAGCATCACCAGTCACCCAGCTTCTCAGACCAAAACCCATATTACCATCCTTGACTCTTTTCTAATATGGACTCTTCCTCTAACATAGATCTCACTGCTTCTCACCATCTTCACTGATACTCTTCCAGCCCGAGCCACCGTCCTAACTGGGGACCCTGTCACAGAGCCTCCTGATAGGTCTCTCTGACCTCAGTCTTGCCCCCATGCCACCAGTGCACCTCCCCTGCACCTTCCAGTCTGTTCTCCACACTTGAGGACTGAGAATTTAATACCATAAGGTGGAACGATCATCCTTTGCGTGCGACCCTTCAATAGCCTTCTTGAGGAGACGTGGTTGGTTCTCTCAAGTGTCTTTTATCACAGTAGCTAGCATGGTGCCTGGCACAGAGTAGGTTCAATTATGTGTGTTTGTTCACTGACTAGATAAATATAATACTTTCCTCTCTGTATAGGAAGGCGGCAGGAACTGGGGAGGTGTGTACTACTGAAAAAGGTGCCATGTACTCTTCAGCAGCTTTCTTTTCAAGGCTAATTTCACAGCAAACATGGGATTATGTTTTAACAGTTTCTGAAAAATGATAGCAAATGGCAGGAAATCTGTACATTAACAACATAGACAATTTCATGGCTCAGGAAATGAGAAAATGCAAAATTGTGATAGCATAAATAGGGGGTTTGCTGTATATATAGCTTCCTCTTAGCCCAATCTTGTGTATATTGAATATTCATTGGGGTATGTTGGAACTGTGAACAGTATTTTATGAGCTTGGCAAAGGGATAAAGAGCTGAATGGTTCTTTTTTTTTTTTTTTTTTTTTCTTGCTACCAAGAAAACCCCACAAAATGGAGCCAAGGTGGATTTTCAACATACACCAGTCAAAGGTGATTGGGATGTAAATTTATTTCACTGTCCCAATCAGTTCAGGCTCCTTCTCTATTTGTCAAAATACTCCCATTTTGTACTTCTCAAGGGCTATCAATATAATTTTTATATAGACTTGTTCTTTTTTATATGCTCTACAAGTTTCTAATAACTGTACTACCCTCTTCAACAACCTTAATTTTATAACTATTTTCTCCTGGAGAGATTTGCATTGATAGTCCCAGTTATTTCAGAATATTGTAGAAATGGGCCACATGTCTTCATTACTGTACAGATTCCAAATCAGTATTCCTAATCTCTGACCTTAATTAAGGTGTGAAGGATTTTTCTTATATCTTTACTCTAGTGAAATGTATCCACTGTACAAAAGAAAACTCATAGCAAAAGTAACTATTTTTGTCCATCATTGATTTGCTGAGGCCTTTTTGAAGATATATTGCTTGTGTTAACAGCCCTCATGAAAATAGTTGAAACAGTCTCTGGCACATAGTAAGTAGGTAAGAAACTTTCTTTGAATGAACAGCTGAGTGACTGTGGGAGTCAATGAGTACATGATTTAGTAGCATTTATACTTGACATGCTAGTTCATAGGCAGATGTGCAATTTGAATTCAATTTGAATATGAAGCTCTAACTAGCCAATAATTTTAATATTATAATACGTTTCAGGATGGTTTATGATGCAGGCCATAATCCTGTCACAAAACATATGATCATCACCTAATATAGTGTTTGAAATCTTGCCAGAAAAAATTATCAATATGAAATAATTTTTATCCTAATTAAAAACTAACTTTGTTTCATAACCGTCTTATCTTAATTGCCTTTAAAGTGTTGTTAACAGATTTAATCATTTATCTAAAATATTATCCTATATTTCTTAGAAGAATAAAATTCAGGAGAGTAATATTTTAAATTTACCCTCTGTATTAGCCAGACAAAAGGGGTGCTGACGCAAAGTACCAGAAATCTGTTGGCTTTTATAAAGGGTATTTATTGGGGTAGAAGCTTACAATTACAAGGCCCTAAAGAGTCCACTCAAAGTTATTTCCCCACCAAACTCTGTTGCCACATATTGAAGTAAGATGGCAGACGATGCCTGTGAGAATTCAGCCTTCCTCTTCCTCTTCTGGCTCCGTGGTCCCATCTTCTGATCTCAGCTGTAGGCTGGCATAATGCTCTTTTCTCAGGGCTTCTCAGCTGCTCTGATCTCTTCAACAAGGTCAGCTGTAAACTAGCGTGCAAATGTCTCATCTCTCCACGGGGCTCCAGCGTCAAAACCAAGTTTCTCCTCTGCCGTGTCTTTTTCTGTGTATCTACTTCTCTGTGTTCTTGATTGAGCGTCTATTTATATAGGCCACCAAGGGGGCTGGGACTCAACCCTGCATGCCCTAATGATATGGTCGAATCAATGCCCTGATCTTGATTTAATAGAGTAAAAGTGAAACCTCTGAATTTATTATAATCAAAGGAGTATCATGCCCAGAGGAACAGACCAGTTTACAAACATAATCAACATTTTTTTTGGAATTCATAAATAATACCAAACTGCCGCACTCTACCCTCTGAACTTTGTGAGCGGGCAAAAACCATGAAACCAGAGGGTGGTTTCAGTAGAGGAAGATTTTAATAATCAAGTGGATAAGATGATCTGCTCTGTGGCTAATGCTCAACCTCTTTCCCCAGCCACTGCTGTCATTGCCCAATGGGCTCACGAGCAAAGTGGCCATGGAAGTAGGGATGGAGGTTATGCATGGGCTCAGCAACATGGACTTCCCCTCACCAAGGCTGACTTGGCTACAGCTTTTATGAGTGCTCAACCTGCCAGCAACAGAGAACTACATTCACCCCCAGGAAAGCACCATTCCCCAAGGTGATTAGGCTGCTATCTGGTGGCAGGTTGATTACATTGGACCACTTCCATCATGGAAGGGGCAGCAATTTGTTTTAACTGGAATAGACACATATTGCAAATATGGGTTTGCATTCCCGGCATGCAATGCTTCTTCCAAAATTTCCATCTATGGACTTACCAAATGTCTTATTCACTGTCATGGCATTCCACACAGCATTGCTTCTGATCAAGGAACCCATTTCACAGCAAATGATGTGTGGGAATGTGGCACATGTCCATGGAATTCACTGATCTTACCATGTTCCCCATCATCGTGAAGCAGCTGGATTGATAGAAAGGTGGAATGGCTTTTTGAAGGTTCAATTATGGCACCAACTAGGTGACAATACCCTGCAGGGCTGGAGCAATGTTCTCCAGGAGGCTGTGTAAGCCCTAAATCAGTGTCCACTCTATGGTGCTGTTGCTCCCATAGCCAGGATTCATGGGTTCAGGAATCAAGGGGTGGAAATGGGAGTGGCACCATTCACTATTACCCCTAGGGAACCACTAGGAAAATTTTTGCTTCCTGTCCCTGCAACCTTAACCTCTACTGGTCTACAGGTCTTAGTTCCAAAAGAAAGAGTGCTTCCATCAGGAAACACAACAATGATTCCATTGAACTGGAAGTTAAGACTGCCACACCCCCCAAAAATGTATTTCTTTTCTTCACAGTAACTAGAGCACTGAGTATCATAGTCATCTTATGGTTAAGTTAGTTTGCCTAGAGTTTTCTTATTTTCTCTTTCTCCTTTATCAGTCCTCATCTCTGGCTTTTTAAACTTCTACTCTACTTCCAAAAGACTTCCAACTTCTGTTTCCTCACTTTTTTCTGTTTTTCACTTGTCTCTCATTTCCTGCTGTTCTTTCCACTATTCTGTATCTCACTCTAGTTTTCCTGTAGCTACAACCATGAGAAAGGTGATGCCTTAAAAAGCATGTTGTAGGATCTATGTCTTCCTCTGGTTAGATTGTGTAATTAGTCCAGATACGTTACTCCTTCCTGTATCAACACCCAGTACTGGCTATATGATTTGTAGGGCTGAGTGAAATTTAAAATTTGAAAAAGGACATTTGGAAAATTAAGATTTTTCAAGATAGTGACAGCAGAACATTAAACCAAAAGTGGGACCCTTATAGGTACAGGTTCTGTCCAAATACACAAGTGATATGACCATTAAGCAGCCCATCTACAACCTTTGCCATGGGTTGCTGCAGTTCCTTCCTCTAGAAGCAAAGTATGTTTCTCTGTCATACTGATGTCGGCTTTGACCATGTGGCTTATTTTGGCTAGTGGAGTGTGGGTGGAAATGCCATGTGACCGGTTTGTCCAGGCCCTAAAAGGCACTGAGTGTTTCTGCTCACCCCTCTGCTCTTCTGCCATAGCCATATGAGGGCATGGTTTGGATAGCCTGTGGGTCCAGGAGGATGGAAACGCTACCTGTAGCTTAAAGTCAAACCCAGCTGAGCCCTGCCTAGATCAGCTGGCCCCAGCCCACCCTCAGACACATGAATAAGAATAAATGACTGATGTTTGGAGCTAATTAGTTTTGGAGTGGTTTGTTACACAGCAAAAGTCAACTAATACACTAAGTGAAATCAAAGCTTACCTAAGAGGCCCTAGAAACAACATTATTTTTAGTTGTTGATCCTCAGCTCTTTTTTCCTCCACCTCCTTGAGCCAACTCAGGTTTTGGCTCTGTCACTAGCTAGATCAAGACCCTGACAGTGCTGTTTCCCCACCAACCCAACCCCTTAAGTCCCACTCTAAATTCTGCACAAACTGCCTGCTTCTCCAACTCCCACCCCTGGTATTGGCAGAGTTTACCTCCCTTCCCTGCTAGGGAAGCCATATCACAATAAAAGAATGCACCATTGACTTAGGGTATTTGTTGTAATTGTGCCTTCCATCTGTGCCTTCACTTTTGGAGTTTTTTGGACTGTCTTCTGTCTTGCAGTCAGAGTGGCCTTTCAAAAGCATAAACCAGTTCATATAATCCCCATGCATCCATCCTCTTTTGGCAACTTCTTGTCCTCTGTTAATTTATAATTATTCTTATGTTGTGACCCTTGATAATAATATCAGTAGTCCAAGAATGTAGAAAAGGGTTAGGATTTCTCTTTGAGAAGAAAAATCTGATTCGTTTGACTCTTACACACTGCCTGAGTACAAATCCCGTCAACTGTCCTTTTGAATATGTAACAAAAACAAAAAATATACATAAATCTCTATGCAGAAATTTATAAACATATACCTATATAAACAGATGCTTTCTAATAATAGCTTCCATCTTATGTGGCACATGCTATGCTAAACCCTTTTTTAGATCATCCGACTTAATCTTCACAACAACTTCATAAATTATATTTCACTTCTCTCTTACAGATGAGAAAATGAAACTGAGTTGCGTTCCAAGGTCATACAATACCTATCACATAGTAGACACTCAATCCAAATTTACTGAATGAGAGATTAAGTGGGACGTAAAGCCGGTCTTTGTCTATGCTAAACTATGCTAAACAGCTCATCAAGGAGAAACATGCAAAAACACCAACACAAATAAAAACAAAACAATTCTGGCTAAAGTTCAAAGAAAGTAAGACTGGAATTAATCCAAACATGAATTATGCTTCTGTTATCAAAATCAATTTTCTCCCTCTTTTTCTTTTATGTAGAACTTTAATTAGACATTTTAGCACATGAAGTAATGATAAAACTTAGCTCCAATATGAAAGGCCTACATATGAACTGCTCTAAGATTTTGATACCCAATAACCAAAAATAGAATTAATATACCTAGGCCAGATTTTAAATCACAATTTGGTCTTAAAGCTTAAATTTAAATAGAAAAGTAATTAATGTGTTTTTTTTTTTTTTTTTTTTTTTTCTTTACTGCTTGTTGTTGAAGACTATCCAGTATTTGGACTGATATGATTTCCCTTCACTTGTTCATAGAAAAAATGACAGCAGGAAAAAATTAGCTTTGAAAGTAGTCTTTATACATAATGGGCCTGACACTATAGTAGGTGACAGCTTTCATTTCAAAATAAAATAAACTTTCCTCTGAATTTAGCTTATGTGAAATTAGTTTCTTCAGTTCTAAAATATTATTAAAGTCCATTTTTCCTTAAATATATTTTTCTGCTAATAAGTGTGACAAATATTTATTGCAGAAAGTTAGAAAATACAAGAACATAAATGTCACCCCTTATCTTGTCACCCATAGATAACAACTGTTGACATCTTTATGATCCCTTCATTCATTAAACACCTAGCACACAGTGGTAGGTGCTGGCATGAGATCATTAGTAAAGTAGTTGGACAATTTGATTACTGCACTGATTACTTTCCACAAATTAAAAGAAAACTATTTGAAGTTTGATATATTTTGTTTTAGTCCATTTTTTCTGTATATTCTCTGTAGCTTGAAATAAAATAAGTAGTATTACAGAGCATAACTTACAATGATTCTATAAGGTATAGGGAACAAAGAAAAAAAATAAACAGAAGGAAAAAAGAAGCCAACACTACAGTTATAATATAAAGATTGAGTATTATTTTTTAACTGCTGAGTAACAGTGAATAAAAAAAGAATATCTTGCATATTTATGCCATTACAGAAATTCCCACACTTGTAACTTCAGACAAATCATTATATGAGCCCCTAAGGAGTTCCAGTGTACAACAACAAAGATCTAATTGTTTGCTTTAAAGCTGGTTACATAGTTTACCTAGCTTAGTATTCTTGAACAACAAAGGAGGGATTTGGGGGGGATAGGTGGGGCTTGGGGTTTGGCTGATGATCCATGACTTGAGGCCTGGGAAAAGAAGAGCCTGCTTAGAAAATCATTACATTTATGGCAGGACCAGATTACTGAGTGGATAATTAATGGTGGCAAAGATAGGAGATCTTCTCTTCCTCCTTAATCTTATTCTCACACTGAAGACATAGCTTATAGCCCTGAGGAAAGTTTTTGCTTTAAAGACCATTCTTTCTTAAACTTTTGGTCTTTCTGTGGTTTATTGAGCTAGTCTCTAAGGTTCAAGGGGGGTCAAAACAGAAGATATCTTCTCGAAGGCATTAAATAGACATTAAAGGAACAAAGCCAGTCTGCAGAGTTTTTACAGGGTCTTCTTCAAAGATTTAATCTACAAAGGAGTTTCCCCCCTGCCCCCACATAAGACATTTACTTAATGACTTTAGGAATCTTAATTTATATCATTTTCCCTTTCAGTAAAAGTTTAAAACCCATCAAGTTTGACCACATAAATTAATATTAACAGATAACCCTGCAGACTAAAGTAAAATTTGACAGTTAGGAGATAATTTTTGACAGATTTGCATCTTGATTGCCTCCACATATTTTCTTATTTTATAAATAGAGTAGTCAACTCAAATTTTCTAGATGCATTAATAAACATTATATAAACATATGATACGTATGATTTCCAATTTCAATGACTATGCATTACATACAAGCATGTAAATGACATTCTGAGATTGTTTAAAGTAATATTACAACATTTTGGTAAGTCCTTTTGGTGCATGGACAGTAAAAAATAACAGATACATGATTTATCAAAGCATTTTCTCCATTGACATCATTTAAAGAAATATATAGAACCAGATAAAGAATATAGATATATTGTATAAGCAGTAAAATACATATCAGTTAATATTTATCAATTTAGTCAATAAGGTCTTGTTATAATAGTGCAGTAATGATTATCTTGGTATGTTCTTATGGTCATTTTTACCATATGAATAAAAACAACCTTCATATCATTTGATCAGCAATAAGGCATATTTTGAATCACGTTGTAAATAATTACAAGCAAATAACTTTGTCAATTCTCATTTTTACTGCATGTGTGTGTATGTTCACACACATACACATAGATCATGTGTCTTCATTTAAAAGCCATGGCTTCCATAAAATTTAATTACATCTCCCTGAAGCTTTAAATTGTGAGTGGCTTTAAATCAAGTGTGTCTTCAAAACAGGGGCAGCTTCTATTAAATTTAATTATGTTTCCCTGCATATTGCACAGTGGAGGTGTAGCTACTAAATGAGGGCATCTTCTATTAAAATGGCACAGGAAAGATGCAGAAGCAAGCAGTATGGCCCTCGTGTCTCTTCAAAATGGATTAAAATACTGTTGTCTTGCCATAGTCGAAATGCTCTGGAACCAGCTTTAGTAATGTAAGACAAAGCCAAGAAGACTGAATTTTTCATGCTATTTTCACGTATGATATGTACATTTTTGGAGATGTTCCACTTATGTTAATTTTTCAATACATTAAATATGAATTCAAATGATTGAAATGTAGAAAGTCTTTTGCATTATATTTGAATTTCAGAACCATATGCGTCACTAATTTCCAGCCATACAAAAGGGATTAAAGAGGCAAAACAGCTTGAAATTATACTTTCTTTTGTTAAAAAAAAAAAAAAAAAGAAAGAAAACATTCTAGGAGATGGTTTGTTGTACCAAAGACGAAAAAAAATTTTTTGATTTCTTAAATAATGTGTTTGTGATTTATATCTCTCAATAGTTGCTGGAATTTTATAAGGCTAATTTTTATGAGCTAAATATTTGTGCTAAATATTTAAAGTTTGGCTTTTAAAACACTGTGTTTTAAATAGAACTAATGAATGGGTCACCTGTAAAATGAGGTTAATATAGAGTACCTGCATTGTTAAGCACTTGTGGAAGGGTGATATTTAATTCAGAGTAATATATAATGCTTAAGTGTAGTCTCTGTAAGTGCAGGTAGGTAAAATGGGTAATTATTTCTATATGCCTTGCACAATACTTAAAAATATATATTATTATGATATAATTTATTATTATCATTATCATGAATATTATTACTACTGAAGTGCTTCTGGGATGGTGGCAGAAAGTTGATTATCTCAACATCCATCTCTTAGAGGGAGATAGAATTTTTAAACATATTACCATTTGGGGGACATAATACTTACAGAAATATGCTTAATTAAAATATAAACATTGTAAACATTTCAGGCCATACTTCCCAGACTCGCTCAATAGAAAGTTTTTTTTGATTTTTGTTTTTCTTTTCCTTCTTCTGTAAGCTGAATTCGTTTCCTAGAATGGAAGCAGAAATAGCCAGCTAGTCTCCAGCAAAATAAAATCCTGGCCTAATAAGAATAAACATTTTCCTATCTTGTCCAAAAATGAAATTAGTTCACTCAATTGACATTTCTTTTGACATACAGAATTCTGCCATGTGATACTCTTCCTACATCGGAGCAGACATATTTCAATGTGAAATGAACTCAACTTGTGGTAGTAGAGGGGATACTCTTGCAACTTGCTTATATTCTGAGCTGTATAGAAATGTATTGGAAACAAAAACTAGTAGGTGAACTTGGCTTAAGTTTTGCATGTAATCTTTTAATTTGGTTTAAAATAAAGATTTTAGATATCTAGCCATGTGTTTGGAAGAGTGCCTACACAACCATATAAAAGTGAAAAATTAGAAATTATCCTCTGATTTAGATGGAAACTGTTAAAGGTAAAAGAGAAGTCATTCTTTTAAGGGTAAAATTTTTATCATTTGCACTGGCCAAAAGTCAAAAAGATTCCCAACTCTAGAGATTCTATTGCCGACATTAGCTCAAGTTGAGAATTCTCTGAAAATTTAAATTTAATTGGTTGATTTTGTATTATCTAGATGCATATTTATTAGGGCTACTCCCGTTATATTTTCTGTTAAATTTATCAACACATCAGAACTTAATAGGCATAGCTTGTAAAAATGATTTGTAGATTATTTGTTTAAATTATGGTCACTGGGCTGATTGGCTGGCTGTTCTAGAGTAAATGTGCCCAAATAAATTACAAACTGAGACATTCATTAGTAAATTGGGGGCATGAGGGTAGAAGAAGTAAAGCCAGCTGAGTGCACAGAGCTTCACTGAGCACTAATGTACTCAGGTACCGGCATCTGTTACCTACTCACCAGTCTTTAATGAGTGTCTATTTTTTTTACTAAATGGCACTAGGGAAGGTTCCATTTTAATGGTGTATAAGAGTATGCTATATACATAGTACCATATACACACATTACATTGCAAAGCTTTGTGCATTCCATTTCCACTATTTCTAAATACTGTATAAAATAAAATGATTAAAATGTCACTGGATCCACATGCATTCCATTTTTGCAATAAGCATTTCTTTCTACAAAAGAGAAAATGCTGTTTAATTTCAGTGTGATTGTGAATTTTGTAAAATGAGGATGTAATAGCATTTTACTTAAACTTATAGCATCTTCTGCTCATATTGTGTTTCAGAGTAGTTCCTTCATAATTAAAGTGTCAAAAAACACATTTGTAACAAGAATGATGAAATTCATTTTGAATAATCCGTCAGCAAATTATAACCTGCATTCCCTGCTCTTAAACAGAATCATTTAATACCTTTCAATCATTTGGTCTTCCCTCTTTTTACTTTTTTCTTGTTACTCTTAGAAAATACCTTCCTGTACAGCTTAAAAACTATTTTATGGGCTTAATGGAAGTTTTTCTTTTGCTGGAATGTTATAAGGTTAGCAAATGTTTCAAAAAATATGTAAAATATCTTCCCTGAATTCCCGCTGGATGCCTCCCAGACTAGAGAATTCCCGAAACAACAAAACAAGGCACACAAAGAACTCTTCAAAATAATCATAGCGTCTCATTTCTTTCCAAACATTGTCCATCTATTTTTCCATTTTATTGATGAATAGAGAAATCATACTAAGTGGAAGATTCCCTAACATGTTGACATTTAGGGTGCTAAAGCATATTATGTTTCTGAAATATTCAAGGGACAACAGGTAAGATTATTCCAGTGGTCTCTCTCCTTCTGAGATCTTGTGTTTATTGTTCTTGTTGTTTGTTTTAAATGGCATTCATTTAATGTTTACAACTTTTAAAAATTTGAATGAAAAAACATTGTGTGTGTGTGTGTGTATCTGCCAGGGTTTGTAAAAAATGCAAATAAAAGAAGCAAGAAATGTCCATGTAAATAATTTGCCCTATATCATGAGAAGCAGTGTTCTGGCTGGTTTAATAATTTCATACTATATGTTCTTGAAACTTAACTTTTGGAGATTTATTAGATGGAGCGCTCTATGCCAGGAAGATAAGTATATTTATGTACCTCATATGTCCTGAGTTTTCACATTTCTCTCCTTTGCATATAGTTTAATACAGTATTCCGACTGTAAGAGGCAAGGAACCATAAAGTATTTTATAGACTATCTTGAGATTTTACCCCAAAACAGGTCAAGCAGGGGAAAAGAAAATCATTTTAAATAATTTATTCTTTTAAAAATGCTTGTACCATCCATTGCAGCTGCAGAACCATAATGCTTTCATTAAGGATCACATCTGGGTTGAATTAAAACAGGAGCCTTTTCCAGCCCTGGAGTGTTTGTCAGGTTGAAAGTTTTTCTCATAGCTCCTGAAGCTTTTCCAAAAAATCGCGGACTAAGACAGAGAACAGACCTTGTCACGAACTGGTACTGGGCTTTAAGTACATTCCTGCTTTGTTATTCACCGTCTGGCTCTAATTTGGAGGTACATCTCCCTTGTGTTCACTTTATTAACTTACATATGACTAGTTCTTTTGTTTAATATGGAAATAAAGAAAACAGAGTTTGTTGGAGAATAGTGCTATAGACTGAGACTTTTATTTTCCACACATTTATTCTTTTTTTTCTGTATGTTTGCTCTCTAAAGCAATTTCCCTATATTTGAACTACTTGTATAAGAAAAACAAGGTAGGTAATACAGGGAATTAATAGTAGACCTTGTTTTCTACTTAACTTTAGGGAAAGGGTGAAAACAAACACTAGCCCAGATTTTAATTCACTGTATTTTTTTTTTTTCAGGTGGATCATCAATTTTTTCTTAGAACTGCAAAGAAAAAAGTCTACCAGTATTATCCATAGATACATTATTTAAAAGTAAAATTTCTTCTAAATTTTGGAGAAATTATTTCAACAATATATTGTAAAGTTGAATAAAAGGTCTACTAAACATCAAGATGCCATAGTATTAAATAAAGAATAGAGATCTTTTTCCAAAACTTAAAAAAATCCTAATGTATATTAGGAAGTAATAAACACCAACCAAAAAGAAAGGGGGCTTTAAAACTTTATTTGGAATGTTTTTCTTATTACTAGATTATCAGTTTATTAAATATTAAATGATTTAGCAATTTGTTGCAAACCTTTGGGCAAAAAGAAAAGATGAACTCTGTGAAGCTCAAAATATCATAGGGGAAATAGACAAGTGGCAAATAAATATAATGCAATGTTTTATGTCCTCAAAGAGAGGTAAATGCATAGTGGGAATAGTGATTAACTCTGCCTGAGAAGGCCACCTTTGAGCTGGTCTTTGAAGGATGAATAGAAGTTTACCAGATCTAAAATATTCACAAATTTTAGCCAACTTTTAACACATACTTTTTATATGAAATTACCAATGGACATCCTTTTGGCTGAAAACTGCACCTGGTTATTACATTAATTTGTTTTGCTCCTTTAATATTGATTCCAAAACTAACATTATTCTGACAGATCTTTTTCCTAACAACACTAATAGTATTATAAATTATAAAGTTGTTTTCCCTTCCTGAAGGGAAGTAGAGCTTTCTTTCAGCAGATATAATGGAGGGAAAAAGCAAGGTTTAGAATCAAATAGACCCCGGTGATGTGTGAAATGACAATTTAATTAATCTCTCTGAACCTTAAATTTCTCATTAAAAAAGATCAGTGCATCACCTATGTCATGAAGTGATGAGGATTTGTTTTGTGTCCTAGGACAACAGTTAACACAGAGCTGGTCTAGCATTCAGAAAATAGTAATTTATCCCCTAGCTTTTTCCTCCAATAGAGTGAACAAGGCTTGGCTCGAATTAGTTCTGTTTTCCAGTTTGCTTATATTATATTTCATGGTATAATAAAATGTATGTATGATGAGCATTATGTTCACATACTTCATCAAATGAGTGCCAATTGTTTGACAGTGAGCATGGTATAAAATTGATTAATGGAAGAATATGAAAAATAATAAAGCCTCCTCTAATTTCACTACCTAAATATTTCGAGGGAATTTCTTGACGGATGAAATGACATGTACATCCCAAGGATATATTCCTCTCAGTAAAAATAGTATAAGTTTCCCTAAGAGCAAGAGTTTCATCTTCATTGCTTTCATGGACCCTTCTTCAGTATCTAGTGAAATACCCCACCAAAGCCTAGGTGTTTTATAGGTGTTTATTGCTTCACTGCCTTTTGTTCTCAAGGCTCAAACTTAGAACTTCTTAGAGCATTTTAGCCCATTTTTGTCTAATAGGAAAGACAGAAACCAGAGCTTCTGAGTTGAGTCCAGAAACCTGTGTCTAAATGGTTTCTGAAAGATTAAACAAACAAAAATTTCAAATGTAAAGCAAATAAAATGCCACTGAGTATATCAAAGAAAGGATATATGAGCAACCTCCTAGTCACAGGAAATAGAGACATTTCAGAGGATGTAAATTGGAAACCAGGTTCTTTCTTTCTCATTCACTGTTCTTCAGGTAGTACTTCTTTATTAGACAGTGAAGGCAAAAGGACCTGTTTTACTTAACAAAGCCAGCTGGTTGTTTTTATGTGAATTCCTTTTCAGTTCCTAACTCAAGTGAATGTCAATGTCAAAGTAACAACTGCACCATTGGGATGAAATGGATAAAAGACTCCTGGTCAGATGAAGTCCTCTTTCCATTAAGATTTATCCTTCATGTTTTCCATTAAGAATTGCCAACTCAGCTTCTTTATTCATTCAAATGGCCAGCTGATGGAGGCTTAGGTATACTACAATGAAAGGTAGGGAAAGTCTTCTATTTCTTCTATGCTTTCAAATTCTTTTTATAAAAAATAAAATTTTGACAATATGTCTAGACAACAATGCTTTTCATACATGAATTATGAAATATTTCATTTATTAATCATAAATTTTGGTGCTATATATGTGTATACATATAAATATACACACGTATACACACAATAACATTGTAATGTAAAAATCTAATCTTTTGATTTGTCTGTAGAGGTAGATTTTACCTCACTCAGCTTTCCCTTATGTGAAATTGTTGGTTTACCATACTAGATAAATTTCATAGGCTCAAAACTCAGGCTTAGAAAACATATGTTTAAGGTGGGATTGGAAACTAAAGAAATAAGTCCAGTTTAGCACAATTCATTCACCTGATGCTTTAAAATTTTTTTCTAGCCAGTGATTACTCTGCTATTCACAAAGAAATATTGAAAAAAGTAACTAAAAGTAACTGTCTTGAAAATTGTTTGCCCTTGAAGTAATGGAAATGGGTCTGCAGTTTCTATCAACTTCAGAACTAGTAATCAAATTGATTAAATGTATAATTGAGTATGCTTGATAGGCTTTTTGGATTCAAAATAAAATTTACCTTATGCTGTTTAAATTAATTTTCTATGAACATGTTGGAAATATCATCAGGCACTACAGATTTGAAAATTAAGGAAAATCATAATCCCATATCATTGTTTTACAAAATGCTTAATCCTATGGTAGATTCATGAGTATTAAAAACACGTGTAACTGTGGGAGATGTTTGTGTGGGATGTGATGGGAGGTGTGGGAGGTGGGCAACATGGGTATTCCAGTGGGTTCCGTGTAATATTTTGGGTAATCTAAGCACCTCTTAAAATATATGTATAAATATATATATAAACAACATTTTTGTAAGCAAATACACATATATGCATATATATTTATATATCATTTTGCAAATGTTTGTATGTATTGTGAGAATTTTGATTTTTACCCATAATAAAAAACAAACAAACAAACAAAAAAACACGTGTAAAGTCATTTCAATGCACTTAAATAACAAGGTCAAAGAGGTGTAATTTGCCTAAGTTCAAGATTTTAGAAAAACAGTTACCAAGAAAATATTTTTTTTCTCCTTCTTCAAATTTCATGAGGGTGAATTAGTCAAATGCTTAAAATACAATTACCTTTTATTCCAAAACGACAACAATTAGAGAACTTAACCCACTAAATCAAGGTATATGCAGGAAAGTCAAGACAGAAGATGTTATAGTAAATTTGCCAGGAGGAGGTAGCAGCTGAAAAAGAAAGAGACCTATTTAAGAAACACCTTGAAATAAAGGAATCAGTAAACTCTGTGAGATGTTAGATTTGAGGTGCTAAATAGTATAACAATACTGGTACATTGGCTACTCGGGAAACACTGATGATGGTAGAGGGACTGCATATCGGGCACATACCAGGTGCCTCTGGCTGTAATTTCTTTTTCCTCTCCTCACCTTCCATATTTAGTCAGTCGCCAAGGCAGACAAATTTAAACATTCACAAATTTCTCAAATCTGTCCCTATTTTTCCACCTTTCATCTATCAACTGCAGTAACCTGTTGGTTCATTTTCCCACTTCCAGACTGTCTCTAGGTGAAGTATCACACTGTTGCTAGAGATATTCCAATTTAGGGAAAATCAATCTCTTTTCCCTAACAAAAAATACCCTCTCTCACTGCTTGCAGTTCCCAAACGCATAAGGCAATATCACATCGCCATCCCTGCTCGCGTACTGCTACCCCTCTTCATTCCTTCCCATTCTTCTCTTGGTCAAATTCTATTTATCTTTGGAGTTTAAATCAAGCATTCAAGTGTCGCCTTCTCTGGGAATCTTCCCCTTGGCTGGTCTAGACACTCTTCTCTGTGCTTCTCTATCTTTAACCAGTGACATTGCACTGAGCACAAATTAGGATTCCAAGTACTTTCAAGTGATGGGCTACACTTTCAAGATAATGAACTCCTTGAAAGCAGGGACTGTCTAACACAAGACTTGGCCAATATTGAGTGCTCAAAATATTTATTTATTGAACTAATTAACCAATGAGTGAATTAATAATTAATTATAAGAAAATTTAAGTAAGGGGCAGTGTATTTCTGCTTTTCATTTTCTTCACGGGGCTGACAGGCAGTGCTGATCACATAAGTGTTCAGTGCCGTGAAGAGAGGGTATATTTGGGAGACACAAATTGGATTTATATGGCATTTTCACTTTGAAACTTTGGATTTCACCTAAGGAGAAAGATGTTGTCAGCTTGTGCTGTGACCAGCCCTTTAATTCATTATGTTGTTCTGAGGTCATTTAATTGTTCAGTGCTTCATATTTTCTTTCTTGGGAAAATTACTAATAATTCCAGGTCTCTAGTTCCTTAAAAGAGTGTGATTAGCAGATTATGCAGTCTTGTTTTCTGGTGGGGAAAAAGTAACATATCTTTATATAGAATACACAGGAACATAAAACTAAATAGCTAAATAACAGTTTCTATTTCCTGTCATGTACCTACTGTTTCAGAATTTCAGTCAATCTTGATTATCTTACAATGTTTCCTATTTCAGGAAAGAGCACCATCATTGAACAAGTTGCCCAAATGCAAAACTATATCTTTATCCCTCCCACTCCATCATTCCTCTTTCCCTTGTTATAACAAGTGCTGTTCTTTGCATATCCTAAACCATTCACATTACCCACTTCCTAATCTAAGCCACTGCCAGTTTTCTCACCTGGACTGTGGGAATAAAATTGTGATTCCCATGCCCCTAGTCATGCTCTTTTCTAAAGTATTCTTAAAACTGTAGTGAGAATGATTTTCCAATATTCACATCTTGTCTTGTTACTCCCCTACTTTAAACCGTTCAATGGGGTTGATAGATTCTAACTTCTAATTAGAAAAATCTACAACTTTATAAGATCTAAGCCTCATCTTTAACCTCTCTTTACCTTGTACTCTATACCTTTACAAAACTTTTAGTTCTTTGAACTTGCCACTCTCTCTTGAGGTGTTGGCAGATGTAGTTTCTTTATTCTAACTCATTATTTCCCACTCTTTTCACAGGGTTGACTTCCACTCACCTTTTAGTTAGGAATTTAAACTTTACTTCTTCCTTGAGGCCTTCCTGGTCCCTGGATCTTTTGCCACCCAATCTCAGAGAACATCATAGGTCACATTTTTTTTTTTTTTTTAACACTTAGAACACGTCATTGTAATTGCTTGTTTTACATCTCTCTTTCCATGTAGACTATAAGGTCGGAGAGAACAATGCTCTTTGCTCAGTGCCTGCCTAGGAAAATACCTGACACATGGATGTGCACAATAACTATTTGTAGAATGTAGTGAATTGACATATACACACAGCATTCTTTCTCTGCATTTAATAAGTCAAACTAAACCACTCTTTCAGTTGGTATTATTTACATGAAATATAAGGAAAATGAAAATTTGATTGTATTAAATCTCTGCAAAGTCCTCTGTTTCTTAGTGGAAATTAAATAGAAAAGTATGAAATAATGAACAGTCCCTGAGTCACTGTTGCTTAAGAATATTTTAAATAATGAAAAATGGTATTTAAGGAAACTGAAAATAAAGCTATACATATTACTTTAATTACTCAAAAGTGACTTGGTCCTCATGCATTGTAGTAGGATCAGTTGTATATAAAAGCACTCAACCCTCCAACTATAAAGCAGCCTACAATTTCTCACTAACTTTCTAATGTAAATTCAGTGAACTTCTTTCTCTAACTGGGTTTTGCTTAAGGTGAACGCAAATCTCACATTAAGGTGAGTGCTCAAATGTATTCCAGTAGTCTCCTTCAAAATCCATTCCTCCTAGGTTTCAATCTTGTTGCAATCCCATCGACTGGAGTGGCTGCAAATTACAGTTTGAAAATGACTGACCTCTTCCTTTCTGCTAATATTGTTAGAATGAAGCTACCATGGCACCTATCAGTATAACCAAATTAAAGCAGCTCACACAAGGCAGATGCATACGAATGTGCTCATGTAACAGATGTAGCCCTCAACAGGAAAATGACAGCCATTCAGATAAAATGCTTGTATTATTTACTTTCAACAAGTATCTATAGCTGTGGCACGCCTATTGTTGAATCATTTCAGTAATCTTGTTATAGGGCTGGTAATAAAAGAAAAAGCACTTCAGCAGAGAGAAATGACCTGCCGCCTGACATCTTCAGAGGTACCAGATGACAGTGATATGTAGATTACTTTTCTGTTCAAACAAACAAGAGCATTTTGCCAGGCCTCTTTTAGCCTAGTTTATTTCCTCAAAGTACTGATGTAGGCTTGACAAGAAAGTCAAAAGACCACGCCTGCAATTTTACCATTACCAGTAGGTGTAGCAGTTGGTGTAGTTTGACATGGTAAGTGGAAGATGGAGACACCTTTGGAAAAAGCTGTATAGTTACTCAAAGATGTAAGGACTTCTCCAAAAGACTTCTACATAAAACAAGTACTGATAAATAATGATTCTTAGAAAAGGGAAAAGTATTTTGACCTTATTAAATTAGGCAGGGCTAGAGATCTCACAATTTATGGATATGCTTTGCCTTTCAAGCCCCAATTGCATAAGTCGTTTACTGTATGGTAATAGCAAGAAGACAGGTATTTCTTTGACATTAATATTGATTAATACACTACCAGGAAGTTTCAAGAAAATTAGCCAATCCTGACATTTACAAATTGCATTGTTTTCCCCTATTCTCCATTGGGTCCAGCATTTTTCAGGTAATCTTGGTATCAGAAAAGGACAGAAGTATTGCATGTTCTTTCTGTCTCACCTCTCTTCAGTAATATGGCAGCATTCTATATGATACATAAAATATCACATTGAAAAATATGGAGCCAAGGACTAGCAAAGATGAAATCGAATGTATCATTGGAGCATCTGGCCTGCCTATGTGCCAGCCATGCCTGGAATCTCGGTGGAGCTGCAACTCCTACTCTACAGCTTAATGGACTCACCCAAGTCACCTGGTGAGGAGACGATGATGGACAATGGCCATCCCAGGGAATGGAGGAAGCCTGCAGCTGAAGGCAGTATAATCCCATCCACCATATCCATGGGATATAAGCCCACTCTCACTTGGAGATGGAGTGGACATCACCATTCCAGTCCCCTCAGGAATGGGGGAAGAGCTATGGACTATGTGAACTTAATGGTATTCTGTTGTAGACATATTGGGATTCAAGCAATGGAAGAAATTGTAACAGTGAGTTGAAGCTAGTGGCGCTAGACGCTTTCGGGACGGGGAGGGGAAGGGCAATTGTAATACAGGGGCTTTTTCAGGACTTGGGGATTGTCCTGAGTGACGTTGTGGCGACGGATATAGGCCATTTTACATCAGCATATACCATGCAGAACTGTGTGGGAGAGAGTGTGGTCTACGATGTGAACTGTGGTCTATGCTTAGTGGCAAAACCCCAGGATGTTTATATCCATTGCAGGTGATGTGCCACACTAATGAAAGATGTTTATGTGAGATGTTATGGGAGGTATGGGAGGTGGAGATCATGGGAATCCCTGTAATTTTTGTTTAACATTTATGTAATCTAAGCATCTTTTAAAATATATATGAAAAATAAATAATAACATTTATGTAAGCAAATGCACATATATGCATATATATCTATATATCATTTTACATATATTGGTTTGTATTGTGAAAAATTTGATTTTTACCCACAATAAAAAAAAAAAAAAAAAAAGAAATCCATAGAGGAGTCCATGACTTTGAGGCTGCATAACAATGTGTATTTTTCTTTAATCTTTAAAACATAATGGTAACCAACTCAAAATATATCTTGGCTCTAAAATTTCCAATTGAATTGGCCTTATTGGCTCTATTCTCCTCTTTGTACACAGGAAGAAGTAAGTTAACAGTTGGCAAATTGACTGGACTCTCCCAAGGCCGCCTTTCACTGGATCTGTCTGGCTGGAAGGTGGATGCACTGCATAAAATTCCCTTTCCTGAGGTTAAGTTTACCCATAGGTGAGCATGGCTTGTCCACAATGGATAGGTACCCAACAATATAGGTGATGGGAAGCAGAATTAGTCCAACTAGGAAGTCAGGGGTCAGCCCTATATCTCCTGACAATCTCCCAAGCATTTCTCACTTTCTGATTACTATAATGAATGGATATTTTATAATGAATAGCATTTATTTTTGCCTAATAGAATAATGATCCATAAGACAGCCCATTTCTCCAGGAATGAGATTTTGAGGTATTTTATCAGGATGTGCTCCACTTAAGAAACTCCATCTCGGGAGCACCGTTCTTTCAGTCAGAAGAGTTGTGTTCAATTCCAAATCGTGTTGACTATGTGATCTTAGGCAGGTCAACACAGGCTTTATATGCCTCAATATTTTTTCAATGATGATATAAAGACAACAGTATTTTTATGAGGATTAAATGATATTAAGTCAAGTTCTTTGTAAATTGTATAAGGTTATATAAATGCTAGTGTTTTTATTATTATTACTCTTCCCAACTTTATTATAAGAATTTTAATTCAATGACATTGACCTGATTACTGCAGATCAGTTCTCCCAAATGGGATCTGTGATGCAAGGAACAAGGGAGAAAGAATTTACATTTTCTGGGGATGGCAATGTTCTCCAGAACTGTGGAAGATGCTTTAGTTGTCATGGATTTCTCACAACAAACACCTGGGTAGATTGTGCATGAGTTTTTTTTTTAAAGGGGAAGAAATCTAGACCTGGAGTATTCATTGGCTTTTCTAGTTACAAAGATAGTAATTGGCAGAGCCAGACTGGGCTTAAAGACCCAAGCTATCTTCATTGGACTATGGACTATTCTAAATAACAGCGATTGAAACAGTTGGTATAAAGTAACTGAACCAAAATGGTCTTAAGTAGAACAGGAACATGGATAGACTTCATTGTGATCCTGGCATACCCACCAAAAGATGCTCTGTCACCTTGAAGAAACCGTGGTTTTTTGACAGATGGATGGCAGGGATGCAGGGAGGGGGAGCAAAGCAAAGTGCAGGTCTGTTGGAGCTCCTCTGTGACAATAGTCTGCATCTAAGTAGCATAGAAGTGGCAAGCAGCTTGTAGGGAGAGAGGACTCAAAAATATTTCTTCTAACATTTATTTCCCTCCCCATGTCACTGTGGGAGAGTAGTCTTAAAAAAGATTGATAAGGTAACCATGAAGCTGAGGTATAGGTTTAAACTGGCTATGGTGCTATATTTGATGGTTTTCACATACACAAGCATACCCATTTTTATCATATTTGATTGTGATGGAGAATATGTAAGTATAGATATATATATACTATATATACACATGTATATATTGTTTAACATAATACAATACCAAGCTAAAAATTCTTTTAAAAACTCTTAGATTTATGTATAATTTATTATATAATTTACTTCTCAGTAATGCCATAAGTTTTATATCCGTTTTCTCATAGCTAACTTTCATTTTTGCCAGACTCTGTTCTAAGCATTTTATATATCATTTCATTTCCATTTCACAACAGTCTTATAGAAGTAAATGCCCCACCTTATAGATAAATGAAGTTAGGGACAGAGAAAAGTATATGCTCTTATTAGCCCATCTTATGAGATAAGTAGCCCATCTAGTAAGTGGTAGAGGTGGGACTTGAACCTGGCCAGTTGAAATCAACTCCTGTGCCCGTGACTCTTCAATATCCCATCGTCAGTTACACTTATATCTTGAGAGGAGTAGCGTATTAAATACAACAAAAATTAATAGTCTTGTGCTAGAAAATGTTGTTCTAAAATATATTATTAGTGAGCTTATGCATCAACTACTTTATAACACTTAAATTGAAGATTTGCCTTAAACTATATAAATATATGTATACACACATAGATAAAACATCCAATGCATATAGTATAGTGTGAAAATTTGTTTATTATTTTTGTATGCTATGATAGATATTGACATAGTTTATTACAATTGAATTTTATTAAAATTAAAGGAAAAAATATTTATCATTTCTTTTAGTTATCTCTTAAAACTTGAAGTAGCCTCATGCTGAAGTTGGAAAATATATATGAACAAATAATCTTATTTGATTTGAAACATACTAGCTGAATGATTTGTGGAGCAACTAGAGCTTTGAGGATTTAGGGAGGCTCATGACAATTTTCTTAGAAGGTGTTGTAGTCTTTAAATTGAACAACAAGAAAATTTATCAAGTTCACATCCTGACCTCATCTGTCTTTCTCTAGGGACATGACATCTTATAGGAACTGTAATAGAGAGAGTGCTCTCATCTCGTTGGAGTAAACATAATTATAGCATTATGGCTAACAATTACCCAGATACCTCCCACAAGCTGGGAGGTCAAAAGGCAAAATTGATTGCCCTAGCGGCTGTCCCTTTTTGACTTGGGGTGCTGTGTGGTGGCACACAATCCTTTCATCCTAGGCCTGGAGCTTTACCAGGGCTTTGCCAGTTGGAGGCTGGCTGTCCATTCCATCCTGTACCTCCCAACTTTGGAGTCTTTCCTGACTCACTCTCCTTCCTACAATCCACAAAACTGTGCTATTTGAATTTCCCAAACTTGGCTTTCCTGACCAGCTTCTGGAATGAAATAATGGCTCCCAGACTCAACTACTTGGGGCCTAAACTCATTGCCTGCCTCGACCTGGCTTTGTTTTTGAACTATCCTCTCTTTAATCAGGGACCCCAGTTTTATAGTACCCTGTCTCATCCTCAGTTACTGTTGAGTAATTTCTCACCTGGTCTCACAGGCAAAAAGTGAGATGGTATAGGAGTAGCATGTTGCAACAGAATTTACAAGTGTATATTCTACAACTCTCCTCACACAAAACCAACCTTAAAAATGGTGAAAATTATAATTTAAAAAACCCAACACATTTATTGTGAGCTTACTTAGTATGTTCCAGTGGTTATGTTGGGGACTTTATCTATGTTAACTTATTTAATCCTTGCAACAACCCTATGAGATGAATTCTATTATTAAAATAAGCCATGTGACATTGCTTATTTTATTTTTATATATGATCATTTTTGACCTACAAGATTGCAATTTCCATATGGTCCATGCAAATATTAGCACTATTTTACAGATGAGAAATCAGAGCTATGAAAAGAAGAAATTAACTTTCTTTAGGTCACACTTAGTAATTAGCAGAACCACAAAATGAAATGTATAATGGCCATATCCCTTTCTTTCCATTTACTTCATAGTTTCACAGCTCATCCACCTCTCAACTTTGCGAAGGCATCCCACAATTTAAAGTTACATTATTGAGTAACTGAAATTGCACCCAACAATTAGCCATCAAATACATTAATTTCTTTAACCTAAAAAACTTTTACACAGATTGGAATAACCTATACAAGAAGGAACCATGTCAAAATGTGGAAATGGACAATTTAATTGATTCAACTATAAACAAGCCACAGTGTCACATATATTAGTTCAAATGATTCCAAATATTCTGCATATGGGCCATAAATATAGCACTTATTCCAAAAAATTAGGAAAAGCAGCTTGATAACATAAACACAGTGTAGATTAGCCAAGTCATACCATCCCTAATGAGTGAAATGAAATAACTTTCAACTATCTCCACATGTTTATAGCAGACTATAAAGTAATTTCCCCTTTGTTGAGAACTTCACACATATATTTTCTTGTCAGACTTCCTGACTGTACAGGTTGGAAATGGAGTCCGACTGAGAATTCTGCAGGTGAGGCAATTAGTGTGGGGGCAATGTGGAATCTTAGCAGAACTGCCAATTAGCACTGAAAAAAATTCCTTCTTGTACAGACAAAGTGATAGACAATAAATGTGAAAGGCTCTTGCTACATTTAAGAATCTTATATTTTCAGAACAAATTGGGGTCTTTTCAGGCTCTCAGTCTAGTCTTGCTAAGTCATATGAATTTAATCAAGTCTTCAGTGTGTCTTTGGATGGAACTCATTTGAAGCAAGATGTGGGGTTTTTATGGATTATTTTCAAAACTCTTTATGTGGACTAATTATGATTTTCACCGTTTATATGCTATGACATAGAGCCTGTAGTCATTTAAAATAATCACAGATACATCTGCTGGTATACGAATGAACAAGTATGACTCCTTTTATTACACTTTTACCTCTGCTCAAGAAAGCACTACAAAGTTGATTCATTCATGCTCTTAAAACTCTGATACCCATGAGACATCCAAATGTATAAATGAGGTTATCACCATCCTTTACTAACCTGGGTCAACCAGTGACTGAAGTGTAAATCCGAAAGTCAGATTATAAGGCCTGGATCATTATTTGTTCTCATTTTGCTCTTTAGAAAGGATTTTAAGGCCTTCAAATAAGAGTCAGCTCTGACAACCCCTCCCAGAGGAAGGTGTTCACTGCAGCCTTTAGCCATTGGTTGGAAAACGGTGCTAATGAGGTTAAGGTCATGGATTTGATCTCACATGAGTGAGCACAAGTATGCTTTGTTCCAGCTCTATGTTTCTGATGGCCTTGGTAACCAAAGTCAGCCACTTGTAAATGTGTGCTGCTGGTTGTAAGGGAAACCTGTGAGACAAGTCACATTTATCATGAAACATTGTCAATACTAAAACAAAAACCACTCAAAGAACATATCCTATTGGTAGTGAGCCAGTGGTGTCATCTTTGCTTCTGAAGCGCATGCATGGCTTATCAACTTCCAAAGAGTTTTTTTTTTGTTGTTGTTGTTAGATGATAATTTAGAACTTGTGAGAATGTATGAGAATGCAGTACATTTAACCCAATGGAGCATTTTATAAAGTCGTCTTTTTTTTTTTGACAGATCCATTAAATAATTCTATTTGAAAGATCTGTTCACTTTGTCAGCCCAGTATATCTGAAACAGCCCAGTATGTTTCATTATTGCTTCTGCTTACTTCCTATTTTGAACAAGAGAAAAACTATCAAACTTTTCCTTCTTCAATCCCAATTAGCCTATATTTCAAATCTAGTCTCTTCACAATTTTCAGTTGAAATAAATTCAAGAACACAAAATGCTTTCTGTTTTTGAATTGTCAAACAATACCACTGTAGCAGTTTGATGAAGTTATGAATTCCAAAAATAGATATTGGATTATGGTTGTTTAGTGATCTGTTTATCTGGACATGAGTAAGTTACAATTGGGGCTTTGATTGGGTCAGTAGGGTGTTGAGCCCCACCCCTTGGTGGGTGGGGAATCAAAGCTAAAACACATGGCAAAGGACAGAGTTGGAGTAGTTCTGATGTTGGAGTCTTGAACTGGAGCCCCAGGAAGTAAGAGAGTTTGGTCGTAAGGAAGGAGAGAAGGGCCCGGGAAAAGACATGAGCTGTTCGCCTGAGAGTCTACAGCTGGCATTGTGGAGGAAACAAAGGAGCTGAGCCCAGAGAGAAATGCAGCCCCGGGAAGAGAGGAACCCAAGAAGCCTGAACCCTGGCAAACGTCGGCAGCTGTCTCGCTCCAAGACGTGGCAATGGACTTTGGTGAGGGAAGAAATTTATGCTTTATGGCCTAGTAACTGTGGACTTCCACCCCAAATAAATACCCTTTATAAAGACCAACAGATTTCTGGTATTTTGCATCAGCACCCTTTTGGCTGACTAATACAACCACTGAAATGTGATCATGTGATCAGTGTGCTCGTAAGAGGCTCTGCCTGAAAGAATTATACACCCCAAAAGTTCAGTCCCAAATCTTGCACCAAATAGTTTGACAAGGAAGGCCTACCAAAATTACATTAAATGCAGAAAGTGAGAGCAAGAGAGAGAGAAAGAGAAGCAAAACCTTTTTTCTGTCCCTTAGGTGGGCTCTTATTTATTATAAGCCCTGGACATGTATTATCTTGGTTGTCAGAGTGATGCACACTTGTGAACTGTTTGGGTTTTTACAAAATGACACAATATTAATCCATGTGAACAGCATATGTTCATGTGGGAAGCCCATGGATTTGTGAGCAGAACCCCCTCTACACATTAAATATTGTAGCCCTGATCATTCATTAAACATGTTTTTGAAAATTGCTTGTAAATCAACATAAGGACCATGAATCATAAATGTGCAAGTTGCTGTTTTATCAGAAGACTCTGGCAAATGAAAAAAAAAAGTTATTTATCTTTTTATTCTTGAGAACGATGTAAAGGAAAACAATGCTTTGTGTTATTAAAAAAAAAATTTTTGTTGTTATTATTTTTTTTTCTTTTCCAGAAGAGAGAACAGGGAGAACTGGCAAAGAAACAAGAGTGTAATGGAGGCAATTTCTAGGCCACCCAGCTGCCTAATTACTGGCAGCATCTCCGGATTTTTACAACATGCCTCTTGTGACACCACCCCTTGAAAAGCAATAATCCTGTACTGTAACAAAAATAAACAAAAAATATACACCATCACAAAAAAGCAACCCCAATCCTTCTAAATAGAATAATTCAGCAAAGATTTCATGTCATGGAATACAAAGCAAAAGAATAACTAATTACTTTGCAATTTCCTCCTCTGGTGTTTTGAGGAGCCTATGCCATGTATTAAGTTGAAACACCCCTTTTTAAATTTTAAACTTATTACAATTTAATCCAGCAAGATGAACGTTTTGAACACCCACTTTCTTTTGACATTTTATTTAGAAGGACAGCAGTGGCAATATTCACATTGTTTCATGAAAAACAAAAGCAAAACAAAACAAAATGAAACGGCAATGGTCCTATGGAATCTAGCACTTAAGGTGTCTAGGCTGAACTACTGTAGAATTATTTAGCAATTCCCTTAAGTATTCTCAGCAATTTCTTATGACAATATTATTAAAACTTGAGAGGAGGTAAATGGGCTATAGCTATGTCCCTGTGGAAGATTCTGAAAAGACAAAGCAACAATACATGCAGCTCAGGGAGAGCTAGCACATATTAACATGGCCTCTTATAAGTGGCAGTACTTGCTGTTTATTGGATAAGCAACGTTTTCCAATAGTGATTACACACATCTGCAATAAATGAAACAGAGGAGTTTGATTAAGCAAATATATTTTCAAAAGTTTTTTTTTTTTTTTTTTGTATTGCTGAATATTGTTTTATCTTTTCTTTGGAGGGGTAATTAATGCTGGAGGAAACATTGATTCCTGCATGCATTCAACCATTCATCAAACATCTGAGTGCCTTCCATGAATAGATGCTGTGAAGATTCTGGAGACCTGAAACTAAGTATGAAATGCCTCCTCTCCCTGATATGCTCATAGTCCAGAGAAATGGGCAGATATAAAAGGAGATTATTTAAAGTGTCCATTAACAGATGAATGGATAAAAAAAATGTGGCATATATATACATTGGAATGTTATTCAGCCATAAAAAGGACTGACGTTTTGATACGTGCTATAACATGGATGAACCTGGAAAACATGTTGAAATAAGCAAGACATGTAAGGACAAATACTGTATGATCCCATTTATATGAAATATCTAGAATAAGCAAATCTGTAGAGACAGAAAGCAGCTTAGAGGTTACCAGGGGCCCAGGGGAAAGGGGAATGAAGAGTTATTACTTAATGACTATAGTGTTTCTGTTTGGGGTAATGAAAAAGTTTTAGTAATGGTTGGTGTTGATAATAGCAAAACATTATGGATGTAATTAATGCCACTGAAATGTATACACAAAAATGGTTAAAATGGTAAATTTTATGTTAAATATATGATAGCACAATTTTTAAAAAGCAGATTATTGCCAATCAAATGCAATCAGGGCCACATGATCAGCAGCAGGAATATGGTGCTTGGGAATCATTGGGGGAATGAGGAGAAAGTTTGCTGCAACAGAGTTTGGAAGGACCTACAAATTGGTTGTTCTAGACAGAGAGGAAAGTGTCTTTTCTTTGGTAACATATAATGTTTAGTAACAATCAAACACAGAGAGAAATTCTTTTTCATTTTCTTTAAAGCAGAGATTCTTAACCAGGAGTCCACAGGGGTCCGTGAAAAGATTTCGGGGGATCTGTGAGCTTGAGTTGAAAATTCAAAAAAAAAATTCTTGTGGGGAAGTGTTGGTGCAGGTGTGATATTTTTATTAAATAATACACAGTATAGTGTGGACTTAGTAAGGGGTCCATGATTTTCACCTGACTGGCAAAGGGGTCCATGGAACAAAAAATGTTAAGAACCCCTGCTTTAAAGCTTCAAACCTCTATTATAAGATGGATTTTAAAATGCAGTTACTAAAAATAATAAAATAAAATAATAAAATAAAATAAAATAAAATAAAATAAAATAAAATAAAATAAAATAAAATAAAATAAAATAAAACAAAACAAAACAAAATAAAATGCAGTTACTGAGGTCCTGCCCCAATCAAGATGGCGGAGTGAGACACTCCAGTGCTCTATTCCTTCACAGAAGCTTTGACCAACCAGTAAGAACTGCCAGAAACATATTTCTCAAAGTTCCAGAAAATAGTTAAAGGATTTTAGTAAGAGGATGAGAGCCTAATCAAGAAAAACACAACTTAAAAATGGTAGATTCTCCCAGGGCCCTTGCTGGCTCCTCCCCCACACCCTCCCAGGGGCAGAGCTGCATGCACTCCTAGTGTGGGTCTCTGGTCTCAGTCCCGGAGGAAGCATAATAGCCCCTTGTGCACATCCTGAGAGCATGTATATCCATGC
Source organism: Tolypeutes matacus (assembly GCA_026826555.1). Taxonomy (NCBI): domain Eukaryota; kingdom Metazoa; phylum Chordata; class Mammalia; order Cingulata; family Chlamyphoridae; genus Tolypeutes; species Tolypeutes matacus. Next base: position 40,203,203 of record JAKSZT010054487.1, on the reverse strand, counting down.
ACACCCATTTCTTCACATATTGTCTGTGACTGCTTATGCACTATAAGGGCAGAGTCAAGTAGTTGAGACGGAGATCAGATGGTCTGCAGAGCCTAAACTATCTGCTCTCTGGCCTTTTACTAAAAAAGTTTCTGTTCCCTGCTGTAGATTCTAGAGTTGACCTTCTGAAGGGAGCTTTCAGTAACTTGGGTCTAGACATCTTTATCTGCTCTTAAAAAACTCTGTTTTTCTTAAAACACAATGGATTTTATATGTGAGGAAACAGAAATTCATAGTTTGTTATCCCCTGCTTTCTTTGCTTAGAGGACTAAACATCTACTAACTGTAAGTTGAGACAATCTAGGTGAACAGTGAAAGCCTCACCAGGCAAAACACTGAGAGCTTCTGACCCAGGAAGACAGGCAGGATACATTGTCTTGCCCCCAGCCATACAGTACAATGAAGTTTCCATTGGGTGGGTAGAGCAAGCCAATACTAGCAAGGGCTGGGAGAAATTAATACGGGAAGAAGAAATGGCCAACTCCAGGGAGAAATCAATAGGGGAAGAAGAAATTACACTCTTAAGTCATCAAGTTCAAGGAAGTTTAACCAATTCTGTTCAGATCAGGGCAGATATCAATATTCAAGGGTGTCAAGCCAAGGGTCAGGCTATGGAGATTCTTGGTAATGTGTAGGGATCAGACTCATACAGATTGGTAGGTCCATTCAAAATAATTTGAGATGTACCAATAGCAGGATCCAGTGCCAATAAGGAAGATGGAAAAAAAAATCTCTCTCTCTCTCTCCCTCTCTCTCTCTCTCTCTCTCTCTGTCTCTTTCCCACATACACATGTGCACACGAACACACACACAGCTCCAGGTACATTTATTCTACCTAGTTATAAACAATGAGGCTTGGAATAACTAATTTGTCATCAGCCAAATAAACATGCTTTATAATCATTTTTCGTTATATGGCATGACTACAAATACATCACTCCAATTTCAATCCTCTATTTTAGCACAAAATTCATTCCTGATTTTTATATTTTACACTAATGCTGTATCCCTTAGTCTGTGACCTCCTTTAGGGTATGTAGGGGTCATAATGTCTTTGTCTTTGAATCCAAAGCACCCAAAAGGTAAGAATAAAATAGATTTTTTTGAGAAAAGTAATGGAAGAGTGAATATAACTTTTATTATTTTCTCTGGCTTAAAAACAAAGAAAGATCCTTATTCACAGCTGATGGGAGTATAAATTGGTACAAGCATTTTTTATATTATCTAGTAAAGATGAAGACACGCATACCACATGACTCAGGAATTGTGCGTGGGGAAATATATACAAAAATGATCTTTGCATCATTTTAATAATAGCCCAAACCTGGAAAAAATCCAAAATGTCCCAAAACTATAGAAAGAGACATAAATTTTGCATTTATATCCAAGTGTTGACAAAATGATAGATTTTATTTTTATATTTTTTATAATAGCTTCAGTTACCTACTAGATAAATCTAAAGAATTGTATCACTATTATAATGAGCATCTGTGTCTAAGCATAATGAACTTATTAATTTGAATCTACTGTGTTAACTCTATATATAAACCCTTTTCTGTCTGGTTAGATTCAGTCCTTACAAGATCTGGATCCTTGAAAATATAAGAAACAGAATTTTGTAGTTCACTATTTTTACATCCATGGTGAATATCAAAGTCAGGAGGACAATCTCAGTTCTGGGTGATATTCATCTCTCTAGGTAAGACAACATAAAACATTGTTACATTTGCCTTGAACATGCACACATTTTAAACATCATAGCAAAGGCAGCTTTATGATATGAACACTCTTTAGTTATTTCAATTGCATCTCTCTAGGATCATACATATTTCTCATACTTTGAGAAGTTGATGTTATTAGAATTTAAAAATGTTTATTTAGGCACCTACTTTGAGACAAGATGGAGTAATGGGTGGGGATTATCTGCCTCCTTGAAATAAACAGACAATAAATGCAACAATGTTTTTCAAGATATTGGATATCAGGCTTCTAAGGACAGTGAACCATGAGAGAAAAGAAACAAACCACATGACCCTTATGATCACTCCAGCTTATGGCCTTGAGAGAGTTTTCAGGCTGTGGCACAGCGGGGAGGAGTCTAGACTGAACAAAACAGACACCCTGAGTTAAGGAGACAAAGCTGAGAGTCTGGGTGATTACTCGGGACAGAAGAGAAGTGAGAAGAGAGCTCAGAAAGAGAAAACTCTTGGGAAGCAGATGTAGCGCAAGTGTTTGAGTGCCTGATACCCATGTATGAGGTCTTGGGTTCAATCCCTGGTACCTCCTAAAACAAACAAACAAAAAACAGAGAGAGAACTCTTGAGACCTCTAGAAGTTTCCCCATTGAGTATTCAGCTGAGTGCTAATCTGCACATGCATATGAGGAAACTCATCAAGACTGGGGAAAAAAACAAATGAAATAGAGGAAAAAGTGCAGGAGTATCAGAACTGGTGGGAATAGTGCCTGTTCTCACCAGACAGACTGAAAAAACTAATAAATCACAGGACATTGTATAGAGGACTCAGAAGGGTCATGACTTAGCATTGAAGAAAATTAGCCCTTGACTAAACAATGCTCAGATCCCATCTGACAAATCTTAAAAGCAAGGATCAAACTGTTTCCAAGTAACTTAAGTGCACATGAGAACAAAAGTAAAGATATTTATAGAAATACAAAAGTACCCAACACTCAACAAGGTAAAATTTACAAGGCAAAATTTCAGAAAATCTGGCATCCAATCAAAAATTATAGGCATGCAAAGAAGCAGGAAAATACAACCTTTACTTAGGAGAAAAAAAATCAATCATTGCAACAAACTCAGAACTGACACAGACGTTAGACTTAGCAAACAAGGATGTGAAACAGTTTTTATAACTGTATTTCAAATATCCAGGAAACTAAAGGAAAGATTTAACACATTAAGGAAAGACATGGATAATTATCTATATCTATATCTATCTATTTTATATATCATTTTTGATCACTAAATCAGACTACAATGTCTGAAATGAAAATTTCACTGGATGCGATTAATGTAGGATAAGCATTTCAGAAGAAAAGATTAGTAAACTTGAAGACATAGCAATGGAAACTACCCAATTTAAACAAAAAGGGCCCTAAGACAACCTCAAACAGTCTACATTACATGTGATTAGAGTCCCTGAAGGAGTATGTAGAGGGAGAATTTGAGGAAATAATGACTAAAAAATTTCAAATTTAATAAAAACTATAAATACATAGGTTCAAGAATTTCAATGAACCCCAAACACATGAAACATGAAGAAAACTATACCAGGGTACATCATGGTCAAGTTCCTCAAAACCAGTTATGAAGACAAAAACCTTAAAAGCAGCCAGAGGAAAAAAAGACAAGTTATGTACAGAGGAAAACATGTAAGGATGACAGCGGACTTCTTGTTAGAAACTATACAAGCAAGAAGACACTGGAGCAACATCTTTAAAGTATTGAAAGGAAAAAACAACAATACTATGCTTACTGAAGATATCTTTCAAAAATGAAAGTGGTAAAAACATTTTTGTACTACCAAATCTGAAAGAATTCATCACCAGCAGACCAACACTATAAGAAATGTTAAAACTAATCCTTCAAGCAGAAGGAAAAAGATACCAGATGAAAATATGGATCTATACACAGGAATAAAGGAAATGTTAACTATGTGGACAGATATGTAAGAAATATTCTTATTATTTAAACTCATTAAAAGATAATTGGCTTTTTAAAAAAAGATTTATTTATTTATCCCACCCCCTAGCCCCCCAGTTGTTTGCATTCAATGTCTGCTCTGTGTGTCTATTGGTTGTCTGCTCATCTTCTTTTTAGGAGGCACCGGGAACTGAACCCAGGACTACCCATGTGGAAGGGAGGCACCTCTGCTCTCACTTGTGTCTCTTATTTTGTTTCCTTGTTGTGTCTCTTCATTGCGTAATTTTGTTGCATCATCTTGTTGCATCAACTCACCATGTCAGCTCTCTGTCTTGCTCATCTTCTTTAGTAGGCACTGGGAACCAAACCTGGGACATCCCATGTGGTAGGCAGGTGCCCAACTGCTTGAGCCACATCTGTTTCCCATAATTGGTTTTTTGAATAAAAAACAATAACCATATAGTGTGCAGTTTATAACATATGTAGAGGTAGAATGTATGCCAACAATAACACAAGGGCTAGGAGAGAAGAAATAGATGCTTACTATCACAAGGTTCTTATAGTCTGTGATGAACTTAAGATATATACTATAAACCCTAAAGCAATTGATGAAATAATAAAACAGAGTTATAGCTAAAAGCCAACATAGGACATAAAATGGAATAATTAGGAAAAAAAATAGTCCAGAAGAAGGCAGAAAAAGAGGGCAAAGGCAAACCTCCTTAGCAAATGGGACAAGCAGAAAACAAATAACAAAGTCCTAGATTTAAACCTGATTATATCAATAGTCATGTTAATTTTTGTAGTAGGCAAAATCATAAATTGACCTCATAAGATTTTCCTCCCTAATTCCCAGGACTATCAATATGATAAGATCAAATCCTCAATTAGGATAAATAATATGACAAAAGAATAATTATTCATGTGGGCCTAATCAAATCATGTGAGCCCTTTAAAAGCAGAGAATTTGCACTTCAGGAAGGAGAAGGACAAGTCAGAGAAAACTGAAGCTTGAGAAAGATTTGATGTGATTTTGCTGACTTGAAGATTGAGGGGGCCATGTGATGAGGAATGTGGGCAGCCTCTAGAAGCTGAGAGCAAATCCTGGCCAACAGCCAGCAGGGAAATGGGACTCTCAGGGCTACAATCATAAGCAACTGAATTCTGCCAAAACCCAGAATGAACTGGAAGCCAATTCTTCCCCAGAGCCTACAGATTAAAGCCCAGCCTGGTCATCACCTTGTTTTCAGGTTTATGAGATGAAGCAGCCCACATCTGGACTTCTGATCTACAGATCTGTGAGAAAATAAATGGGTGTTGTTTCAACCTGCTACATTTCTGTTAATTTATTATGCACCAGTAGAAAACTGATGTAAATGTAATGGTGTAAATACCACAATTAAAAGACAGAGATGGTTAGATTTGATAAATAAGTAGTACCTACCTATGTGATGTCTACAAGAAACCCACTTTAAATATCAAGATACAAAGGTACTAAAAGTAAGAGGCTGGAAAAAGACATATCATGATAACATTGGTTGAAAGAAAGCTGTGGCAGCTATATTTATATCAGACAAAGTGGATTTCAGGGTAAAGAACATTGTAGCAGTTTGGCAGTTTGATATAGTTATGAATTCCAAAAATAGATACTGGATTGTGCTTGTAAACTGGTCTGTTAATCTGGGCATGATTAAGTTATGATTAGGGCTGGGCCACATCAGTAGGGCATTGAGCCCCACCCCATGGTGGGTGGGGTCTCAAAGATAAAAGGACATGGCAAAGGACAGAGTTGTAGTTGTTTTGACATTGGAGTGTTAATGCTGGAACCCAGGGGAGTAAGCACACAGAGGACCTTGGTTGTGAGGAAGGAGAGAAGGCTCTGGGAAAAGAGACAAGCCATTCGCCTGACAGTTTACAGCTGGCCTTGTGGAGAGAGGCAAAACCTAGAGAGCCTCATGGCCTACAGCTGACCTTGTGGAGGAAACAGAGGAGCTAAGCCCTGAGAGAAATGCAGCCCTGGGAAGAGAGGAACTGAAGAAGCCTGAACCCTGGCAAATGTCAGCAGTTGTCTTGCTCCAACACGTGGCAATGGACTTTGGTGAGGGAAGAAACTTACGTAACTGTAGGTTTCTACCCCAAATAAATACCCTTTATAAAAACCAACCGATTTCTGGTATTTTGCATCAGCACCCCTCTGGCTGACTAATACAAATAGTATTGGGGATAAAGAAGGTCATTTCATAAGGGAAAAGTAGTCAATTCATACGTGACATAATAATCCTAAACATTTAAGCACCTAATAACAGTCATTTAAAATACAAAAAAATAAAAATAAATCAAAGGACAAGGTGGCCAAGTAGTTAAAATACAAAAAAAAAAAAAAAAAAAAAAAAAAAGAAATCAATAGGGAAATTAGAAAGTGTTTTAAGCTATATGAAAATGAAAATACAACATACCAAATTTGTGGCATTCCACTTAAGCAGGATTTGGAGGATAACTTATACCATTAATCAGAAAAATCAGTTCAACATGTATCATAGATCTAAACATATGACCCAAAACTATAAAACTTCTAGAAGAAATACAGAAGAAAACTTTTCTGACCTTGAGTTAGGAAAAGAGTTTTAGACACAACACCAAAGGCATGATCCTTAAAGAAAATTTGTAATTTGAATTTCATCAAGATGAAAACTTTCTACTGTTTATAAAATGAAAGGAAAATCCAGAGACTGGCTGAAAATATTTACATATATATCTGATGAAGGATTTCCATCTACAATATTTAAAAAATTCCCAAAACTTAATAAGGAAACAGTGCAGTTTTTTAAAATGGGCATAATATTTGAAAAGCAATTCATTGAAGAAATATATGGATGGCAAAATAGTACATGAAAATGTGCTTGATGTCATTAGTCACTAGAGAAATGCAAATTAAAACAAGAATGATATACCACTAAATACTTATTAGAATGGCCAAAATTAAAAGTACTGACCATACTATGTGCTGGCAAGGATGGCAACTGGATATAAAACAGCAACAACAAAAAACATGACCAACAAGTACAAGTAAAATACGATTTATATATTAAGTCAATTCATTTCAGTGAATAGGAAGGAATTGTGGAAGTGTTTGTGGGTTCCATAAGCTTTCTTGTTATCTCCAATATTGGATATGATTATTTTTAGAACATGTGCAAGAACTACTTTTCCTTTGGATATTTCACAGGATAAATGTAAGAAATCATGTAGGTTTGCACTATTTAAGGAGCCTGTGAATAAATCTGCCTTCTTTGACCTTGTAGCAGTTTGGTATTCCTTATGAATTCCAAAAATAGTTTTTTGATTATGTTTGTAAACTGGTCTGTCAGAGGTATCACTTTTAATTGATTAAATTATGATTAGGACTTTGATTGGGCCAAATCAGTAGGCCATTGAGTCTCCACCCCTTGGTGGGCAGGAACTCACAGAGAAAAGACATGGCAAAGGACAGAGTTGAAGGTTTTGAGGTGGTGCCTGGGAGGTAAGCACACAGAGGGGCAGAGCAGCTGAGCCTAGAGAGAATTGAGCCCCTGGGAGAGAGGCAGAACCAGTCGCCTGATAGTCTACAGCTGGCCTTGTGGAGAGAGCAGGGCAGCTGAGCCCAGAGAGAAATAAGCCCCAGGAAGAGAGAAGCCCAGGAAGACTGAACTCTTGGCAGATGTCAGCAGTCATCTTGCTCTAACATGTAACAACAGACTTTAGTGAGGGAAGTAACTTATGCTTTATGGACTGGTAACTGTAAGCTTCTACTCCAAATAAATACCCCTTATAAAAACCAACAGATTTCTGGTATTTTGTATCAGCATCCCTTTAGCTGACTAATACAGACCTTATAAAATAGTAGAATTACCTTCTGACCCCCAAGAAGTAGTCATTGTATTTATTGTCTATTCCAACTACTTTGGAAAACAATTTGGCTGTTTCTTTAAAAATTAACATATGTCTATGATTTGCTCCAGACATCTCATTCCTTGCTCACTATCCAAGATAAATGAAAGCATATATGCATATAAACCTCTGTACCTGTATATGAATGCTTGTTTATGAATATACTTGTATATGAATGCCTTATCTGTAATAGCCACAAACCAGAAACAACATAAATATTCATCAACAGGTGAACGATAAGGAAATTGTGGCATATCCATACAAAGGGCCATTACTCAGCAGTAAAAAGGAATGAAATCTTGATACAAACTACAACATGGATGCATCTCAAAATAACTATGTTGCATTAGAGGTGACATACAACAAAGAGTACATATTGTATGATTCCATTTATATAAGTTTCTAGAAAATACAAACTATTTGAGAGTAACTGAAATTAGACTAGTGGTTGCCTGGGGAGGGTGAAAGAAATTGGAGAGGGCCAGGAAGGAGGACATGAGGAAGTTTTTAGAGTGATGGATATGATGTGGTGAGAGTTTCATAGTATACTTATATGTTAAAAACTTACCAAGTTTTACACTTTAAATACATGAAGTTTCTTATAGGTTGATTACATCTCAATTAAGCTACTAAATACATATAAAATTATGATGGATATTTAAAAATAAACTTGAACTTTAATTTCAATAAACTGTAATAGCAATAAGCAGAATACATGCAAACAGGCTTTCTCCAGTATGCTTTCTGTCAAAATGGACTCTTGATGGTGTAACTGGGAACAGAGTGGATTTAGGGAAAAATTGACCTTGAGACATGGATACATTTCCTTATGAAAAATATGTACATCATAAAAATAGCTTTAGAATCAAATGATATGGTAGTTCCTATGGTAACCACACATTTGAGGCAGATTCTCAGTGTGTAAAAGTTTTAAGTTATAAACACCTTACAGTAACTGATTCCCTGCAGTTCCTGTCATCCGACCTTCCTGTTTTGGGAAGGAAAAATCATTGTTTAATGAACTTAAAAATCTTTTAAAAATCCTTTTTCAAAACACTCTTGTCCACTGACCGTATCCCTTACTGGAATTTAACACCCCTGAGATGCATAAGAGAGAGGTGACATTTTAACTGACAGGGAACTGAGATTTTCCAATCAAGAATCATTTACAGAGAATAAGTGTGGAAAACTGCACGCAACCTCTTTTAGACATGACCGATAAATACCAGTGAGTAAAAGACGATTTATGTGTCAGGTCAATTTTTTTCTAGCGAATGGGAAGGAATTGTGGAAGTTTGTGGGTTCCATAAACTTTCCTGTTATCTCTAATACTGGATTTGATTATTTTCAGCACACGTGTAAGAACTACTCTTCTTCTGGATAGTTCACAGGATAAATATAGGAGGACATGGGTTTGAGCTATTTAAGGAGGCCCTGAAGGACCTACCTTCTTAGACCTCATAAAAATAGGGGAGTTACTTTCTGACCCACAAGAAGCAATCATGGTATTTCTATTCTACCAATATTCAAGCAATAAATTTCAGACTCTAGAGAGAGTCACGGGGTCTGTAGTCTTTCTGGCTAGAGATCAAATGTAGTCTCAATCAGAGATATTTTAATCACTTGGTTCATTTGCTTTAATTATACCAGGTGTCTGGGATATTTTATTTTATTGAATCTACTAGATTTTCTGAAATCCACATAAAAAAAGACTATAAAATTGAATTTAAACATGAGCTCATTTCTAATTTTAATGGTTTGAAATTGTCTCTGTTTTGCTAGTTAGGTTGGTTTTTTTTTTTTTTTTCTTTTTGGTTCTTTCTGGGCTTAGCTGCCCTGCTTGCTCCACAAGGCCAGCTGTAGACTATTAGGCAACCCACTCTGTCTCTCTCCCCAGGGTTCTATTCTCTCTGGGCTCAGCTGCTCTGCTCCTCTGTGTGCTTACTTCCCAGGCTCCAACTCAAAACTCCAACCTCCCTTCCCTGTGGTGCGGTTTCTCCATGAGTCCCCACCCACCAAAGTGGCAGGGATGTAACATCCTACTGACATGGACCAATCAAAGCCTTAATCATTATTTAATCAAGTAAAATTAAAACCTCTGAATCCAATATAATCAAATATGCCAGGGGACACACCAGTTTACAAACATAATTCAATAACTATTTTTGGAATTCATAAACAATATCAAACTGCCATGGTTGTCTATTGTAATAATGGGCTTGCAATTACATTGAATCAATTGTTTATGGTATTTTGAATCACAAAGTAACTTGTGAAAAGTTACCAGCTAATTAATTATATTTTTAAAAGAATGTTTTGGTCATTTGGAGGGAGTATTTATGTGCAAAGAGCAAAAGTAGCTTAAGCAAAAGGAGAATTTATTGTAACTTTACAGGAATATATAAGAAGGAATAATAGCACACAGTTCCCTAGGGCTTGCTATGTGCAATGCCCTGATTAAATCATTTATTAGTCAATTTTTTTGCTAGGTTTGTGGTAATGAAGAACCCCAAATCTCAGTGACTTACAACATAGAAGATTGACTTCTTACTCTTTGTACAAAATGGCTATATGTTGGCTTCAGTTCTTTATCACATACACATTTTTATTTAGGAACCTTATTGAAGTAGTAGACCTTATTTTTGTTTCAAGGCAGAGGAAACTAGAAAGAGCCAAATCATGAAATTGCTCCTGCACATTAAACAAAGCAAGACCTATGGCCAAGCCTAACAGTCAATGGAGTAGGGAAATAAGTTCTTCCCTTAAGTAGAAGTCATCTGTCAACAAATAGAGATGTACTGTTTCTTATAGGAAGGGCGGGAAAAAAATTGAAAATAATAACCCTGTCTACCTCAGTCCTTCCTCTTCATTACAAATATTGGCTTCTCTGCCTTCTGATGCTTCTCACCCATCCTCTTCATCGAATGGGACTCCTCTTGATCCAGAAACTCATGAACCAAAAAGAGAAGTCATCTTCCACACACGAACCAAAAATACAGTGGTAGAGAATGGATTACAATAAACCTTCCCATTCAAAAACAGGACAAATGGGAGCCCACAGAAGTCGCTGGTCTGTAGAAATTCTGAAGTCCTTTTGAACAGATATTTCAGGACCTCTTCCCCCAGGGCAGGAATGTTCCTTGATCAGGCCCCAGTTTCTCCCTGAGAGTGATTTAGCAATCCATTGCTCCTGGCTCATGGCGTTGACTTCTGGGAGGGCCTTCCTCTTTCATTTGCTCTCCTTGGCCACATCTGATGCTCTAGAAAAATGTCATTCTTGGGGGTTGTGCAATTTCCTAAGCCTGCTTCCTGCCCATAGAAGGCTGGGAGCTCAAAGGTTGTTTTAAGTTGCAGTCACAATGTCTTTTGAATCCAGGCAAGCAGTTCCTGGGCAGTACAACTATCAAAAATATTGTCCACTTTTTATCTATTTGATTCCAGTTAGCTCCATGTGTTAATAGCCTCAACAACAATTCTTCTCCAGATGTGATCTCTCTTTCTCTGAGACTCTCCCTCTCCCCTTAATCAGAGGCATCTTGAGTCTCTCAGGCTTCTGTAGGTGAGCCACACCCTTACACTCTTTGTCATGAGCTATTTTGTATAAAAAGATCTACTTGGTCATCTTAATTGATTTAGAAGCTCTAAGGGTAGGTTTGTTAACCACACCACTATTTTGTTTCTTACCACGATTAAGTTTGTCTTAATCAGATTTTGTCATTCAGAACATTACTCAATTTTATCTTTTACCTATTGGGATGAGAAGCAGTTCCGATTCCCAACCTCAAAAGTCCCTGAAATTCTGAGCTTTCTATATCCCTTCTATTCAACTTGCAAATTGAGCAATACTTTTTGAACTTACATATTCCTTGACTTATTTTGTCAAAAGCACCCCAAAGCATCTGATTCACACTATAACATTCTGTATGATTTAGATTCTATCCCACATTTTTTCCTAAAGTCAAAGTTCTTGTTAAATTATCTGCCTTTTAAATTACAGCAGGCAACAATTTTACCAAATGTTTTAAATGTTTTACTACGGCATAAATTTCTATGTCCTTTACTACCTAGCCCTGAAGCCAATAGCATGTTGTTTAGGCTTTTGATTAAAGCACAGTCCTACTTCTAGGTACCAATTTCTGTATGAAACAATTGCTAAATTCTAGTGGCTTACCACAACAAAGATTCCTTTCCTGCTTATGTTACAGGTCAACCGTGAGGGTTAACATTGGCTCTGTCCTAAATGTCTCCTTTGTTTGAGGACCCAGGTTTGGAGGCAGAGGGGCAAAAAAAATGACTGAATTATGCAATGTTCCATAAGGCTTCTGCTCAGATGTGCCATTTGTCACTCTTACTCATATTCCACTGGTCAAAGCAAGTCACAGGGCCGAGTCTGACTGTCACAGTTCTGGGATGGACTACCAGTCACTTGTCAAGAGGCAGGGATGCATAATTGTCTTTACAGGGAGGGCAACAAATAATTGGAAACAACAAAACAATCTACCACACTCACATTAACCCTATCACATTGCTGGTGGGGCCAGGATTTTAAGTCTGGCTTGAGAGCTAAACTTCTAACCACAAAAGGGAAGACATGCAGCTGGGCTTCAGAAGGTATGTTACAAGTCATCAGGAGCTACATCTCTGTGACCAAATGGTACGTTATCACCAAGGCATTCTTCTGACTCCTGTGTGCAGAAAGGAGGATGGCTGCCCTTACCATTCATGAATTCTTAGTCCCAGCATTCAGTAGTAACCTGTCTAGGATCCACCTTTCCCAATTTCCCATTTTCAGATTTCCAGAAAAAATGATGTCATTGGCTCAGTTGTGGGATATGTCTAATGAACCTCAGCCAGGAGATCAAGTTCATGTGGTGAGCTGACCACTCCCAATAGTATTATGAGGCTGGCTGTGAAAAGGTGTTTGGGATTGGGGAGGAAATTTTGGCGGGAAGCTAATTAGTATTTGCTTTATAGTGAATTCCAATTTGAAAAAATCCCGACTTTTATATTTGGAAATATTAATTATGAACTGGTGTCATGTTCATTACTTTCCTTTTGGCAATGCAATTGGAGGTAATAAATAAGGAGTAATGAAGTCTTCTATTATTAATATATACACTTAGTTAAATAACCAAATAGTGTCAAAAGGATGAAATAAAAAAGGACAGTATCCATTACATAGGACTAGCATATTAGGTACTATGAATGACTCCTCTGCAGAAATGGACTCTTATGCTCCTAGAAGTACATCAATGATCTGGCTGGAAAATAAAGAATTCTGAGACCAAACTAAAAGCTAAATTAAAATGGGACCCTGAAGTGGTAAGCAGAGCCCATACCCTGAAGGTGCTGTCAATCAAATTCAATTTTCACAGCCTGGTAGGGTGAGGGGAACAGAGAAAGAGGGAAGCCCCACCTGGGGTATGAAATCCAATGGGAGAGCTCAGCATAGAAAGCAATGCTTTCTAAGAAAGCGAGCATTGGATGTGTATTTTGGAGTCTTTATAAGGCAAAGACTGCTAGCTGTTCTCCAAAGTCCATTTCCTCATCTTCCTAACCATATAGTTAGACTACATTTACATAGCATCCTTTTCTGCTTCATCTTTCCTGTCTTATTGTCCTTTTGGGTTAATACCATTTTAAACACATTTACTGTTCTTTCAGCAGGGTTTTTGATAGAATAAATAAATGCAAAATCAATGTGACATTTTTGGTAATGGGGCTTTTATGAGAAAAGTTTAAGGTAAAACACAACTGGAAATTGTTTGTAGCTGAAGCCTAGTGACAGGTTATGTTTACATCTAGGTAATTTCAGTATTTATATTGCTTAGTGCCATTCAAAAGACAGCTCCAGGGCTATGGGAAGAGCTTCAGTCACGCTGTGGACAACTTCTCTTTGTGTTAAGCTGGGACATCTGGTCTCACCCCCTTCCTTGGCGACGTTCGTTAGGTAAATATGCACAAATAACATGCATCAGGTTAAGGGAAACAATCACCAGTGCAGTCTGGCATTTAAGAATAAAGCCTCTAAAGTAATAGAGAACATAGCTCAGACCCTGTTCTGGTGTTTACTAACTGTGAGACTTTGGTTATGTTTCTTAATTTCTCTGGGCTTCCAAATCCACATCTGTAAAATGGGGGTTAATTATTGTCCCTACTTCATAGGCCTGTTGTGAGGATTAATTGAGATAATGTAAGTAACATACTTATCACAGCATCAGGTATTGGAGGTACTGAATGAATGACAACTGTTATTATTTTAATGGTACATAATTACACATTAACAAAAACTTAACAACCCACAAATGTCTAGAATGAATCAAGGCAAACACGTGCTTGAAATGAAGAAACACAATAACTATATAAAATATTACTTACTTACAATAAGTATTTAATTTGTAGTGAAAGAATCATCAGAAAAAAAGAGCCTTGAAATATTTGTTGAAATGTATAGGTATGCCAAGGGTCCTGGAGGGAAGCCGAAAGACCCTTTACTGATATATATAATTTATATAATATAAAGGCTTAAATCTATTATAAATAAATAATAAGTTTTGGTAAATCAATTTTCTTTGCCTCCCTCTTATTTTAATTTTATTAAACCTGGTTTCATTTTTCTATTCACTGAAGTAAGCAAATATATCCCCTTAATTTAGATTCTTTAAACAAAAGTTGCAAATGAATGTAACTTTCATCTATTATGAAACTAAAGGTAAGTAATTCATCATATTAAAGATCTTAGTATAACAAATATTTTATAGAAGGATGTGTTATATTACAATTACACTTTAATAGCATTTTCTCACACTTTAATCTCACTATATGAATATTGTTTCATGTTTGTATGGGAAAAATTGTAGCTAAACATTTCATCGTCCCCAGTCTGCAAAAGAAGCACAATTCTATTGCTTTGTCTTGCTTATAGTCATTAAATCATTACTTTTGCATATATTGCTGTTATTTCTGTTTTCTTTAAAGATACAGTAAATGAAGTTTTATGAAGTCACAAAATACATATATTTTTATTTTGACCTTAAAAAAAAAAGAAAGAAAGAAAGAAAGAAAGAAATGAAACATATTCAAACCATTGTTTTAAGCAGGTAAGACAAGAAAATGTAGAACTTGGTTCATTAAACTGGCTTTGTGCTCCCTCTGTTGGGACCACCACAGAGGTAACATTTTTCAAATATCTTTTAGAATGTAGATACTAAGCTATTTTGGAGCCATGATTGCTATGTAGATGTCTAGAAGCAATAGAACAATTACTAAACCATAGGTTTAAGCCTTTTATTATATATATCAAAGTTTATCCTTTTAATTACCAATTAGTATTCCATTATGTTCTGTGTGAATATAAGACATTTTGTTTATCCTTTCATTAATTGAACATTTGCATTCGTTTCACTTTTTGGATATTATGAACAATAGTGCTATGAACTTTCATCCACAATTCTTTGTGTGGAAGTATGTTATCATTTCTCTTGGGTAAATATCTAAGGATGTTGCTGGTGGGTCATAAAGTAGGGATAAACAATGCAAAACCGGCAAGCCATTTTCTAAAGTTGTTGTTCTATTTGCTTCCCTAATGATGATTTAAGAGAATTGCAGGTCTAGCACCTCTTCCTCAATATTTGGTGTTGTCAATCTTTTGCATTTTCTCCATTCCAGTGAATGGGAAATGGTATCTCATTTTGGTTTGCATTTCCCTCATTACTAATTATGCAGAGCAACTTTTCAAATATTTTTTAACTATTTTTGTATCTGATTTTTCATATCAATTCCCCCCTTTTAAACTAGTCATTTGCATTTTGTTATTGATTTGTAAAGGTTCTTTACTTGTATGTAAAGGTTATAAATATATGATTTGAGAATATTTTCTTCCAGTTTATGGCTTGTCATTTATTTTCTTTATGGAATGTTTTTTTTAGCTGACATTAAGTTTGACGATTTATCAGTTTTTTCTTTCATTTAATACTTATTGTGTCTTCTCTTAAAAAATCTTTGCCAAACCCTAGATTATTAAAATTTCCTCCTATATTTTCTTCTAGATGATGTAATAATAATGTGTTTAGAAGTTTTATAATTTTAGCTCTTATATATAGGTCTAAGGTCTGTTTTTAGCTAATGATTCTATTTGATGTGATAAAAAGTCTGCAGTTCATTATTGTGTGAGTGCATATGGCTATCCTGTTGCTCCAGTAACATTTGTTGAAATGGCTTTCCTTTCCCTATTTATATTTGCTCACACCTTTGTCAAAAATTAATTGGCTAGGGAAGCAGATGTGGCTCAAGTGATTGGGCTCCCTTCTACCATATAGGAGGTCCAGGGTTCAATTCCCAGGGCCTACTGGTGAAAGGCAAGCTGGCCTGAGCAGAGAACTAGCCCACACAGAGTGCTGCCCCACGTGGAGTGCTGGCCCGCACTGGCCCACAGGGTTGCTGGCCGGCGCAAAGAGCTGGCACCACAAGATGACACAACAAAATGAGACACAGAGGAGAGACAATAAGAGATGCGGCATACCAGGGAGCTGAGGTGATGCAAGAGATTGAGCGCCTCTCTCCCACTCTGGGAGGTCCCAGGATCTGTTCCTGCTGCCGCCTAAAGAGAAGCCATAGAAGAACACACAGCAAATGGACACAAAGAGCAAACAGCAAGTGCAAAAACAATGGGGTGTGTGTGTAGAGAAATAAATAAAATAAATCTTTTAAAAAAATTAATTGGCCACATATATTTGGGCCTATTCCACTTATTTGTCTCTTCTTAAGTCAGTACCACATTATCTTGATGACTACAGCTATAAAAGTAACTTTAATATAAAGTATTGTGAATCCTCCTAGTGTGTTCCTTTTCAAGATTGTTTTGCTTTTTCAAAGAAATTTTAAAATTAATTTTCCAATTTCTACAGAAAAGCCTGTTAAGATTTTGACTAGGATTGCATTGAATCTATAGATAAATTCACCCAAATTATTATAATAATATTGCATCTTTGAATCTTTAGACATTGTAAAGTTCCATTTATTTAGCTCTTTAATTTCTCTCAACAGGGTTTCATATTTTTTCATTGTGGAGGTCTTACATATCTTTTATTAAATTTATTTCTAAGTATTTTTATATATTGCTAGTGTTGTTATAACTAAAATGGCTTTGTAAAATTTATTTTCCAATTTTTTTTTCCTACGAATATGTAGAAATAAAAGTGATTTTTTAAAAATAATGACATTTTATTGTGAGACATTGATAAATTCACCTATTATTTCTATTTAGTAGTTATGGTACAGATTCCTTAGGTGGTTATGTATTGTCTGTGAATAGAAGCTGTTTACTTCTTCCTTTCACTTATTTGTGCTTTTTATTTCTTTTTTCTTGCTTTATTATACTATTTGGGACTTCAGTGATAAGAGCAAACATTCTTGTCTGCTCCTATCAGGAGACTGTTAAGTACAATGTTAGCTGTGGATTCTGTGTAGATTTTCTTTATCAGGTTGAAAAAGTTACCTTCAAACCAAAGACTGGATAGAACCGTGACATGAACCTTTGACGGTTGTTCATTCTGCTACTAAAATGTTAATGATTCCATACCAGGTTCTGCTTTCTAAATTCAACTTTTGTCATCTTTATTTTCTGTAATATGTCATTGCCTCAACACTTAAAAACATTAGACCATTCTTTGACTCCTCTTTTCTCCATCTCAACACTTCTCCATTTTCACGTCTTCCTTTCCTTATGCCTCAGAGAAGAAAATGTTCATGTGTTCTCTATGGCCAAACCTTTCTCTTGTGTGCTTGATCCTGTATCTACATCTTTACCCTCTTTGACTATTTTGTGTTTTATGATAACTTATCATAACCTCTTTCTTTGTTATAAGTTGATTTGCATCTACCAAAAAGATATATTGAAGTCCTAATCCCCAGCACTTTAGAATGTGAATTTACTTGGAAATAAGGTCATTTCAGATGGAATTAGTTAAAAGGAAGTCATACTGGATTAGAGTGGGATCTTAATCCAACGTGACTGTTGGCCTTTTAAGGAGAAGAAGAGACACAGAAGACACTGGGGAGAAGGCCATGTGAAGATGGAGAAGGCAAAGATTGGAGCGATGTGTCTACAAGCTAAGGAACACCAGGAATTGCCAGAAAACACCACAAGTTAGAAGAGGCAACAAAGGATTCTTCCCTAAGGTTTGAAATGGATCATGGACTTGCTGATATCTTGATTTTAGGCTTCCAGTCTCCAGAACTGTGAAAGAATAAATTTCTGTTGTTCTAAGCCACAAGGTTTGTGATATTTTGCTTCAGCAACCCTGGGAAACCAGGACACTCTTGAAGATTTCCTTGCCTTTACTTTTTTTTTTTCCCCCAGCATAAAGGGATTTATTCAGTGATAAAGATACTCTCTGAAAGAGAAGTGGAAAGAGATTTTTCATTTTTTTATTGTGGAAACATGTATACAGCATAAAAATGCTATTTTCTTCATTTTTTTGTATACAGTTCAATGTCATTAATTACATTTACAATGTTGTGCTACCATTACAACTATCCATTATCAGGACTTTGTCATAACCCCAAACAGGTTGAAAGATCCCGCATTCCCCCTACCCTTGGCTCCTGTTAATTTCTAAACTACTTATAGTATATATTAATTTGCTTATTCTAGATATTTTATATCAGTGGGAACATACAATATTTGCCTTTTGTACATATACTGATTAAAGACTAAATTTCAAGGAATGCTTCTCAGACTGCAAAACTGGCTCAGTAAGGGTGGCTCTTCAGATCATGCTGCCCTTGCCATGCTGATGAAACTAGCAAATGTTAGAGTACTGGGTCATTCCAAGTGTTTGTGGGGACTGTGTGCCTAGAGTAAACCTTATGCACTATTGTTGGAGAGTAAATGCTACTTTCTTGCTAAAGAGCAATCTGGAAAACTCAGAAACATATGGCACAATTCTGCACTTGGGTAAATATCTTAGAGGGGTGGATGTGGCTCAAATGGTTGGGCATCCATCTCCCATATGGAGGGACCTGGGTTCGATCCCCTGGACCTCCCAGTAAAAATAAAGAAAAATATAGAAGGCACGTGGGCCATCAGGCTCCATGCACAGGTGCCCTTTCAGGCCCTGCTGAGCCATGCAGCAATATGATGACATAACAGGAGAGTGACACAAGGGAGAGCCAAGACGAGACGTGCCAAAAAACCAGGAACTAAGGTGGCGCAGGTGGTAGGATGCCTCTTTCCCATATTGGAGGTTCCCAGGATCAAATCCCCTTGAAGACAGAAGGAGAAGGTTGAGAAGAGAGGACAGGAAACAGGCAAAGAGAATTAATTGCCCAGTGAATGGACACAAAAATAGCAAAAATGGGGGGGGGTGTAAAATGGATAAAAGTAAATAAATAAATAAAATAAATCTTTAAAAAAAAATAACCATATGATGTTTTTTTAAAAATATATGTATCTTAGAGAAATTCTCTCAGATGTCTGCAAGGGAATATTATGTGTGAGGATGGTTACTAAGGGGCATTATGGGTGTCCTTCATGGGGCTATGGGGCAGTGAATAGTTAAGTTGTGGAAGAGGCTCCTCAGAGGACAATATGCCAGAGGAGAAGCAGCAGATGAATATATACATAGAGATCTTGGATATTTGCAAATTAATGGGAAATAATAAATACAATCTTAAATTCATTATATTTTCTTTTCTTTAATATATTTTTTATTTTTTCTAAAAGATGTTTAGGTTACATAAAATGTTACATAAAAAATATAAGGGATTCCCATATGCCTTACTCTCCACACCTCCCACTTTCCCCCACATTAACAACTTCTTTCATTAGTGTGGTACATTCATTGCAACTGATGAACATATTTTGGAGCATTGCCACTAAGGATGGATTATAGTTTACATTGTAGTTTACACTCTTTCCCACTCAATTCTGTAGGTTATGGCAGGATATATAATGGCCTGTCTCTGTCGTTGCAATGTCATTCAGGACAATTCCAAGTCCTGAAAGTGCCCCCATATTATACCTCTTTTTCCCTCTCTCTGCCTTTAGCACCTCCAGTGGCCACTGCCTCCACATCAATGATATAATATCTTTCATTGCTAGAATCACTAGAAGTCTATAGTAAAATACCAGTAAGTCCACTCTAGTTCATATTTCATTCTCCAATCCTGAGGGTTCTGGGATGGTGATGCCCACTCCACTTCTAATTGTACGAGATCTAATTGATCTCGTACAGCTGATGGATGGGACTATCTTGCTTGCAGTTGCAAACTCTCTCTGTTCCTTGAGATGGTCGTTGTCAGTCATCATCTCCTTGTTAGTTGTCCTGGGCGAGTTTAATGAACTGGAGAGTAGGTGTTGCAACTCCACTGAGGCTCAGGGCCCAGCTAGCACATGGACAGCCCAAAGATTCAAGACTGTTGGATGTACACCTACCAACTCCAGGACCAACTATAGGTTCAAATAGAAGGGACAGAGGAGGCATGTGTAGAGAAGTCCCAACTGAGTCTAACTCTGTCATATTTGGTTGCACAAACTCCAAAGTAGGGCTCACTGGCAAGGCACCAAAACTCCAAAGCTATCTGCCATGACTGTAGGACCTGGGTGTCTCTAGAGCCTTCAGGAGCCCCACTATTTGGGGTAGTATCTACTTTGGCAGTCTATGCAATCTTGCTGAGATGTGCATAAACACTACCTCTGCATGACCTCCTAACTCACTTTGAAGTCTCTTAGCCATTTAAACCCATTTGTCTTACCTTTTCCCCCTTTTATTCAAGGTCTTTTTCCAGTTGTATTGCTAGTTGGTGCTTGGTAGTAATCCCTCAGTGCCAGGGAGGCTCATCCCCAAGGTGTGATTAAGGTGGGGAAGATTATTCAGAATTAGTGGGTGGGCCCAATCTAATCACACGAGTCTTTAAGCAGAGAAGCTTTCCTGGCTGTGGTTATAGAGAATTGGGATAATGGAAGTCGGGTCATAGAGTTGCTGGTTTTGCATATGAAGTATATGGAGGAAGGGAGCCAGGAACCAAGGAATGTGGGTAACCTCTTAAAGCTGGAAAAGGCAAAGGTACTGAATCTTTCCTGGAGCCCCCAGAAAGGAATGTAAGCCTGCTGACATCTTAATTTTAGCCCACTGAGAGCAGTGCCTGACTTCTGACCTACATATCTGTAAGTTAATAAATTTGTGTTGTTTTAAGCTACTGTTTGTGATAATGGAAAACTACTACAATGTTCTACCAACATTTGTTGCATTGTCTCTGAGCCAAGCTCTGAGCTATCTGCTCTTAAGCATTATCATTCTCTCTCACTAACTTGCAAAACCTGCTCCTCCCTTGTGTTTGGAATAAACCACCTCCTATTTCTCTAGGCTTGAAATATTTCACTCATCTTATTCTTTCTTATTTCAAGTTTTCATTTTCAAGGTAAAATGGAAAGGAAAATAGAAGCTTAGTCTTGGAATAATAGCATATGGATTTGAATCCTAGATCTGGTACTTTCTAGCCTTAAGATAAGACTGTGGACAACATATTATACTTGCACCTCGGTATATCCACCTGTGAATGGTAAATAATAATATGTGTCTCTCAGGGACACTGTGAAGGTTAAATGCTAAAGCATATGTGAAAGTTATTTTTGGTGAAATATCAAGTTATATAGTACTACATACTGTATACTAGTGACTATACTAAAATTAATTAATGTTAAATTAATGTTATATCTGATCAGTTTTCTATTTGTATTGACTCTATCTGTACAATAGGACTGATAGCAAACCTCTGCTCTCTTTTCCCATTGCCATTATTGCAATAGATCCTTTACACATACCCTTGTTTTCATAAGTTTGCTTTATATTCTGCTCACAAATTAATTTTTTTGATGTTCATCATCAGTTGTATCATTTCTCTGCTCTGAAACCTTAAGTCCACTTTCACTGTCCAAATTACTAAAGCAAAACATATTATCACATTACTTAAAGTTCTTCATTACCTGGCCTCAGGGTAAGTTTACAATTTTATTTCAAACTATTCTCACTCCACACACCATTTACTCCACCAAGCTACCCATTTCTTTTACCTGTGTGGCTCCTGTTTTACTATGTCTTTGCCTCTTTTCAAGCATTCATTCTAAGATGGCTTTCCTACTGGTTTTAGCCTGTGCAAATCTTAATCATCTGTATAATTCACGGTCCTCAAGAGAAGCAGAACCAGGCTACACAGGCATAGCTCGGAGATATTGCAGGTTCAGTTCCAGACCATCTCAATGAGCTGAATATTGCAATAAGGTGAGTCACATGCATTTTTTGGTTTCCCAGTGAATATAAAATTATGTTTATACTATACTGTAGTCTAAGTGTACGTTAGCATTATGTCTAAAAAAACAATTCACATACCTTAATTAAAAATACTTTCTTGTTAAAAAATGCTATCATCTTGCTGTTTCACCTTGCACTTTTGTGTTTGGAGATGATTTCTTTCCTTAAACCTCACGAACCAACATTTGCTAGCTTCACATTTTTCTTCTCTAGCTTCCTCACTTCTCTCAGCCTTCATAAAATTGAAGAGTTAGGGCCTTGCTCTGGATTAGGTTTTGGCTTAAGGGAATGTTGTGGCTAATTTGATCTTCTATCCAGACCACTAACACTTATTCCATATCAGCAATTAGGGTGTTTCTCTTTCTTACCATTCGTGTGTTCACTGGAGTAGCACTTTTAATTTCCTTCAAGAACTTTTCCTTTGCATTCACAATTCGGCTGTTTGGCACAAGAGGCCAAGCGTTCAGTCTATCTCAGCTTTAGACATGCCTTCCTTACTAATCCTAATCATTTCTAGCTTTTGATTTAAATCGAGAGTCATGTGGCTCTTCCTTTCACTTGAACATTTAGAGGTCATTGTAGAGTTATTAATTGGTCTAATTTCAATATTGCTGTGTCACAGAGAATAGCGAGGACTGAGGAGAGGTAGAGAGAAGGGGAAATGGCCAGCGGGGGGCAGGCGGCCAGTCAGAACACACACAACATTTATGGATTAAGTTCGCCATCATATGCAGGCGTGGCTTGTGGCATTCCAAAACCATTTCAATAGTGATATCAAAGATCACTGATCACAGATCACCATAACAGATATAATAATAAAAGAAAAAATTTGAAATATTGTGAGAATTACCAAAATGTGACACAGAGATGCTAACTGAGCAAGTGCTGTTAGCAAAATGACACCAATAGACTTGCTCAATGCAGGGTTGCGGCAAACCTTCAATTTGTAAAAAGTGCAATAAGGCAAAGTGCAATATAATGAGGTATGTGTGTATATATATTAAGGGATTTATTAGGAATTGACTCACATGGTCAGACTTCATTCTTATTCCTGAACCTCAGTTCTTTGCAGTTAAGGTCTACAACTGATTGGATGAGGTCCACCCACATTACTGAGGACCATCTCCTTAAAGTCAACTCATTATACATGCTAATCCCATCTACAAAATATCTCCACAACAATGTGTTTGACCAAAACCTAGCCAAGCTGACACCCTCACATCATCCTTTGAGGCTTGGTTTAATCATAATTCTCCTCTCTTCTCTAATATTTCTCTGTCCCATCAACATCCCAGGCTGGAAATAATCTCTCTCTTCTCTCTGTTTCCAATGTATTTTATCTATATCAGTCGTATGATTAGTTTCACTTTGCCCATTATATTTTTGCTCCTACTTTTATCTCCCCTACTAGAATTTCCTTCATTTGATGAATATTTATTGAGTGCCTACTATTTTAGGCACTTGGAATTTTCAGAGAACAAATCTGAAAAAGAATAATTTCTTCCCCAGTGGAGCTAAATTGGAGTGGGAAAACAATAATCAGTAATCATAACAAATAAGTCTAGTATATGGTATGTTAGAAGGTGGTAAATTCTATGAAAAAAAAATTGGACAGATAAAGAGGATTGGGAAGCCGAGATGGGAGAAGCAAGACACAACTTAATTCTTGTGGTTAGGCTTGGTCTCCTTGAGAGGGTCTTCAGTCAAAGGCATGGGCAAGGGGAGTGAATTCACTTGAGGATAACTGGGGGCAGGAGGAAGAGTATTCATGGCAGAGGAAATAGCAGGTACAAAGGCTCTGAGACACATTCCAGGTATATTCAAAATTACTGTTTCAGTCTTGCTGGACTGTTGCTGGGCCAGAGTGAGCAAGGCAGAGAGTCGTAAAAGATAAGGTCAGAAGGGCAAAAGGGTCTGGATCATCAAGGCAGCTTCAGAGGCTGAGCCATCTTTGCATCTCAAAATTCCTTAGCATATAAGAGACCACTATAAGAATTAATATGACATAGATGCAAAGTGTTACAAGGTTTAGCTAAAGTGCCCACCAAACTTAACAAATATCCAGTCTGTTTTATGTCCAAAATATACCTCGAGTGGCCCATATTCTCCTTCTCCTCTGCCACCACCCCAGTCCAAGCCACCATCTTCTAGAGCCCATTCTGCCGTCACAACAGCCTTTTCACTCTTTTTCTCACCAACATCTTCTCCTGGGTAATCATTTTTGCCACGAAGGATCAGACCATGTCGATCTCATCCTTACAACTCTTCTATGGACCCTGATAGAATGTAGACAGAAACCCCAACTCCTTGCCATAACCCCCATGATCTGGTCCTTGTTGCCTTTTCCATCTCTCTGAGGGCCCCGGGGCTTACCCTCTAGCCACTTGGGCCTTTGGGATCTGGAAGGACCTGTGCTGCCTTCTGCTGCAGGGCCTTTACTTGGATTTTTCCTCTGCCTCCAACTCTAAGGACACCTGGCACCCTCTCTTCTCCTCAGAGATGCTCTGAGATGCTTTATCTGACCAGCCTATCCAAAGCAGCCCCTTCTGTTTCTTACCTCACATAGCACCATGCTTATGTTCTACAGAATGCACGTCACACTTTGTAACTATAAATTTATTTACTTACCCATGTAACTTACACTGAACAAGCAGAATGCACCTTTGTCTCCCACTGTCCCTTCCAGTTACTCATTTTGTGAATTCTTTCCTTGCCAACACATGAACATTTTGGGAGGCCTCATAAATCATAAAGAATAAAAGGACCTGTGATGTTGGTAAGACACAATGCAGTCTCAAGTTGGATCTCTAAGTACCCATTGCACACAGCCCTCATTCATCCCCCCTTACTGGCTGCAGTTGTTGATCCCTACAGGAATGGGGGCTGGTGGTTGCTTTGGGAAGGGAAGAGCAAAGCCTTACTTGGCTGCTACTGGGATAAGATAGCTTCACTCCTGGGGCTTTCAGGTTTGAGGCTGACTCTTGGGCACATTTTTTTTCTACTTCAGAAGCCCCCTCTGGTAGCATTCCCTGTAGGGCTTAGATTAAGGCAAGATGAATGAGGCAGGGATATATACGTTCAGGGTCGGATCATGTGTTTCAGAAAATTTGACATTTTGTTCATTATGGATTCCTTTGCATTAATTCTGATTTTTAAAATATTACACTAAAATATTATCTTCATTACTTAATATTTTGGTGTCCCCTTAAATATGCACCTGAGTTGAGTGCTTCACTCACATCACTGAGTCCTGGCCCTGATTTCCTGTATTTCCTGTGACACGGGAAATGCATCTTTTTCCCTTGCTGGACACATACCCTTCAGCATCCCCCACTTTTTTTTGGAAGCCTAAGCCTCATAAAAATTATCTTTGAGGTCCTATCACCTCCTCTATTTGGCCCTCTAAGGTAGAATTTAAATCAGCTCCAGGCCAGCTTTCTCTCCTCCTGGCCCACACCTGGCACAGGTAACAGTCTTAGGTTTCTTTCACCAGGACAAATTCTGGGAGAGCAGACCAATCCCATTGAGGCATCCACTCTTCTTTGTTCCATGACAGAAGCAGTTGGTCAGCCTGTTCCTGTCCTAAGTTGCTGTTAGACATCAGTTCCTTGTCTTTTAGCTTTAGTGGATACATATGAACTCCTAGTCCTACTCGAAGGGTTGACGTAAGGGGCCAGCACAGGCAAATCATCCCTGTTTTTTTGTCTGTGGGACTCACAACACAGCCTGATTCGAACGAACCCACCACACAAATCTTTCCCTGATTTCCAACTCCACAGCTTCCACTGAGGAGGAAGATTTCAAGGATGAAGGAACTTTGGCTAAATCATTAGTTAGTTTAACTTATGGTCTAATACATCCTGTGGAATACAGCATTTAAGATAAATTGTATCATGGTGAAACTTCTCATATGACACACTGTTATTCACTGTTATTCTCTGAATCTTTTTTTAAAAAGATTTATTTACTTAATTTTTAGATTTATCCTCCCCTCCCCCAGATGGTTCTCTCGTCTGTCTTCTCATTGTTTGCTCGCCTTCTCTAGGAGGCACCAGGAACCAAACCTGGTTTCTATCACATGGGAGGTGAGTGCCCGACGGCCTGAGCCACTTCCGCTCCCAGGGGCTGTGGTGTCTGCTGGCTTGTGGCATCTGCTTGTTTTGGCATCTGCTCGTTGGGGCAGGCGCAGCGGCTGGCTCGTTGTGGTGGGTGTGGCGTCTGCTCATCTTCTTTAGCAGGTACCGGGACCCGAACCTGGGACCTCCTATGTGGTAGGTGGGTGCCCAACGACTTTAGCCACATCCACTTCTCCCCTCTGAATCTTAAACTCCATGAAAGCAAAGATCATTTCTGATCTGATCATGTTTATATGCCTTGCACCCAGCACCGCGCCTGGGAAGTTACACTCTCCACAAAATTTTGTTGCTGGAGTAATTGAGTAAGTGAATGAACTCTTTTTCCAATATTGTTCCAAAGCATCTGTACAAATAATAAGCTTTTTGGAATATTTTATTATTTGCCAGTAACAATATATATCCTTACTTTGTAATACTGATGAAAAGTTATGAATACAGAGTTGATTATGAAAGATGTTGGAACAAACTAAGATGAATGGGATTCAGCAAAGATCAGCAAGAAATGTTTAATGAGGAAATGAAGGCTTGCTTATATCCTCAGAGTCAGAACATGAAACTCGTTAGAAAACAGCATGGAAGTGGCTAGTGGCAGGTTTTCACTATACCCCATAATAGCCTCTGCACCTCTCTATCCTTAAAAGATAAACCTTATTCTCTGTGGATTTACCTGGATGAAAACCAATCAGGCAACTGTACAAATACTAAAAACACCTGCACATCAGAGAAATTTAACAGTGCCAGCACCAAATAGTTCTTTTAGTTTATCTCAAAGAATGTTCCCAGCTAATCCTCTCTTGGGACCATAGATAAAAACTCCGAAGCTAATATAGTCTTAACATAAATTAGAAATAATGCAGAAAGGACATTTTAGAACACACAATATTTTGTTACCTTTGAATTTCTATTCCCATTTTATACATCTCATTGTTGAAAAGAAAGCATTTTCATATTATTGTTCTGAAGAGGCCAGTAACCTCAGCACTACACACTGTGATACATTTTTTTCCTTTTTTCGTCCCTTGATAACAACTTAGAAAACCCAGATGCAAAGCTATGGAAGAGATTCCCACAAAGCACCTGGCTTCTTGGCAGATATCTCAGGTGGCTGGGCTGTTAGCAGCTTTTCCATCTGAATTCTTTTAAAGTTGGTGTTTGATCCAAGATTTACTTCTAAATTTAAAATGTCTAGATTCTTGTCATATTGTCATTTTAAAAAATGTAATTATAGGAAAACCTTATTCAAGTAAAAGTTGTGTTATATATTATAGTAGCATATAAAATATAATACAAATAATATAATATAAATACATATTTGCTTTTTATATAATTTTATTTCTGGAGGTGACTTGTATAACTATGAAAAACGAATTCCAGCATTGTGATTTCATTGAATCTTTTTTTTCTTCTAGAGAAATCTAGAATATTCACCTTTCTCCAACATTTTCTTTCCTTCCAAAAATACTAATATAAATCAATAAAGTATCCTAGTAGGAGACTACTTGTTTCAAAATATAGCTTCATTAATTAGTTATGCTTATGTTATGTCTAATCTGGAAATAATTTGAGATAAGATGATACAAATCTTCTTGTGTGTATGTTTCCCAATGCGAGAACAGTTTTTACTAATCATCTTTAGTTTTCCTTGTCCATTTCTAGAATTCTGTACCAATGTTATTTCAAAAGATGTTTTTGTTAACAACTCCATTTATTTCTAAATTGCCTTGACCATTTTCGTCGTTTTTTTACAATAACTCTGGTGATGTTTCCTTTGCATCTCATCTCAATCTGAATTTTGAATTTGTTTTTTTCCCTGCTATTTCATATGAAATATAGTTTTCTATTACTCAGTCCCTATCAGAATTCAGTTCAATACTCTAAAATTATGCTTACTTTTCTAAGGAGAATTTGGCTCTGTGCTTTCTATGCATAACACCATGCAAATATAAATTTCATAGATGCTTTCCTGAGCCTAAAGGGTATATTCCTAGCATATTTCTGTACACTTATATTTCAGAGTCTGATTCAAGAAGAAATCAACAACATAAACAGATTTGGTTAGATGCAATAAAGATATGATGCCTAACTGCAACGAATTGGATTCTTACACTCTATAAAGTAAGAGAAGATTACTTTGAATGGTTATACAATTTCACTACTGAGTTTGCTTCTTTTTGCTGCTTATTGTAGGTCGCCATCTAAATGCTTGTCCCTGGTTCTTATCATGTAACAGTAAACACATAGCTATTATTATCTGAAATAAGAGGTAAGATAGTGAACAAGAAATCTTACCTTCTGGCAATGCATAAAGAAGCAAGTTAAGAATATTCCCCAAACTTTGTCACATCTGGAATAGTAGACCCACAACTAGAAGAAAAAGGAAGAAGCATCCATAGGGTAACAGTGTGGAAACTGAAGGATTGGGTTCACTTTGTGTAAATTTCTTGAATAGTGTAGCCACTTCCCCCGTTGACCTCAGCAGTTCTTGGTGGTATAGAAGATTCAGAATGTTTCAAACAAGACAAACTGGACTATTGCTGTTACCAAATGGCCGTATAGTGTTCTTTAAATGTTTCATCTTTAACATACTTTATTTTCTTTCCTCAAATGCATTCTGAAGCTCAGAACACTGAAGGGTGACCCCAGGAGGGAGCTTTCACCTTAGACAACATAAACTATGAATTGTCACTTGGTTTCTTTGGCTCTGACTGCACTGGATGGCCTTCCTTGTTTGCTTTCCTCGAATGCTTTTCAGCTTTTCTCCATCACATAATAACTACATAGCTTGTAAGCTAAGAAGTCAATCCAAGGTAACGCTGTCGCTTGGCAGAAAACAAAGAAGTAATTTGACGTGAATGTTATGTGTGACACGGGCATATAATTTCAATAAAAATATGATGCGGGATATGTGATAGGGATCGACTCTTATTCTCAAATCTTTGGGCATTCTAAGGCTGGCATTGTAAGGCTAACAGAAGCAGATCCTGTGAGTGGACTGGCCTGTAATGCTGTGTTTTGGTGTGGCTTGCTGTAATCAGGTGTGCGAGCACCTGTATTGACTCCAAAAGCTTCTCAGTTGCTTTAGAGAGTCACTAAGAGACAAAAACACCTTGAGGAAAACTTAAAAAATAAAATACAGATAAATAACTCCATACTTTGAGAGTGCATGTAAATTAGCTACCCTTTCTCTAGCCTTCTGGGCTAACTGGGCTCTGTACATTTGTAGGCATGAAATAGGATCAGTTCTTAATTACTTGGAGAGGCGACTCGCGGTATGGAGATGAAGTATATTATTTGTATTTGTCTCACAACTATTTTGTAAATTGGGGCATGCTTACTTCAAAGAATAAGATTGAAAAGAAAACAAGAGGCACTGTGGCAATAATTCAACTTGGAAGGGAACATTGTCTTTCTCTGGCTTTCATCAACTGATAACATTCACAGAAACGTGAGGTCCAAGGTAGAACTCATTATTTTCCTCTTAGTCTTCTTTCCTATTTGATTTTTTTTCTTTTTTGAATCCCTTCATTTCTTTCCCTTGAATTTGCCTCCATCTCTTCATTATATTTCTATGAGCTCCTGTTTTCCATTTTTCTCATTGCCTGACTTCTTTAAACTCAATAGGGAACTCTTCAAAACACTTCCAAGTGTTTTGTTTTCATTGCACTAATGATAAAAATGAAAAAAAAAAAAAAAAAAAAAAGAAAGAAAGAAAAATAAAAAGATTCTTAGCTTGGTTTACTTAAGTTTAGGTGATATTATAATCATTTTTAATTGTTCATATAATTTGAATAAAATAATTCCAATTGCTTTAAAACAATTTAATGATTAATAGCTATTTTTTGTATCCAATATTCTTCAAAATGTTTGTCTTTTCTCTAAGCATCACTGCCAGATTTTCAACTTTACTTTTTTATTTATCAAGATGCATTTCACATTCCACAAAATTTACCCATTTAAAGTATACAGTACAATGGTTTTTAGTATATTCACAGAGTTGTGCAAACATTGTCACAGTCTAATTTTAGAACATTTTCCAAACCTCAATAAAATCCCAGAGACTTAAACTTTTGATCTGTCCATGTGCCAGTTGAGCCCTGAATTTCAGCAAAGTTGCAACACCTACTCTCCAGTTCATTGGACTCACCCAAGACAACTAACAAGGATATGATGATGGACAAAGACCATCCCAAGGAACCGAGTGTCTGCAAGTGCAAGCAAGATAGTTCCATCCACCTGCCCCATGGGATCTAAGTTCTCTCTCAATTAGAGGCAAATTTGGCATCACCATCCCCAAATCCTCAAGATTGGGAAAGGAACAATGGACTAAAGTAGACTTATTATTATTCTACTATACTTATTACTATTCTAGCAATGGAAGAACTCTTATCATTGATATAAAGGCAGTGAACACCAGAAGTTCTGAGGGATGGGAGAGGGAAGAATAGGTGTGATATGGGGGCATTTTCAGGACATTGGAGTTGTCCTGTATGACATTGCAGTGACAGATACAGGCCATTGTATATTTTGTCATAACCTACAAAATTGTGCAGGACAGAGTGTACACTATAATGTAAACTGTAATCTATAGTTATTAACAATTCTTAAAAAAGAAAGAAAGGAAGAAAGGAAGGAAAGAAGGAAGGAAGGAAGGAACGAACGAACGAACAAATGAACGAATGAAGAAACCCAGTACTCTTTAGCAGTCATTCTCCGCTCTTGCTCTCTGGCCTCGACCTCAGCCCCAGGCAACCCCTTATCTACTTTCTGTCACTATAGATTTGTCTAGTCTGGACATTTCATATGAATGGAATCATTCAATATGTATTTATTTGTGACAGGCTTCTTGCACTTAGCATAATATTTTCAAAGTTCATCCATGTTGTAGCATGTATCAGAGCTTTTACTGTAAATAATAATTTTACTTTTTTAAGTGTACAAATAGCTTCTTTTTCATCAATTCTGAGTAAGTCTCATATTAATCAAAATAATTTAAGTCATATCTTCACTTCTAATGATGAAACAAAGTATAGTGATCTGTGTCTTCTATTTCTAAACATTATTGTCTTACTGTCTTAATGGGCAATTGCAACTGTAGAAGGAGAAAAGATGTGTCACTGCCTGCCACTAAGAGCCTTCTGCTTTTCATCTGCTGAGTTTTTATTAACTAACTTGTTATTTAGTAAGACCTTCAAGACCAGACATATATCTATGAGTAGAAGAGCTGGTGTCCTTTTCTTTCTCCTCTTTCTTTCTGTCCATAACAAAAATTAGTCTGGGGGGAGAAATAGAAAAGCATACATGGTCTATTTCTGTCAGGATAAAATCGAAGGTGGAGAGATTTTTACTAGTTGTTGTAGCACATTATTCAAATATCAATTGATTAAACGCAGCATTATGTTATTCAGTGAGCATTTATCCATTGTGATGCTCTCATGGAATTAGTGTTATATGAAATTAATTTTGTGTTGGAAGATAAAATACAAGCTTAAAAATGAGCTATAACAAAGGCTTATTATAAAATACCTGCTACTCTTTTCAATTTTTGGTTCTGAAATGAATACATGTCAGCCAGTGCCAGTAGAAAAAATTTCCCAGCTGTATCAGGTTTGTCCAGCTGCATCCTGATACATGTTTCTTCTATAATGATCTTTTCCATGTTGATACATTAGGTTTTGGTTTATCCCTACAATGTAGTGCTATGAAAAGGAATCAGGCTGGCCATCTCTCCCAGGTTTAATAGGTTCTCAAGTGTACTGGAACAATTAGCATGTTATCAAAACCAGATCAGGAACCTGGGTAACACTCTAAAAATAGAAAAACCTACAAATGTTTTCTCTACTGTGGAAGAATGACTGCATTAGTGGTCACACCCATTGCTGTATAACTTTGTTGTGTCTCCTCACTTTGGTTCTGGGCTTGGCCATGCGTCTTGCTATGGCCAATGGTATGCTAAAATATGTGATATAAGCAGAAGCTAGATAAAGCACTGGAGCCAATCTGCTTGTCCTCTTCCCTCTGCCATCACCAGGAGAACATGCCCAAGTAGCCTTCTGAAGGATGGAATACATGTGAGAAAAAGCCTGGGAGCCACAATCTACTTAGCCAAGGCAGGCATGACAACTCTGCACCAGGCACGTGAGTGGGCTCATTCAAGACCAGAAGAAACCCCAGCCAAGCCCAGCTTAAATCTCTGATCCGCAGAATCATGAGCTTAATAAACACGTATTGTTTACTATTGAGGTATTGTGGCTGTTTATAATGTATCATTATTGTGGCAATATATAATTGAATGGATTCTCAAAAAATGATCAGTCATGCTTATTATTAATGCTATCACCAGAATACTTACCTTTCTAGTCTATGCAGAAATAGTGGTAGAAGTGGGAGATATTTAAAAAACAGTAATATCTAATTTATCTGTTATCACTAGTGAATAACATGTTTAACCATGCGGAAGATTTCCCCAGACAATTGAAACTTATCACTTGAACCTGGAAAAAATGTTTATTAGTTTAACTATTTAAAAATAAACCTTTTGTGTAATAGCTGGAAACCTCTAGATTTTATTGAGAAGGATGCTTTTTAAATATAATTGTCTACTGATTTTACTCATTATAAAATAATATAAGATCACTAAGTTTGTAGCATGTGGAAAAATAAAACAAAGACAATTATCTATAGTTCCAGTCCTCAAAGATAACTGGCAAATAGTTGCTCACATTTAATATATTTTAGTACATTTCTTTCTGGTGTTTTGGCTTTTTTCTTTGCATATAATTAAAAAGCTATGACTACATTATTTGGACAAATTTGTGTAGACATTTTTCTTTTACTGTAAATTATTGCCAATTATAAATATGATTGGTCCCCGCTTTGGCAGCACATATACTAAAATTGAAATGATACAGAGAAGATTAGCATGGTCCCTGTGCAAGGATGACACTGAAGTTCTTGAAAGTTCCATATTTTAAAATATACATATATTATTGTAGTGAAGTAGATATACTATAATTTATGCAAATATTTCCCTTTAATTGGTTATTTAGTTTCATGTTTTGTTTTTTTATTTGTTTGTTTTTGCTATTATAAATAGAATATTGGTAAACATTTATGTACTTAGAGCCTTTTTTGTATAAGGATTGCTAATTAAAATAGAGTCACCCAGAAATGGAATTACTGAGTCAAAAGGTATGACATTTTTAGGCTCCAGGTACATAGCATCAAATTATTTTTCTAAAGACTTAAAGCAATTTACCATACTGCCAACAATTCATGCCTTTTAAAGAAGAGTTAATGGAGTGTAATTTAACTTTTATTTGATGATTTATGGCTATTGTTATGAACATTAATTACTGAGCTGTATCTAGTGACAATTTCAGGGGTTATTGAAGGCTATAAGACTGATTTCTCTAAGAAAGAGAAATCAGATAGCATTTAAGAAAAATGTTATCAACACGCTCCCTTTGTTAGTTACTTTTCTATTGTTTCTGTGTCTATTTTTTTTTTTTTTTGGTCTCTCTTTTTCTCATGTCTGAAAACTAAATGGTAAAATGGTACATTTGGAAAGATAGTGTTTGGAGCAATGGGAGTGCCATGTATTCTTGATTAATATATAAATTGATACTTTTTGGAGAAATTTTGCCACATCCAAAATATCCAAAGTCTTAAAATGTACTTGTCATCTGAACCAGCAATTCTCACTCCTAGTGTTTATACCAAATGTTTATACTCAAGCATTATACTTAGGAAATAGGCACAGATGTAGAGAGAAAGATTCATCTTCAAGGATCTTTATTAAATAATTTTAATAATAAAAATTAGAAAAAGCTAGGCCAAATAAATCATGGTGCTTCTATATAGTAGAATACTACAGCTATTTAAAAAACATATGAAAGAAAATTTAATAACATGGGGTAAAATTAAGGAAATATTTCATTAAGGAAACATTAATGAAAAGAAAGGTTATAAAAGAGGATATATAGTGTGTGTGTGATATATATACACCTACAGTATGGTACCAATTTTACTTTTTTAAGTTGACATGCAGTTGCCTACAAAAGACTAGGAGACTGTACACTATACTATAAACAGTATTCTGTATGATAGGATTATGGATTATTTGTAAAATCTTTTTGTGCTTTCCAAGCATTCATTACATGACTTAAAGTAAGAATAAACAGGTGCTGAAAGAGGGTTCAGAGCACTCATCTATGAGTAAAGTGCATGAGTTCTACTGCATGAATTTTATGCTATATCTTCAGATGCTTCTTCATCTCCCGTCCTGATCCTGGGAATGTATTGAGGTTGACAGATAAGTTACTACCAAATAGCTTTACTATTGCTCTTGGGTAATTGTATATTAAGTAGTCCTCTTGACATTTTTCCATTGCTCCTTTGTGTTTCATTAAATTTGCCAGTTATAATGCATGCTTTTTTACTATTCATCATTTGATCAGCGTAATTTTTGAGGAATAAACTTAATTAAGTGTCTGAAACTTAATGCTCTCAGGGGCCAGGGAGGTTATACAAAATAAAAGCAGATTAGCCACTGGTCTGGTTCAAAGGGAACAGCTACCACCCACCATCAACTGACTATTGGCAAGAAGCACCATGGGTCTGGGGAGGCCAGATTTTCTGATTTTTCAGGATAAATTATAAATCCAGTTTTTCCTTTTAGTTTTTTTTTTTTCCATAGAATATGGTTTATATTACAGTTTGCACTCTGCCCCTCACAATTTTATAGGTTTTGACAAAATATATAATGGCCTGTATTCATCATTGCAATGTCATGCAGGACAATTCCAATGTCCCCAAAATGCCCCAAGTTACACCTATTCTTCCCTCTCCCTCCCCTCAGAACCTCTGGTGGCCACTGCCTTTATATCAATGATACAAGTTCTTCCATCGCTAGAATAATAGCATAATAGAACAATAATAAGTCTACTTTAGTCTATTGTTCATTCCCCAATCTTGAGGATTTGGGGATGGTGATACCCACTTGGTTTCTAATTAAGAGGGGGCTTAGATCCCATGGGGCCATGGGGCAGATGGATGGAACTTTCTTGCTTGCAGTTGCAGACACTCTCTGTTCCTTGGGATGGGTATTGTCTATCATCATCTCCTTGTTAGTTGTCCTGGGTGAGGCCAATGAATTGGAGAGTAGATGCTGCAACTCTGCTGAGATTCAGGGCTCAACCGACACATGAACAGACAAAAGATTTAAGTCTCTGGGACATTTTAAATCCAATGTTCAACACTATCTCTCTATTTTTAAATCCTGTCATTAATTCAAATATTTCTAAAGTGTACAGGCCACACAAACATGACTGCATGTTGCATGTGCCCTGGGAGCAGCTAGTTTGTGGTTTCTGATGTTTAGGCATGTCAACATTGACATGAGGCACTTACAAGCAAAGAATTATAATATAAAGACAAATAATTCTGCAGTGAATCATCAATTCCCGTTTAAGTAGAAATCTAGATATAATGTGATGCAAGTTGTCAAGGTGAATGGGATGACGAACAAGTGAGCCAATATTTTGTAGTTTCATACCCAAGATCTTTCAGAATCCATAGTGAATAATTTTAGTTTTGTTTTTTTTTAAATGTGTTCTTTTCATAGGAGCAATGACAAAAAGTATAAACCTCAATGTGTATAATTATCCATCACCAAAATAAGTGGGCATTCTAAAGGAGCCTGAGAAAGGAAGCCTCCCAGTAGTCAGAGCAAAGGATGGTCTGATTTAGGGTTACTAAACACAAGGCCATGTGTTGTGGGGGTCTGTGTTCCAGACATTTTCCCCCCAGTGAACTCTAAATTTGGGAGCAAGTGTCCCAGGTACATGCAAACTGCTTGCACAGTTGGGTGCCTAGACTTGGGTGCCAGTTATTACAGGAGTCATCTGGTAATGATGTGTGTCCAATACCTGGAGACCTTGAGGCTTTGGGGGAAATTGCAGCTTTCCCCCTTTGTGGGAGAAAGAAGTTACTATTTCTGTGGAAAGCTGAGTTTGGGTGAAATCTCTACCATGGAGAAAACAAGGGAACACCTTCTAGTTCATTGTTCAGTCATCTCAGTGTGAGCTTCTAATGTCACTTGGGAACAATTATCATTATCCCTCAATCATAAATCTTGTTGAAGATGGGGTGAAACTAGAATTGGTTGCAATTTAAGGAAAATGGAATGCAAAATATCATCGAGGGAAGGTAGCATGTCAAGC
The DNA here is from genome assembly GCA_026826555.1 of Tolypeutes matacus. Taxonomy (NCBI): domain Eukaryota; kingdom Metazoa; phylum Chordata; class Mammalia; order Cingulata; family Chlamyphoridae; genus Tolypeutes; species Tolypeutes matacus. The sequence goes on along the minus strand of JAKSZT010054487.1, from coordinate 40,166,904 downwards.
AATTTTTTGCCGGTTCCTAGATAATTCTGTTACTGTAATTTGAATAATGTAGTATGTGTGTTTGTATGTGTGTGTGTGTAATATACATGTACAAATTATCGAACATCCATATCTACATATCTGTATCTATCTGTGACTGTATTTTCTGAAGATATCATACAGGGCCATATGCTATTCTAGAAACTTCACATTCTAAGAAAGAAGTACAGCCTAACTTCCCTCTCTTTGGTTTGGAGTGGGATTGTGACTTGCTTGTAATCAATATAATGTGGTAGAAGGCAGTTATGGTTTCTCCTTGGGAGATGGAATACCAGTGCTGGTCTCCATGTAAACAGTGTCATTGCCCCGAGGCCACCATGCTGTGAAATGCCAAACTAGCCCATTTGGAGAGACCACAAGGAGAATCTGAGACTACATGAACAATGAGACAAGCCCAGCCAGCCCCCAGCTGCTTCAGTTCCAACCACCATTTGACTGCACCTGTGTGAGACCCTGAGCCAGAGATAGCCAGCCAAGTAAGTTCTTCCTGAATTTCTAACCCAGAGGTACTGTGAGAGAAGATAAAACTACTGTTGTTGGTTTAAGCCACTATGTTTTGGGGTAATTTTATATACAGTGATATAACAGTATTCCCTCTGTTTGTCTATCAGCCTTTTCTTCCAAGAAAAAAATTTAAAGGAGAGGATTTCTGATTTAAATGGAGATGGAGGGACTTAGGACTATCTACTGGAACCCTCTCTCACACACCAATGCACCTCAAAGGACTCTAAGGACTGTGTGAAGCACAATTTTAGTCAAATGAGGTTTCTCTGGAGAATGGAAAGAAAGTTCTTGAATCTCTACCATCCCTAAATAAGACCCAAAGAGAGAAGTAGCAAGAGTGTGGAAAATGTCTGCTCAACTATGAGCTCACTTAGAAAGTTGAAAAGCAATTGGTTATCCTCCTTGAATAATGTAAGAAGTCACTGCATCTGTCAGAAATCCTGACATGGAAAGCAAAATAATTGACAACTAAGCCATCATAGTACTGGTATTAAGAATTAGGGATATAACATTTTTGTAAGCAAATACACATATATGCATATATATTTATATATCATTTTGCAAATGTTTGTATGTATTGTGAGAATTTTGATTTTTACCCATAATAATAAAATAAATAAATAAATAAATAAAAATAAAACTTCCTCTAAAAAAAAAAAAAAAAAGAATTAGGGGTAAGCACCAGCCTGTAGGTTAGTCAAGACTTTCCTAGTCCTTGATAATCAAGGCCATCTTAGTTCATGGGGAAACTGAACCAAAGTATATAAATGAAAAGCATGTTGGCAAGAGAATCAATCCACATTCACTGGGAAATTTTATTTAAATTGTCTCAAGCAATATTTTAAAACTCTTAAAATGTGATGATATTATCTCTGGAGTCCAGATTGAAAACTTGAGGCTCCATGAGATTAAATATTACAATACTTCCCAGATTATATGGAGCAGAGATTTGAATTTAGGTTGCCTCCTGCCAACAACTGTGTGTTCTCTCCACATTATTGCTCTCCATGGCATGCTTCTGGGCCTGAAAGTAATTTGGCAAAGAACCAAGAGTGATTCCTCTAGCTCTGCCATTCATTGCAGTGAATAATGTGCAATCGGCAAGTTCCAGTTTTCACCAGCCCATGCAACAGGGTATATTTTCTTCAGCACCTCAGATCTCAAGGAAAAATCATTTCCTTTTGACTCCCTAGCTTGAGAGCTGAGTGAAGCTCATCAGGAGAGCACTACTCCTCTAATCTTCCAGTGGCTAAGGACAAGTATTTTTCCAGTGAGTCTACTTGTCTTTTTTGTTGTGGCACCTCCCAAATCCAGCATAGTTCCATGTCAGTAGAGAAGGGATGTGGCTGAGATCCCTGTCCCCTTTTTCCCAGAAATTTTCAATCTGGAAAGTGGAACCTGGCGTAATTGTTGAACAAGCTCTGAAGTCACTCTGCCTGGATTGACATACAAGCTCCATTCATTTCTGGCCATGTGATCTCTGTGGAGTAGGGTTATTCAAAATGCATCAGTTCTGGTACTCTGAGAAGCAGATGCTAAGATTGATTTAGATGTCCCAGACATTGGGAGAAGCATCTGTGAGGCATAAAAGGAAGAGGGAGCAGGAACAGTCATGGAAAGCCCTCAAATCACAATGTGGGTCTAATATTTGTGAAAGGAGAGAGGGAAGGAAGGAAAATTGTGTAGGAAGAGCTTCACATTTCAGTGCAGTTCTGAGAAAGTCTTGGCCAGGCTGATGGGATGTCTTGAGCACATGTGTCCTTGTTGGACACAGATGTCTTGGATCTAGTTGCCACCCCCCATCCCTGCCCATGCTCAGTCTTTGGCTAGGTGTAGCCTGAGGAGAGAGTGGCCTTGGAGAGAACGCTGCCATAGGTTCCCAAATGGATGGCAGCTGGTGGCTGCCTGCTAACAATGGCTCTTCACAGTGGTACTTTCTTGAAGGTAGATCCCAGCAGCACATGCCATGGCTGCTACACACAGTAACTATAAACCAGGGCTGTTGCAATGATGAAATGGTTTAACCCATGAACTGCTTTTAGAACATTAGGATGGGTCCTGAACCATGAGTCAAACTCCTGCAAAATATCTGCTTATGAAAGCTAGAAACTTGAACTAGAAACTACTCAATCTCAGTAGCCATTCATTGTCTTCTCTCAGCATTATTGCAAAGCACAATTTCCCCAGAAGAAACAGCTTCTGCAATTCCCTTGTTTGTATCTTCTTTATGTATGATCTCTCTCACTCTTGCTCTTACTCTCAGGTAGAACTGCTGCGTGATTGCCTTGGCACAAATGTCTTATATGCTTAAAACTATCATCTTTCCTTTCGAAATGACTTAGTAATCAATCAACACCTGACCTGGAGGGCTTCAGAATTCAATGTGGTACGTTCTGAGCAGATGAGTATATTCCTCCTGTTATCTTTTCACACCTTTTCCTTTTTCCTTTAATCCCTGCCTCTATTTCCCCTTAACCTAGCACTGGTCCTACTTTGTCTATTGGTAGCAGTAGGATGGAATTCTGTCTTCCTTCTCCCCATGTACAGATAAGGGTCCTAATAAGAATATTCCAAGTACTATTGAAGGCAATCTCTCTGAGTGTAGAAATGAGGAAATGAAAATGATTGAGACAACCCAATGAAGAAGTCTTTCAGGCCTATGGGAGACCCCTCAGCCCTGACTTGCTGTATTGTTTACAAGTCCCATTGTGCCTGGCACAGCGATGGGGTCACAGTTGACACACATTAAATATGCCCTGAATGAATGAGAGGACGCGTTTTAATTCATGCCGATTTAAATGATAGGATCATGCATGCATTTTGATTATGGAGTCATTCTCAACCCTAGCTGGGAACTTTTTAAAAACACTGATTCCTGGTCCCACTCCAGATCAATTAAATCAAAATCTCTGTGGGCAGAGCCTATACATGGGTATTTTTTACATGTGCCCCTGATGAGACTAACATGCAGCCAGGTTCAAGAACCATTGCTTTTCTGAGGACTTTATTTGGGTGTCTCAGGGACCCCTGTAGTATCTGCGGTTTGCTTTCCCCTGCCCAGGTTGACCAAATGGCATGGTGGAGAGTCGGAGCTTCTCCTATAAAAAGGTAGTCATGACAGGCTGTAGCTATTTGAATTCTCACACTTTTTTTTCCTTAAAAATTCATATTCTCAAGGTTTTCTCTTCCATAATACAGCCTATTTGTTTTAATAGAAAATATTTTTTCATTTAAAAAAATCTTAAAAGGGTCTTGCATAATATGCTATGATAATTCTATGGCTTTTGTCCTCCAGTGAGAGGATTTTGTCCTCTTCCCCCGTTTGCACTGGTATGGGTTCAAGTGTTCAGGTGTGGATATCAGACGCATCCAGGTTTGGATCCCATCTCTGTCGCTTACATTTGTGTGTCCTGAGCAAGCCTCTTTACCTCCCCTAGAGCCTCGGTTTTCTCATCTATCAAATGGGGTTGTTGTGAGGATTAAATACAATACAACGCTTAGATAATGGGTCTGGCATATAAGCTTTTAGCTATGTTTATATTGTAATATTTTTTATTAATGAATGTGTTTTCACTCTGTGCTGCCACTGAAACTGAGAGAGCTGGTGCCATTACATGCCTAGTTTTATGCAGAGTCTGAAAGAGTTGGCAAGAGTAGGCCTTGGGAGGTCAAGAGAAGCGAAATGAGTGCCACTGAGGCTGGGTGAAGGCACAGAGCAGACTCTCAGTGCTCTTAACCCCCATCCTCTAGTGCTTATAGGCTGGGTGGTCTTTGAGGTTGGGGGCAGGGCTGGAGGGAGGGTGCTGGAGCAAGAGGGACAGTGTTTCTTACCTTGATTGTGCTTTCAGTCCTGCCATTCTAGGAAGCTGCCCTGGGGTGATCCTTATCCTCCCCCAATGAATCTCAGTCAAGGATATTTTCCATTGAGGTTTAAACTCTGAACAGATTCCAAGTTGCAAAACCTACCTGAATGCAAATGAGGACTGTGGTCGCTGAGAACCAAAATGTGCTGATTTAGGTTTATGAAGCTCAAGTCAGTTGACCTAGCAGCTCTGGTGTGAGATGAGGTGGAACTTAAATGTGCAAAGTGGTCATTTTCCAGACATCTGCCATTTGGAGTCAGACTCTCCGGATGATGAGAGTTATGCCTGTCCCTTTTCTGTTGACAAAAGTGTATGGGCCATGGCCGGCAATAAGGAAGGATAATAATGCTTATAAAAAGTCACCTTACATTTGTGTCGCATGCCACATTGAACAGCGCAGTGTCATATCCATTATCTTATTTGATCCTTGAAGCAATTCAATGAGCTAGAAAAATTACTGCAGCCAGAGATGAGACATATTCTTAAAGGACACATGGTGCTGAGCATCAGTCTGCACATACAGTGACCTCCTTTCTGTACTTAGTATACATGCTCTGCTATATAAAGATTTACTTTTTTAATAATCCCTTTGCCTTTTTTAAAACTCCCTATGCCCCTACCCTTTCCATCTTGTTCTAATATCTCTCTAACATTAGTAAAACTAATTACTGGAAAGAGATGCACATTTGAGACTAGACTCTTGGCTGAATTTCTGCTAGAAACATTCCCCAGGGCAGGTGTTAGCATATTAAAATTTTCTTCCTTTCCTTTCCTTTCCTTTCCTTTCCTTCCCTTCCCTTCCCTTCCCTTCCCTTCCCTTCCCTTCCCTTCTCTTCCCTTCCCTTCCCTTCCCTTCCCTTCCCTTCCCTTTTCCCTTCCCTTCCCTTCCCTTCCCTCCCTCTCTTTCACTTTCATTCTTTCACTCTCACCTTTCCTCCCTCCCTCCCTCACCCTTTCCACTTTCCACCTTGGGTTGTTGCTCAGAAGTAAGTGTGCATATGTGAGCTGGAGAAGGCTCGTAATGAAAGGTGAGGAAGAGGATGGACTTTAACTAATCAAAGTAAAGAAAAATCATAATAAATATTCCAAAGACCTCTTTTGGAGGTGAAAGGTGGGATCTACATAAGTGTGAACTCATGGTAACTATGATTTTATGGGACATATTTCTTTTGGTGAATTTCTAATTTTTCTTAGGTTCTGAATGTGCTGCTTAAACTATCTCACTGTGTACAGTGATCTCTAGTATTGGTGAAACCTGATACTGTTTTCAGTAAGTTTATGCTTAGGAAATATATTTTCTCCCTGGTTTTAGTTAACGTTTATCAGGTGAATTAGCATTCTTGAATGTGTATGTGGTAAATATTGCACTGCAATTATCATGATCCTTTCCCTAAATGATTCTGCCTTGTATTTCAAGATCTTTATTTTGCCAGATGGCATCAAGATCACTAATACAGCAATCAGGAGTTCCCACGTATGCAGAAATTTAACAGTCAGAGATGGGTGTTAACAGAGTGAGAATTATATTTTTTATACTTGTGAATTTTAGTATCCTTAGTGAAACACATATGTTTTATATGTGGCACGATATGAATATCTTTCAAACAAATAAAAGGTTAAACACATACCTGCCCCAAATCCTTAACTTAGTAATAATTACAAGTAGGAAAAGAATAACAATAACAGTTTCATAGAAAGGAGGCTTTCTAAACAATACTTAACATATGGTAGAAGCATACACCTATTTGTCTCTCACTTCTTTTTTCATTCTAGGCTGAAATTAACAAATATTTTGATGGAAGAGAGGCCTTTAATATTGTGATTAAAGACTCAGGCTCTGGAGTCAGAGCTATATTTGACTGTTGTTTCTGATACTTAATAGTTAAATTTTCCAGGCCTCGATTTTCTCATCTGTATAATGGGAATTATCTTGGTAACTAACAAGATAGTTTAAATTCATTTTTTTAAAAAGGAAGTGTTTAGCATATAGGTGGTATTCATTAAATAGCACTGTTGGTGTACTATTTCTTAGCAATAATAGTATTAATTCAGTTGTAGTCAACAATATTTGATATTTGATATATTTTCTATATTCTGGAGAATATATTCTATATTCTGGAATATTTGTATATATATTTCTCTTAAACTATTTAGAAGCATTTGTGTATACAAATTCATTTATTCATCAAGTATTTGTTCAACAACTAATATGGGCTAGAACATTGCTAGGAGCTCAGTTTAGCATGGTAAGCTAAGTGAAGTCCTTTTCATGGAAGAGGCATTCAGTATAAGAAATAGATAATAAACAAGCAAACTAGCAAATAAATATTTGTCTGTCTAGCAACAGTGTGCTGGTCAAAGACTCTTTTCCAAATCTACTGGAACTCAGTCTCAGAGCTTTTGTTCTAGGATATGGTACAGAGTCAGGGTTATCAGTGGGTGTGAATCTAGCAACTTCCTTTTGCACTTGGGAGCTGGGGACTCTGAGGTAGTTGGCTGTATGCATGAGCTTATGCCCTTCCAGCCATTCCACAAGGCAGAGGTGGTGTGTGTACATGTGCTACTGTCACATCGCCTCATCAGTGCTCAGCAAATAAGATTCAAAGGAATCAATAGGTTAAGGATCATCTTTCATAAAGGCCATCATTAAAAAAATACCCAACATTTCCAAGACATGTTGAATCTAGACAGTGAAAAAGCAAATCTGTTCTCCCATCTTCGTTTGTTTCCTGGAAGAACTTTCTCTCCCCCACTATGTCTATTTAAATCTTAAGTGTTCGAAGTTTTAATGGAAATAAGAAAGAATTCTTAAGAGATAGCCTTCTGGAGTGTTTGGTGCATGAATGAAGGAGGACTTGAGTTTCTGTTGATCTCAGCTTCGTTAGGAAATGCATGAGGGGATCCTTTTCGGTTATGATGATCCCAGAGGCTGCCGGAGTTCTTGGCCCCTGAGCTAAAATCAAGCCTCTTACAATGCTCACTTCAAAAACCCTAATAAAAGCACTGAGAAGGAAGGAAAAAGTTTTCCTCCTGGCTCTGAATTGTGGATTGCAAACTGGCATTCTCTCCTCCCATTCTTAAAACTCGAAGGGTGGTACAGGCGGCGATGCTGACAGTGTGCATTCGCAGATGCCACCATATGGGTCTCGAAAAACTAGTTGCACTGATGATTCCCTGCACATGTAGGAGACAGTTTGCATTGTTGGCATCGTCCCTGCACAGAAACAAGCACAGCTTAGCAAGGCTGAGCAGATGGCACTAGATCTGGTGCCAGGGAAGCAGTGAATTAAAGGTTATACCCACCAGGTTTGATGCGGTGCCAGTTTGAATTGGTACAGAAGCTTCAGCCCACCTGCTTATTGGCCTCATGACATCTGGCATCTTTTTCTTTTATTTTATTATTATTTTTTTAAACTTGGACTTAAGGCAGCAAGGAAAAATGTCACTTTTAAAAGCCAGTTACAAGTCAATGGATTTAAACTCAACACAAAAAAGGCCTACAGGCCCTCCGCATTAATGGTTTATATTAAAGAATTTTAGAAAACCTTGGAGAAATTACACACTGATGTGCTGAATTGTGTTGCAATTAATAGCATCATACAATGGAGAGGGTGGACTGCTAAAAACTAGATCAAAGCTGCTAAATAGTGACAACAGAAAAATGCTATTATCTGTAGCCTGTATATTGTAATTAGGAGTCGGGGAAGGAAGTAAACTTGCTTCTATTATTCTAATGATTTTCACATTGTAATAATTAGAAAACATTGTGGCATTCCACATAGAGGCACGCTCTAAAAGGTGTTTTTCACCTTTAGCTTGCTCCTGTAAAGTTTTCTCTGCGGCACATGTAGTTAGTTATGCTTTATTTCAGCTGCAATCCCCAATTGCCCTGCACACATTCATATACTGTGTACACAAATATGCAACATACCCAGCCCCAGGGTAGCAGTGTGTGCATACTGAAACCTGTTTGTATATCTCCTCCATTTGGGATTTTCGTGCCTGCTCCCTGGGTGTGAAATGAAAGCATGCAGCTGAATTGCACTCCCGAGGTGATTAACATTGTAACTAAGCCTTCTCATTCAGAGATGCGTAAGACCTGGCTGAGGGGCATCAGAGATTTACTGACTGTAAATTGACTTCAAATGTTATTCTATCAAGCCCTGCATCAGCAATCTAGAGGTTAGAAAAGTCATCATTAAGCAGATTTATAAAATGTCTAATTTACAGGATTCTGTATCCCAGAATTCTGACATGTATTATAGTAATATTGACTTTCTTTAAAAATTACAATGGGCTTGATAGTTCTTTTTCTCTATTTTGCAGAATTATAACAGCTATGAAGTTTGGTGGCAGGATAGTTTTTTTCCTTTCAGAAACAGTCTAGAGAAGAGGCATTGATAAGAAAAACACACAAAAATAGGAAGTGCTTCTGAAGTTGTGCTCAGAGAATTTGGAAGGAGAAAGAGGAGAAACGAGTATGTACCTTTAGTTATAAACAGAAAAAGAGACTGGGTGAGCCAGTAATTTATTCTTGTTTTGAACTCAGAAGTCCACAGACGAAGATATTGATGAGCAATAGTATCTATACAGTCCTCTGACTACATAAAAGAAATAGGAGGTTTATGGTTGGGAAGGCTTAGAGTAGTAAGTGTCTGATAGGGAACTGTATCCCTTAGTCCTGGATATAATCTGGAAATATGCTACTCTCTGTTTTGAAGCCTTTAACTGTACACTGTAATGAGTTTTTAATATTAAAAGTATTATTAATTATTAATGTTAAAGTATTAAAACACAATAAAATAGTTTAAAACAATATTAAAATGTTTTAATTATTAATATGAAAATATTAATTAGCTTCCAATTCTGAATAGTATGAACCACAATCATATCTTTTTCCAATGGAATCCAGGTAGAAAGCTATTCCCCAAGGGGAGGGAATTACTAAAGAAAAAAAGAAATGTCTTCTAAGCAGCAAGTCTGGAAATCCCATAGTCTAAGAAACTTTTACAGACCCATTTGTTTTTATCTACATCCTGAAATTCATTTATGTTTAAGGGGTTGGGGGGAATCTCAAATTGATGTGATCTAATTTAAAGTCATCTAGTGTATATCAGTGTGCATTTCAACAAGAGAATAAAGACGGAATGAATAAAACCAGCCACATCCCAGAGTGTCTCTAACAAATTGGAACCACTTAGAGCTTCCTCCTGTTCATGTAACTAACTCATTTATATTTGATACTTCTTCATAACTCTATTAAACTACAATTCCTTTCACAAGCTTCTCAGGTGTCTTCTATAATAGTGCCCCTTCATTATTGCTATCCAAAGACATCTTACTGTTGTCACTGTCAAAACTTATACATTATTCAGTGTTGTTATAAATAATTCTTGTTATAGACCAGGTCCCAAATTGCTACCTCATATTCATTATAGCAAAAGCTGGTTTCAAAGTTCTCCAGATAAATAGGTAGGCTAAAATATTCCATGAGCAATGAAAGAAAGTTCTTTGTTCACTTCTTCAACTCAGCAGTTTCAAAGAGTCAATGGTTAAAAAAAAAAAATCTCTGATGAGATATGGCAATAGAAGTCATAAAGCTGTAATACAAAAAAAATACAATAAAATGAGTTTAGTGTTTTATGTTTTCAGATTGCTAATTTGGAGGGAATAACCAACAATAGTTTTAATTACAATGTATCTGGCAACATTGCCTTCAGGGCTATCTATGATATATTGTTGAGTACCCTCTTCTCAATATTTTTATATTCTAAGTTCTATTGGCAAAAATGGCTCTGAAAAATCAGTAAACAGCCTTATGGATTACCTGGGGCCAAGATCTTAAGAACTTTTCTCTCCGCAAATGAGATAGTAGATTTTGTATTTGTTAGCTTTTTAAAAGAGGCTTTTATCATCTATGTATAAAATAACCAACTTGAATTCCAAGTTAATGTCCATGTCTCACGTTTTTAGGAATTAAGTCTTATTTGCCTTAAATATATTCTGATCTCTCAATATAATTCATTCTTGTATTGTTGCCATTCTTCCTTAACATATTAAAATATTTTGGGGTTGTTAATCAGGTCAACAAATGAATACACATATTTAGACTTTCCATTCATGGAAAAAGTCTACTTTTGATCAATGCAGCTTTTCATGGAAATCTCTTAAATTTCTAGCCTGTAAAATACCTTCCATTTATCTATTTGGAATTCCCTTTCTAGAGGAAAGGTAATCCATTTTTGTTATAATAGTACTGATTTTGAATATTTATGGCAATAGTATTGATTCTGAATACTTTAAAGCACTAGGGCTGCTTTAAAAAATAAATCTAGAAAAGCACTAATTTACCCTCAAGTTAATGAAATAAAAGGTAAAGTTCCTGAAGATTCAGTTTATATGGACTCTACATTGAGAATAATGGCTTTAAGAATTTAGCTCAGCCAAATTCTGCTCTTGAGATAGTATCTTCATTAATGTATATTTTCATTGCCTGAAGTATGATACTGCAAAGCAGTGTAAAATAACATTTGACATTGCACAAAATAGGAACTCAGAAATATGAGTTTAACGGATTAATGGACCACATAGTCAATGAATCATTCATTCATTTGTTAAACATTTTCAGAACATTTATCATGGAAGTGGATAAGAACACAGATTTTAGAGCATGATTGTCTGGTTTTGAATTGACTCTACCACTTGCTAGCTGTGTGAGTCTGGGCAAGTAACTTGATATCTCTGTGCCCCAGTTTGTACCTCTGCAAAATGGAGAGACTAATAATAACAATAATACCTACATAATGTTTAGGAGGAATGAATTATATATTAAGAACTTCAAGCAAAGTGGGACACATTGTAAGAGCCAATGACAAGTAAATAGATATGTAAGACAGATAATAAAATTTCTAGCTAAGAGACCAGAGCAAGGTAAGGTCTCTCTTCCCAACATGCTCAAAATATTCAGATATTCTTCTAGCCTGGAAATGACTCACATGCACAAAATCAACATTTGATTTGAATGAAAGTTTAGGGTTTTGAGCTGTGAAAGATGGAATTTACCAAATGATCAGAGTGATGGTCCATATTCCTTCAAAACAACATACCCTCTGTTCTTGTAGGCAAAATTATGAATTTTGTCTTTGTCTTTCTCAATATTTTCTTCCTTTGTAATTACTAGCCTCGTTTAAAGTTGAAATGATCTAATATCAGCTTTCCAACTTTTTAGTTGCTATTCTATTTACATTTGCACATATGCCAATGATTTTCATTGTGTCTCTTCAACCAAGCAAGTTTAGATTTTAAGACTTCTTTGATAATTGTAAAATGAAAGAGCTTCTTTGCTCTACAAGACTTTTAGGTACTGCCAGAGAGATGGAAATAAATATTTCAAGTGTCCTTCCTTGTTTCCTTGCTTGCATATTCTTTCCTGCTATCCCATCATCTGAACTGTGATCTGAATGGGCTTTCAAATTCACATCCCTCATCATGTTCATGTCCTGCTCAAAATTTTCTAATACTATCGCATTGTCTGAGCAGAAGTCCCAAAACCTGGCTGTCCATGAGACTCAACTGGTGGAGATTTTTAAAAATATCAGTCCACATCTCTGTCTCTGGGGAGATGTAGATTCAGTAGGCCTTTGATGGGCCCATGGTTTAATTCTAGGAGCTTTGGAGCAAAGTTTGAGAACCATCAGCCCAGAAGATAAAGGCAAAGTACACTCATCCTCTACTGATTTGTCCTCTGCCTGTCTCCATCTGCTCCCACACAGAACTCTTTCCTTCAGTTGGAAGGAATGATTTGTGATCCCACATTCACACCTTGCACATTCTTTGCTCCTGGTTCAACAGGCACCTACCTACCTGGTAAGACCCCTCGTGACTGCTCTGGAACAGTTTTTAGCTCCTTCTGCAGTAGTCTAAAAACACTCTTCATAGTCTACATTTCACATTTTCTTGTCTTAGTTTTCCAGGACTGCTGCGACAATCACCACTCACTTGGTTTACACAACAGGAATATATTGGCTCACAGGTTTGGAGGCTAGAAGTCCAAGATCAAGGTGTCGGAAAGGCCATGCTTTCTCCAAAGTCTGTAGTGTTCTGATGGTGACAACCCTCCATCACATGATGATCTTTCCCTCTGGCTTCTCCTACATGACTGTCCAAATTTCCTCTGCTTATAAAGACTTGAGTCCTATGGATTAAGGCCCAGGCTGATTCAATTTGACCTTATCTAAATAGGATCTTTGAAGATACTACTCACAAATGAGTCCACACCTTAACTAATATTAACATCTTTGAAGATCCTATTTATAAATGGGTTCACACCCACAGGGCTGGAGGTTAGGACCTGGACATGTCCTTTGTGGAGGATGATTCAGTCTCCAACATTACTTTTATATTTATAAGAACTTTTAGTGCATGTCGTGCTGAAATAGTGGCAAAAGTAATTCAGTGAAAGAAATCCCATCTTTGCTTATGTCTATCCGAATGTATTAAAGTTAGTACCAATACATAGCACCCCTCCTCTCAATTGTGTTTTTTCTTCTAATTTTCTCACATCCCATTTTCTGCAGCACCTATTTCTTCCAAACTCCCCGGGGATTCTTTCACATGCCCTGACCCATTTGACTTTTATCCTTTTCATCTATCCTCCTTCCTCTGGATTTTTCACTTTAAAAGTTAAACTTTAACTTCTTTCCTTAGAAGGCTGGGAAGGGTGAAAAACCTCACCGTCAGTTGTCTTTAGTGATTTGGCATTGTTCCTAGTAGTTGTGGGGAAGTTGGAGTGCTTCAGGAGCCCTAATGATGTCTTAGTGATTTTGATTTCTCTGTATTAGCACAAACCATGAAATAGATTAGAATATTAGGTGGGTATAATGTATACTATTCATACTTATCACAACTACCCTGAGGAAATTTTAATTTAATTGCTTTATGGTAACATAGAATCAATAAGATGGGAAGGCATTTTGTCTCTTCTCTATCCTAATTTTCTCCCCTTCCTCTTCCTTCCACCATCTAAAAAGAAATGTTTCTTGTTTTCCTTGTGTTCCAATCACTATCACTATGTAACAAATTGCTCCAAAGCTAGTGATATTTTTTTTTAAAAATGCTTTTGTTATGTTCACAGATTCTTTAGATTAGGCATTAGGGAAGGGCCCACAGGGCAGTGCTCACTCTGGTTGTGTGACTGAAGTCAGAGGGCTCTGACGACCCACTTCCAAGGAGGCTGTTGGCTAAAAGCTTCTGTGTGGGGCGGGTCAAGTGCCCTCATGACATGGCAGCTGGCTTCTCCAGAGATTGTCATTCATGAAACCAGAGCATAAGCTGCAATGATTTTTATGACTTAGGATCAGAAGTCACACATTGCCACTTCTGCCTAGTTCTATTGGTCACAAAGGGACAGCCTTGACTCATTTTGAGACAAGACTATACAGGTTTATAGATATCAGAGGCAGGGCTCCATGGGGACCATCTTGGAAACCGGCTACACCTGGAATGTCCACTCTTCCCTGAAAGCTTAATTATGGGCCAGCCTAGTTACAGCAACTGCTGTAAAGAATAGAGAGCATGGGGGTATTGAAAAAGACAGCATCTTTTAGCTAGAAAAGACTTAAGAGATGATATAGTCTAATTCAAGTATTCTTGAAGCCTAGATCTAGATGTGTTTTTAGGGATTAGTTAATTCAAGTCTTTTAGTTTATAGATAAGGGAAAAAAGGTTCAGAAAAGACATTTGTGGCAGAGTTGAGACAAGTGGTCAGAACTGCTGCAGCTCAGGTCAATAAATAATCATGTGAGGCAAACAGACAAAGAGAACTTCCTGGAAACATGTTCTTTTGATGTGTAAAAGTAATCTGGATTTGACTTGGTGTCATAAATTGCATAATATTTGTGGCTCAATACCATGCAGTCCAGTTGTGATTTTGCCTATTGGGAAAGTATGCAGGACACTAATTTGTGTGGGTTTTATTTGCTCACAACATTATACTCTATTCATATACTCTTTGCCATGCTAATTTGCTGATCATATAAAGTGGTCACTTGCACAGAAATTAAAATTAAATGAAACATTATCTACTCATTTATCTTTTAAGAATTACAGTAATATCAAAGAGAATGCCAAACTTTAAAATAAGATATAGAAGAATAGAAAAGATTTTTTAAATTAATTGAATAAATTAATCTTTGACATTAAATGAAAACCTCAGAATATACTCAATTAGATGGTAAATTGTACAAAATAGAACTTCCTGAATTCTATTTTTCATTGCCTAGAAATTAAGTCCAGATAAATTTTATTTATTAGAGTAGTTTCTGTCAGTAATGAAGTTCTTTTACCTACTTTAATGAAGGTCACAGACAAATCTATTTTTAAACTACAGTCATTCCTTCATTATTTTGACAACTTGAATTGAATATCATAAGTTACAGAGTGCAACTGTTTTATAGACTTTCTTTGCAATTGGAATACAAGACAAATAAAAGTAGACATAAAAAGGGTCATTTGATTTTGAAAGTTTTACTGCAGCAGTTACAGATCGGCATATGTAGGGATAAAAATACTGGGCTTTGCATTAGTGCTGCCATATATTTTGTTTTGGCTCTTTAAAAGAATAGAATGTGACAGAGGAGAAATATAAATTTTCAATGTTTTAGGGGGCAGGGCGGGGGAGAAAAATACACTTTATTTCTATGACCTACAAGAACACTATGCTCAAATAGGGCAATGTATCAATGCTGAGGTATAGCTGAAGTTTTTTGGGCTTAACACAGGGAAGAGTAGTCTAATATTCTATTTACATTTCTATACACATGTCCAAGTTTTTCTCCATGACGGCTTTAAAAATTTTTTTTCGGACTAAAATAGTTACTGCCACATAGTCATTTTTTTCTATTTGTCTTCATTTAACATATATAGAGATGACTTTAAATATTACTTTCCTGAGGCTGTAATTCCTAATAGTTAGATATTATTAGATACACAGCTAAATGGTAAATGTAGCAGGAAGTATACAGAACCTAAATGTGAATAATCATTTAATTGTAGATTATTTATATCATATTGTTTTTAAATCATTTTACATAAAATGTTGAAATTGCAATTTACAGATAGGTTATTTAATGATCCACACCACTGTGCCCTAGTCTTCTGTTATTATGCAAGCAAACCACCCACAAGTTTCTTCTGTGTAATTGAAGGCCCACCGTCTACACTTTCTGAGGCGACCACGACTGCTGACAAATATAAGAGTCTTCTCAGCTTTAATTTAAAACTCCCAATTTCATCCAGCTTATTGCAGAAGACAGTTTTAGAATTCATGCCTTGCAAAGCTCCCAATGGGCAAGGATAAAATAAATTGGATTAAGAAAATAATGGCTAATCTTTAGGTAAAATTTTGAATGGGAAAAAATATGCATACAACAAAAAAGCTAGAACTGTGTGATGTATTTGTCCTTTATGTCCTTATAATTTTAATCTAAACTCGCTTTATGCTTTGCCTCTGACGTTAAGGGTCTTTATATTTTGTTTCATTACTTCTTTATTGTAAACTGTTTGCATCAGTTTGATATCAATTGAAAAAAATATAAAAATGCTTTTCTTGTTTTAATATGTACTTTTGAAAAATCCCCAAATGTCTTCTCTGCCCCTCTTGTTTGTGCTTTGTTTCTTTCCCTCCAATGTTTGCTCTGACTAGCAAACTTGTTCCTACTATACAAGTCTTTTGCAATTGGAACATTAATTTTTATGCATGGATGCATGTCAGGAGGGGAGGGGGAGATAAGAAGGGAGGAGAGGCAGTAGAATGAAACTGGGCACATACATTGCAGCTCAGACCATCCTAACCTCCTGTGAATTATCTACAAGATATGCCAGTGAATGGAGGGTGGCAATAATTTTCACACGCATCATATTTCTGTCTCAAAACCTTCTTCTCAACCTTAGGCCATTTCAGATGTTTACCTAATGTATAGTCGACTTGACCCTTGTTTGAAAGATCCTTTATACTGACCTATGCTAACAAGACATTTAGTAATAAATACACAACAAAAATGTGAGAAAACAGACAAAATTAAAGTCACAAGAGTACTAATTACTCTTTAGGATACTTTACATTTTTGGTGGGCAAAATAATCTGTTGATTTTATTATCTACGGTCTTCCATGGGAAATGCTATTCCAGAGATGCTCTCTGTCCCACCTTTTGCTGGTTAACATTTCAATCTGGCAAACTCCCAGAAAGTTTGATAAGTATCAGCATTGGTTCAGAGAGAGCATACTCTTTAAAGCTAGAAATCTTGGGCTGAAGCCTGGGATTCATACTATTTGTGAGGATATAATCAAATCCTTTAAGCACTGGGTAGCAGATGTAGCTCAATGGTTGAGTACTGGCTTCCTGCATTTGAGTTCTGGGTTCAATCCCCAGCCCCAGTACCAAACAAACAAACAAAAACCTCCCTCAAATCCTTTGAGCACTCTGATTCTCAGTTTTTGATCTGTAAAAAATGGATAATAATAGTAATAATAAAATTACCTTTCTCCCCTCCCTATGTAATAGAATTATGAGAATTATCAAGAATAAAAATAATAATAACAATAATAATAAGAAACAAACAAGTATGATAATGGTTACAAAGGCAGTTCATCACCCTAAGGCACCACCCAGCACAGGCACTGTTCTTTGTCCCCTCTACACTGGTCAATATTGCCCATTACTTTTGTGGTATTCACATATATAGCAGGGCCTGTGCTTTACTTATTCCTGGTGCCTCTTATCTGGCTCATTGTCAGGCAGTTAATAAGTGATCAGTAATTTTGCTTAATGAATGATTAAATGAATATGATAGGCAACCATGTGAAAGGAAAATTAGGTTTGAATCCTATAATCGCAAGAGCTAAATCTAATCTAATTATGATGCTATAGGAAGATGGAAACAGGATCAATATAAAAAAGATGAAAATCAAACCTTAGGGAAACCCAAAAGTGGAACAAGATACCTTTTAAATAATACTTTTGCTATCACTGAATTTTTCTTAGACGTGGTTATTGTCTCCATTAGGGAAATCTAGGTGATGCTACAATAACAAATGATGCTAAAATTCAGGGTCTTGTAACAGCATTGTTCCTGCTTTATCTCCATCATGGTTGGCAGGGATGCTTTGTCCACTTGAGTTGCTCCACACCTAGGCTGATGGAACAGCCATCATCTAGAATGTTGCTAATCATCATGACTGAGGGAAAAAGAAACGTGCTGTGGAGGTTTTTGAACAGATCGCTAATTGCTGCAGTCTATAAGTGACACATGTTCAGTCCACTCACAACTCATTAGCCAGAACTAGATATGTCACCCCAGTCTTGAGGCCAGGAAGTGCAATCCTACACCATATCAGAAGGAAATAGTACTAGTGACCACCATATCCAATGTTATAAAGAGGATTCAAAAGGAGTGAAGAGAGACCATACTAGTAGAAATTCAATCTATGATTTGATGATTCTACAAATACACTTATTTTCCCAATCCCTAAATAAAATCTACAAGCTTCATTTTCATATGGCAAGTCTCACGTATATTGGATTATAGACCAGTAAGTTCTAATATACCAATGTCTAACTGCTTCCTATAATCATTAACTCTATTTTCATTGATTTGTATTTGTGTCTGTCACCCTTTTCTGGTTTGGTTGGTTTCTTTGCTGTTTAGGGAGCTCTATCAAATACTAATTTTTATATTCTACCATGATTCCATGGCTTTCACTATAGAAATGTCCACCAACTCTTCCTAAACAAGTTGATTTTCTTCAGATAAGGGGAAGATTAGACTACACTTTAAGACAGGCTCTCACTATAAGGCAATGTCTCATTGGCCATAAAAAATATTTCCTGGAAGATTAGAGTGCCACCTTTAAGAAGGCTTTACACTACATGGACACTGATTCTGCCAGAAAACTGAAATTCCAGGCAATATGATTGGAAAGTGCAGGCTTCTTCTAAGATGGCAACCTAGGGAGCCAGTCTCATAACCAATTGCTATTTACAGTGCCATATTCTGACTCTCAACTATCCTTTGCATCAGCATGGGTCTGTCTGTACGTGATGAGGAGAAACAGATCTTTGTGGCTTGATTAGTTGTTATATGAAGGTTGCAAGGTTAAAGTGAACCTACATACCACCTTGTACAGAATAGAAATTCTGTGGTCTTTGCTTACAATCTGGTGTTCTGGTGAATGTGAAGTTCTACCTCCTGTACTGTTTTGTTTTATGATTATGTATATGTGTGTGCACATGAGTATAGGGGGTAAGGGACTGGTTTTGAAATACCCGTGATGAAAACTAGGGTGAATTTCAAAGCTATTCTTTCTTGTAATTTGTTAAATATTATGCTGTTTTTTGTTTTGTTTTGTTTTTAAGTACCGGGGCCAGGGATTGAATCCAGGACCTCGTAAATGGGAAGCCGGCGCTCAAACCACTGAGCCACATTGGCTCCATATGCTGTTTTAAGGAAGAGCAGGGGCATAGTAGCACATAGTTGTAAAGTAAATTTTATAAAATCCTCAGAAATCACAAATTTGGTCATAGTGGCAGTTGAATCAGTCCCCCTAAGCATATCTCAACATATGGTGTCTCTCGCTGTTATTTTATCCATAAAGTTGTGATTATCTTGGCTTGTGACACTGGAGTAATTACAGAGTTCTACTCTCCCATTTTTACTCAGTGGTCTTTAGTGAGAAAACTCAGCAGTCATTTGTCTAGGCTTACTATGAATGAGAAGCAGTTTTTCTCATCTGCCTTGCTGAATGATAATGAGGTGATTAGTGGGTTCTTCTTGGAAAGGCATGCTGACTTGTCCATTTGATGTGTTTTAACATTCACTATTATGAGACTATGAAGAAATCAAGGCAAGAAAATATCTGTGAGGTAACTGAAAATAAACAAATGCCAGGGATGTACATGCGAATTTGTCTGGACAATTCTCTTACGTGACGGTCATGTGATGGGGAATGTGACAGAAGTGTCATCTCATCCTAAGCAAGGTGTGTTACAACTAATTGGTAAGGACATCACTGTCCAAAGGCTCTGGTTTAATCAGAGCAGTATTCTGGAATTTTCAAAATGGTAAAGAATGGGTTACTTTAAAGCCAGTTTCTTCCAATGTGTTTGTCCCAATCAGGCAGAGAAAGTCTAATTCTTGCCTGAAATTTGTCTCCGATGTGAATGTGACTCAGAAGAAACAAATGTGAAGTCTTTATTGGCCCGATTTATTTGTCAGTGAGTTTTTGTTCTTGTTTTGTGATTTCATTTTGCCAAAGCAGGTGGTTGGGTAATTATATAATTGATACATTTCAGGCTGCTCGTGACTGAAGAGAAAGCAGGACATGGAGACAAAATAGGTCACAAGTAGTCAATTCGGAATCAGAGAGTGGATATAAATGCTTAGCTGTGTAGCTTAACATGCTTTATAGCCATACACAGATAACTTGGAAGGCTGAGCTTTGGCTTCCTTTTAATAAGTCCCACATATCCATGATACCTTTTACTAAAAAGACTGTGAAAGTTGTATAGTGTAAACAGCCAGGTGCACTTATCGCATGATATAAAAGGTGAGGACTTTGTGTAATTAAAAGGCACCGTGCTTACTTTTTCATATGTTATTCCATTTATTCATGTTGCCTTAAAAGCTTCGTTCCCCACCAAAACCCCAAAGGTCCTAAAACATATTTGGAATTATATGGGATTTATGTACTTAAGGACTATTTTGGAGTATAATATAACTGTGAAGATACAGGATGAACACAATGGAATATATGTTAGTACCCTTCAGAAAGTGGACTTGAACCTGGCAGAAGGTACTATTTGTGATTTCCTCTCAGAATGCAAATCCTTCTTAGCACAGAGTTATTGACCCATAAGATCTATAATTGTTCCTTAGTTTATTATATACAGTTCATCGCCGCACATGGATGCTAAGCCTTTGTGCTTTGGAGAGTTCAGAGAAGAAGACCGATGTAAGCCCACTCCAAAGCTAAGTATAATCATTAGGTTTTTGTTTCTCTAAGTCTCCAACACCTTTCAGAGTATCCTGTTGTAATCATCCATATTGCACATACACATAATTGAATTCAGGTCACAATTCAAGCCAACTGCTCGGGAATACCAACTTGCAAGCATCAGTCAACAAGAGAACATGTCTTTATTCTGCACAGAGGATACAGAGACACCAAGGTTTGCCTTCTGAATACCAATGCTGTCAGTAAAAAGCAAGAAACAAAAACAAACAAACAAAAACTTTTCCAGACAGAAGCAGCCCAACCTTTCAGAGATAGGAGTACTTAAGAAACAACCTCAGGTTTACAGCTGCAAATATGTTTATGTGCCATGAATTCTAGTGGCATACTCTTATGAAAGAAGGTTGCCGTGTGGTTCAGCAACATAGTCACCTGTGGGGCATTGCTTACAAATCACAGGTGTTCCTTGTTCCTGCAATTTGGCGAACAAGCCTGTACCAAGTAGCTTACATTTACACGATCTGGATTGGTGAGCAGAGCTATTGGTTATATCAGGATGTCCTGAAATTTGTATTATCTGCTGTGAAGAACAGAGCCAATTATCTGTCTTGGAGGTTGCTATGCTATATTACATTTCAAACCGAAAGAAGGCATCTGCTTTAGTCATCGCCAGCGCCCATGCATAGCCATTCAAACCTTGAATTGTGCAGACAACAGGGTGTCATGCTGAAGTTTTGTTGGCATTGAACAAAAGTCTGAAGTACAATAATTCAAAGCAACTAATACAGTAGTAAGTAGATTTTTAAACAACAGCGGAGAAGCTGATCAGAGTCTTTTGAGATGCATACTCTGAAAAAAAAAAAAGGTTAACCTTTGCGAACTTTGAATACAAAGCCTTTAAATGAATTTTATATGAATTTGAGAGTCAAAGAAAAGCACCATTCAAGAACAGCTGATTAATTGAATTGCTCTTCATTGTGCATGCCGACAATGATAGAAATATATTTATCAATACACTTTTTAGTCACACAAAACGGACAGAATCTAATCCACAGAAGAGAATCAGGGATGCACAAAGGCACTGCTGAATATCTTCTGACGATGGTTTGGTGAAGTGAAATGTAAAGCCAGGATTTACAAATATTACACAAGTGAGCACTGTTACTGCACTCAGGCTGAAAAATCCTGTTCAAATCCAATAAGTGGTTTAAGATGTGCAAATAGAGGCTTCTGCAGGGAGTCAGGCATTAGAAGCCACCTGGAGCATGTGGTAGAGATTGTATCCATCAATACAGCAGCTGGGCTGAAATTATAAAGAGAGCTGCTTTATAAATGCATACATTTCTCCTGTCACTGGCACCCCAGGAAAACCACTAAGCACAAAAATGAATGGTGCCCATTACCTGATATTCATACTTGTGACAACAGAGGAAAGAATCACAACACAACAGTAAGCAAAAAAATTGATATCCAAATTATTTTTAAGTTGCTGCAGTAGGAGAAAATCTTGAAAACCAATTGGTAATATTTTAATATGAAAGTAGAGAGAGGAGCAGAGTCATCCGATATCTGATCATAAATTTCTTTCTTCTAGTGTGATATGGGCAATCTTTACTATTATTTCAAAGCAGGGTCAGATTTTACAATACAATTGTAGCATAAAAGGGAAAAGACGTCCTCTCTAATCGGAATCTTAATGTAAAATCCTGGTTAGAGAAAAGATAAGAAGCCTATGGATCCAACTCATTCCAATGTTGGGAACAGATCGCATTCCCTGCAGGTGGCTCTGGCTTGCTTGGAACAGCTCTGCAAGTGTTGTATGTTCAGACCTTCCTAACATTCAGTGTGGCTCATAACTGTACATCAAATGCCAGCTATAACCTAATTTCGATTTCATGATGATGGTACAATCTATGTAACATTTTATTAAGTTACCACCTTTGGAACAACATGGAAGTAACCCCAATAATAGCTAAGTATTTAAAAAGCAAAACTAATCTGTGGTAACAAAAAAGAGTTCAGTGATTCCCTGGGGCCAAAGTGCGGATGAGGTTGAATGGAAAGGGGCATGAGGGAAGTTTAGGGGGCAACGGAACTGTTCTATAGCTTCATTGTGATGGTGATTACACAGGTGTATAAATTGGTCAATACTCTCATTGAATTGTGCGATTAAGGTGAGTGGATTTCATTGCATATAAATTATACCTTAGTAAAGTTGATTTTTTAAAAAGCCTTAGTTTCAGAAAAATTATTTCAGCATGTTGAATTTGATAATATAAGTGATATTTCATATAGTTAACCTCAATTTTCTCTTCCCCTTTGAATTTGTTGAATATTTGCAAATTTGCATTTCACTACATAAGAGGACTTACTAATTTAGTGAGGTGCTTGTGCTTTAGTCAAGAGTGAATTTATCTGTCAGAAGGAAATTTTCTGGACACTGAGTGGGTTTAGGTAAGTTAATTAAGAAAACCGGCTCCAACTCAGCACTTAAGACTCTAGGTTAAGTTAATGTGACATTTTTTTCCTAGCACAAAATAATATACTGATTAAAGAGGGAGGATGATGGTGCGCCATTCAGGGAGAATGGTGTCTTTAGGATGCTGAACTGGGAAGTAAGAGGTCCAAAACCTCCCTCCATTGCTCCTGTTAGGCTCAGAGTATGACCATGGGTCACTGAGTGTTTTTAAGTTTCAGTTTCTTCATCTGTAACTTAAAAGGATTGTGCCAATCTTTAGCTTTCAAAAAAAAAAAATTCTTAGTGGGCTAATTCTTATTTCAAACAATATATCATGCAGAACCAAAATAAATAAAGTAGGTAAGAGTAGAGTTATTCTGCCTGAATTGGGGATTGGGAGGCCTGTGACTTTGTCCATCGCCACCTGCACATAAAGATGCAGGCACCTGCCTGGAGTCCAGGAGTTCCTCAGAGGAGGGACACAACCACTATTCTCTAACTTCCCTTCCAGCTTTAATACTCTATAAAGAAAAAACCCTAATGATTAGCATGGAATGTTTTATATTATTGTCAAGGTTTTTTTCTTGATAGTAAAAGAACATACATTTTTTTTGGAAACTAAAAAACCTCAGAAAATTTGATAAGTGAAAAAACATTTCCCACATTATATTCTTGTTTTAATTAGTATTTTTATGCATATTTTGGACAGTTATGGTCCTACTATATGCAAATTTTTCTGTTTCTTACAATATCATTATATTTCCATTCTCATGTAAACTATTAAAAAAAATCCTATCTTCCAGTGAAATAATTTATAATCCTTCTGTTGATGGACAGTTGTTTTTACTGTCCTCCCTATTTTGCTTTCAGCTTAAAATAACACTACACTGAATATTTTATGCATAAAACTTTTTACTTAGGTATGTAAAATATATAATTTTCTGAATTGCTTTCCCAAAAGTCTATTTCGATTAATTCCCACCACCAGTAGAAAAGAGGCTCTAAACAGCACCCTATAGGTCACTAAATGTTGGCCAGGTATGCCACATATGTTACTCATGCCAAGCCTTGGACCGTCTTTAAATCTTATGTTTTGTAACTGAATCTCATTTTGGAAACTATAATATGGTTCATGCTCCCTATATGGGTCAAGTACTTAAGAGCAAAAAAGGATCTTGAGACACATTTTAAGCAAAACCAAGCACCTTGTTTTCCCTCATTCATTCATTCATTCATTCATTCACTTATCATGCATTTATTGAGAATCAAATATGTGCCAGACATTTGTACTAGGTAATGGGATATAAAGTTAAGTACAACATGGCGCATTGCCATTAAAAAGCTTACAGTCTAGTGATAGAATTGGAAAGGAAACATACGATTAAGAACAAAGTATCATGGTAGCTCTAAGGAAGCTTCAGGGAACAGTTCTGCCCAGAAAAATATATGAATATATATATGTAATCATTATATAGAAAATAGTGCTATATATTTATACTTAATAAGATGGATCCAGGAGAGAGCAGTTGGGAATGTTGGGTATAATATTCCATTAGAGGGACTGGTATGATAAAAGTCCTAGACTGGTTGAAACGTGTATCTGCCCTGTCCTTTTAATGAATTGAGAGGAATGAGGCAAGTCTTGCATCATCTATTGAAAATTATTGAAAATACAACCTTACATTTTCTTTATTTTCTAAGATTAATTTTCTAAGATTTTTGCTTAGAAATTGTCAATGAAGTGTTTACTTCCCACATCTCAACCTCTTTCACATCAAAAAGGTGAAACACAAACTCACAAGCATAATTTTTTAACTATTCCTAAACTATGAAAGTTCTGAAACACTTTTATGAACTAGGCTATAGTTTATGCTCTTTTTAATCCAGTTTATAGATCATATTAATAATCTCTGTAACACAATTTCTCTGAAGGTTTAAAATGTTAATATCAGCTAAATAGTCAAAATGTTAAATATTTAGTTAGAAACAGTCTCTTAAGAAAAACTTGGCTTGATTCTTATGGTTCTAATTGTTATTTGGCTTGAAATAATATGGTTTGATATTTAACTCCTATAAATCAAAGAATAGTCCCAGACTTCCTGACACATATGTAGACTTGTCCTGTCAATGCTGAGTTAGAGGTAGACACAAGTGTAGAAGAAAAGCAGAAAACTGAAAGTCAGGGCTTGACTTGGTATCACATAAAATTTTAAAATCGGGCTTCTTGAAATTTAACAACTCCATAGTGAAAATCTATCACAAATAACTAGCTGTTAAGGTTGATTTTAGCTTCCCATACCAGTGCTAAAAAAAAAAATCCACCCTATCCACAATACACAAATCAAGAATCTCAAATTCCTTCAAGATATGGATTTTCTAACTCCTTGAGTACCTCTTCAAAGCCAGTTATTAATGAATGTTCCAGTGGACTAATTACAGTATATGGAGTTTGGCTACCATATCTCAGAAAGCAGATTGGAGAAGAAGGAATTAAACATAAGATCCTAGCTACTCACCCTTTTGATTTAACAGCTGAGGAATCTGAGTACAGGTTTGGTAAAGTAAGCATCTGATCCTCCTAAAGGGATTTCCTGTTGTTGTATAAAGGAGAATAATTCCATTTATTTCTTTGGGGGACATACTAGAAAAAAAAAAAAAGATTAAGAAGACCTGTTTACTAAAAATAAACTCATAAAGCTTAAAGGAGGAAAAATTTTGTACCCACCACCTACAGTGTTCTCTCACTTCAAAATGGTAATACCCCTAAAGATGGAAATGGAAGAGAATTTTAATCTTTACTGTTTCTGTGTTGCCTTGATTTGTTCCACATGATTTTCTAACTCTCTGTTATTTTTAGCTGGCAGTTAATATTACAGTCTCCCCAGCTATAAAAATTCAAATGTAGTCTAAAAGGGATAGGTCTTTAAATTAACCAGTTATCTAAATATCTACTTGGTAAAAGAAAGCACTTCTCTATGGAAAAGTTTCTGATCCTTTGGTTCAGAAGCTAATTTATTTTTAAACAAACGCATTGAATTTTTGCAATGGAAAATGCCATTTGGTTTCTTAAATCAGTTACAGTTTAAGCCATTGATTCATGAATCATTCAAAGTAGTAAGCCAGAGTTACCAATGTATGACAGCAAATGCTGGATTCTCAAGGGAAATGGAACCGCTGCTTGTTTATCTTGGAGCACATACGTGTCATAATTTTTACTGTACACATATATTTTGTGGGCAATTTTGTCTGTTTATCCTATTTTCAGGTAGAATAAACCAAAAAAAAAAGACAGCCCTCTCTAGTACTGGTAAAGTTATTAAAGGATTAAAATCCCCTCTGTCTGGAGGTACAGACCCCCTTTCCTTTAGCACAGGGGACTGAGGGAATATATGATGTGTTCAGGGTGCAGGAAGGAAAGAAAAGCATTCCCTGTGATGCTACACCACCACCCATTGAATATCCCAAACCAGTAAGCTCTTTTCCAGTTAACTAAGCAAGTGACTGGCCTCCCCCACTTCAATAAGATGCTGGAGAGTGTAACCTGGCCAAAGCTGTACAACTCCACATGGCAATGGTGCATGCTGACAGACACAGGGCCGTTTCTCTAGGCCCAGCTCCAAAAGATGGAGCTATCAGGCGAGAGTCAGGATGCTCAGAACAAGGAAATCTCAAGCTGCCACTCAAATGAAAGGGATTACAGAAAACCCACAAGCTCTGAAGCTGATAAAAGTTTCTCTGCATGGTATCACAATAAATCTGCACGACTGGTTCTCACAATAGTGAAAACCAGAAGGTCCCTTGATATAACAGGATAGTTTGGGGAGGGTCGGGGGAGACTGTAGAAACTTATTTGTTTTGCTCTCTTGGAGCTCTGGGCTCATTCCCACTCAAGAGTGGAAGAATGCCCAAACAAAGGTAGATATGATTGTTTTCTCCTTTGAAAAATAAGAAGGAGAGACAGGTCCCAGAGTGAGAAAGGAATGAGGGAATATATAAAAACTATGAGGTAGAAAAGTTTTCTGGCTTAATTGTTTGAGGACCAAGGTTCAAATCTTAATTTGGCACTAGGTTAGCTGCTGATGCTTTCAGAATTGGTAAAATGGAGATTAATTATAATATAATTATCTTCAGAAGAACAGAGGTTTAAGTGAAATAATGTGGGTGAATATACTTTGTGAAGTGTCATTGTAAAGCACACCCCTCAAATCCTAACGCCTACTTCTGAATTGCTCAGGTGGACTTTCTACCGTTTAATTGTATGTAAGTCGTCAAATTATTTCTGAATTCCTGGGGTCCTCCTTCATCCTTCTCCTACATATTTTTTTATGTCAAATTAGATACCACCTGTTAACACCTTTAAGCTTTTGGGAAGACTTTCCAAGAATTTCAACACTCAGTGAACATCTACTACATACAAGACATTATACCAGGTGCTGGGAATTTTTATAAATTACTTTAAAACTTTCCATCTTCTGCCACAACCTTTAATTTCTTGAATCTCTGGAAGTAAAAAACATGTATTTTGAAAGGCTGTTATGAGCTTATTTTTCAAAATAAAATATTGGAGCATTATTTTTAAAAGAAAAATGAGAGATAGAATTCTGTTACAATCTTATTTCTTTGACCAGATAAAATAATTCAAGATTATTACTGAAAGTGTTTTGAACATTGGGGACATAATTTATAAATGCATTATTTACTTTTTTTTCTGTACTTGCTTGTATAGATAAAAGTCAGTACAGGGTATTTTCATTGCAAGTATTACAGACTGTGTATGCGTCCAAGAAGACTTGATTCCTGTATGAATTTTTTCATCACTCGATTTCTTTTCATTTTCAAATGGATTACCACACAAAACAAAGAGGCTTCACGATATTTACATGGGACAATATTATTTTTCAATTTTAAAGAAGTTCTTCCTTTTCCTTTATGCTGTTTTCTTACAGTAAAGAATGTTCCCCCTCAGTTGAAGTAATGAGTAGTTGTCGTATCAATTTAAGGCCAGCTGATATCATCCACCTACTCCCCACCAGTGTTCATGATCTGGGTGAGAATGACAAACCCTTTGATATCAGCTCCCCTTGCCAAATTTGAATTCTTCAACAGATTCTACTAGGAAAACATTGTGACACCATTGTATGTGTCTGTTCCCATTTAATTTCCAGAAAAAAATTAGACTTTTTTATCCATGTGGAAAACAGTGTGACATTTTAATAATTAGAGCAGGTGATCTGAGAGGCAGCCTAGCAGTGGGTAGGAGCACGACTCTAGCGTCCTGTGTGAGTACTGGCCCCAACCCGAGCTATCGTGGGAATTTGACAAGCTAATGAACCCATCTGTGCCTTGGTTTCCTCATCTGCAAAAGGAAGATTGTTATACCACCTTCCCCACTGGGATTTTTAAGGATTAAGTGAGCCAGTGCTCATAAACTCAGACACAAGCTTGTGGTTAATAAGCACTCAATAAATTTTAGCTATTATTGCTAGTAGTTGAGACCAACATTTGCAGATATTCTAATTTCATTATTGGTCATCTCTGACTGGTAACTGATTGCATCATACTTTTGAGCACAGGTGTTAAAAACTTGGGTGTATGGGTGTATGAGTCTATTAAGTGTGTAATATGTTACTGCTTTTCTTCCCAACATGATTAGAAAATTCCTGCATCACATTATGACCAACACCAATATGTGTGCATATTAAAAGGAGTAAACTTTAACCAGGGCATGTGTCCTACAAATGACTCCCTTAGTGGTGTCTTTTCTGAAGGCATAGAAAGGGAAGGGAGGAAGGAAGGAAATAGCCCTGCTCCTTGACTGAATTGAACAAAGCTTGTGGACCTAGAGCCAGAGGCCCTTTAAATCTTTGAGCAAGGCCTCTGCTCCTAGGCACTTCTCTCAATGCAGTGGCTTCTGCTCCTTAGGGCTCCTGCTTCCCACACCTACTGAGATAATCCTTCTAGGCTACATTTTCTCAAACTTGGCACTGCAAACATGCTGGACCTGATAATTCTTTATTGTGGGGGCTTGTCCTGTGCGTTATAGGATATTTAGCGGCATCTCTAGCTACTACCCACTAGATGCCAGTAGCAACCCTCTCCTGGAGGGGTGAAAACCAAAAATGTCTCCAGACATTGCCAAATGTCCCTGGGTAGGCGAAACCTTCCCTGGTTGAGAACTGTTCTAGAACACCTGGATTGGACTTGAACACATTCACCCTCTAGTTCATCTGCTTAAGGCTATGAGTCTTGTGATATTTCATTAGAACAAGCCATCATTGAATTCACTCAAATCGATGAGACACTGCATTTCTAAATTCCTTTCCAAATGGCCATCCTTTAATTCAGGCATTCATTTATTATTCTTTGTAAAAAAATAATAACTGAGAGTCCACACAGGGCCACCCAGCTGAGTTCAGGCCCATCTTTCTGCAGCATTTCCTAACCAGTCTCTCTGCTTTTACCCAGCACCGCCAGCCATTCCTAGAATGTCGTCTCCATCCAGTGCTGTCCAGACAATTTCTCTAAATCCCAAATCTGACCTTACCTCTCCTCTTTTGAAAATCCTCTCATAACCCCCTACTGCTTTCAGGATAGAGTCCAAACACTTAAGCTGAGCAAACAAACCTTCTACGATCTGGTGCCTGACAACATGATACTCTACTTTCATAGTGAACACTGGTCCCCAAAGATAACTTCATCTTCTACACACTTAGTTGCTTTTTCATGGTCACCAGCAATTGTCTTTATGTAACCACTTGAATTAATTCTTTTTGCTCCTTCAGAATTCCATTCAGTTGTTCTTTGTTCTGGGAAGCCTCCTTCTCCGCCGGGCAGCTTCAGAGAATTCCCCCACTCCATTGACCATTGAAGTTTATTATAGCACTTGTTACATGCTGTTGTGATTGTTTGCATGTCTCTCTCTCCCCTGAAATGGAAGTTCTGTTAAGGTACAGGCCAAACTTATCCCCCTTTGTAGATCCATTATTGAATAGTGCCTGACTCCAAGTTAGTACATAAAATAAAATAAACATTCATTAAAATGAATTAAAAAGAGAAATGTCCTTCAAATTAGCTTCCTCCTATCCTATTACCTGTTTATTTCTTGCATATCAGTACCATTTCTGTAAATTATAGCCTTCATTTTATTTGTATATTTGCTCACTTGTTTATTGTTTACTTCCACTCCTCACCACCATTAGAATGTAAGGTCAATGTGGTCAAAGAGACTATTCTATGTGGTTGAATGCTGTTTCACCAGACCCTACAAGGATGCTGGAAGATGGGAAGACCTCAATGAATATTGCTAAATGAACAAATACAAAAGGTGGTCAGAAAAGCAGGAACTAGTTAATAAAACCAAGAAAAAGTGGTCACAGGTAGGAAAAGAAATCCGAGAGCATAATCAATTATAGAAGGTAATACTTTATTAATGTGCCTTATATTTTACTCGAAAATATATATACATATTTCAAGAAAATATATATACAGTAAACCTGAACCTAGATAAAAGAATAGAAAGGGCTTCCAGTATTTTCTCCTACCTATAGAAAGCAAACTTGGCAGCTGCTGTTACAAATGAAAAGAAAAATTGTCATGCACAAAGTTCATGTTCTCAGGATTGATGGACATTTCCTTTTGAAAATATGCCTATTTATAATCACAAATAAAATTCCTGTTGTCTCATGAACAACAGACCATGAGTCTTATGGATTTGCCTCCCAAGAGTTAAATAACCTCCTAATTCCACTTGACAGTAAGGATAAAGCTACTGTTCCGCTGTGATAGATAATCCTCTGCATGGGGTGGTGGGGCTGCAGGAGCAGCAAGGAAGCAAGGGAGAGGGGACAGCTATCTTGCTAAACAATTTATGAATCAAATCCTAAATCCTTAATATACTATATGGTTAGTCAGTGTGCTAATGCATACTTGATTGAATTTGGTTTAAGATGCTAAGTTAAAGTGTGCAGGTGTCTTGAGCAGGTGCACAGATTCTACTAATAAACAGAAGACATTAACCCTCAGGCAAGACTTATTTTGCTACATTATAGAAATTTCAAAGACCTACAGAAAATACATGAACTATTTCTTTGGGGAGTGCTGTTCATTCAGAATCTCTTCAAACCCTATAAATCAGAAAAGAACAGTGCACTAGTTTAAATTTGTGCTGTGAAATTTTTCTTTCTCAAACAGTTAAAATAAAATTTAATGATGATTCCCCTTCTATTAGAGTATCATTTGTATTTACATAAAGAGTTTGGAAAATACTCCATATGAAACCTCAAATATATATGGAAACCATATCATGTTGTATTTTTTCTGAAACACTTATGAGCACAGTTGGAGTTCCAGTGTCATAATGAAAAATTACTGTTAACTTTTAGCTTATGGATGTGAAGGGCTGGGAGCTCTGGCTGTACTGGGAATTGGCTTGTGCAAGCTACAGAGATCCATTATTTAGGGTGTGGTGGGAATTGAAGTAACTTTGCCATTCCAGAAAGAAGATCGACTGGCAAAGGAGCGTATTTCTTTGGAAATAGTGGCTTTCTATGGGAAATAATTCCATATGAGAGAGGCGTGTGAAGAAATCTGACATATTTTCCATTTCCCCCAAACAGGTTTGAATAACATGTCATTCAATAACTCTGTTAAACAAAATGTTTTAGTTTGGACGACTACACTTATCGTGTTTATTAAAATATCGCTGTAGGAGTAACAGCAAGTTTCATTACCTGCTATCCATCATGGATCTAAGTCATTGCTGTTTATTAGGTACTAGACCTCAACTAGATATCGATGCTGTTTATTGTTATAGATTAACTTCTTTGGCTTCTACAGTTCATGTTATAATCTACTATATGTGTCCTATGTTAGATTTTAATATGTGTTACATTTATTTAATACATTTTCAGGAAGATTGAGTATATGGAATTAGTGGGCTCCCCAAACACAACATCAAAATGAGTTTCCTGTTTATTGATTTAAAAAATCTCTTCTTCGCTCTTGGGTGCCTATGCATCACAACTAGATTGGAAACATTTAATCCACTGCAGTCTAAATAAATTTTGTAATTCCCCTTCTTCTGTGCTTTCAAAGTTGAGCCATCCCCGAATTTTACTTTATTCTTTTCCTGTCCTCATGGCACAAAGTCAGTTCACTAAATCAAGCACCATGTCCCAAACACCCAATGAAATACAACACAAATATTTTTAAACATCTCAAATTTTATCAAGCATTTAAAAATTCCATCTAAACCCTACCATAGTAAAATTGTTTATAGGAAGAAAGTGAAAACTGCTTTCTTCCATCCATCTGTAAACAATCACGTAAACCCAGAGGAGTGCTTGTCCTCAGATGGTTATGAGGGGGCATGTCACTTTCCACACTGGCCTATCTCCACATATGAGCTTTGCATGCATGCTGATTTAAGCACATATTCTGATCATTAATAGAGGTGCTTGACACATAAGTGGATTGGGGATTTCATAGAAAGATAATTTTCATTTGTGATCAGATTCACATTGCCATAATCTGAATAAGTATCAAGATTTCCTTGACACTCTCTTCTCCATCATGGCTTCCACTCTCATGCTCTCTGTTCCTTCCTCTGTCCTTCCCATTTTGTCCATTTCACTGTTTTCACTCCCTCCTCTTCCCTTTGTCTATTTCTCATTGTCTACCTTTTCTCTCTCTCCCTCTGTCCCTTTGCTCCCTCTGTCTCTCACTCATCTCCCTCTCTGCCTTTCCCATTCCCTCTCTCCTTTTATGCTGTCTCTTTTCGACTCCACTTTTCTCTGCCTTTCACTCTCTTCCTGCCTCCACCTTCCTGTTTTCTTACTCATGGTCTCCATTTCTCTCTATGTCTTGCCCACTCTCTCTCTCTCTCTCCCTCCATGTTTTATGTCTCTCTTTTGAGACTCTCCCCCCTCCACCTCTGCCCTACCTCCCTGCCCTTCTCTCTCCACTTTCTCCCCTTTTCCCCTCTCCCAGCAATTACCAGGTCTGGCTGGGCAGACACAACCTGTTTGAGGACGAGACCACGGCCCAGTTCTTCTTGGTCAGCAAGAGCTTCCCTCACCCGCTCTTCAACTTGAGCCTCCTGAATAGTCACAGCCGCCTCCCAGGGGAGGACTACAGCCACGATCTCATGCTGCTCCACCTGGAGGAGCCGGCCATGATCACCGACACCGTGAAGGTCATAGACCTGCCCACCCAGGAGCCCGAGTTGGGAAGCTCCTGCCTGGCCTCGGGCTGGGGCAGCATCACACCGGAGCAGTTCTCATACCCAGACAAACTGCACTGTGTGGACATGGAACTCCTGCCCAACGACGTGTGTGCCAGGGCCCACGACCAGAAGGTGACGGATTTCATGCTGTGTGCAGGCCACCTGGATGGCGGCAAGGACACCTGCGTGGGTGACTCGGGGGACCCACTGGTGTGCGATGGCATGCTTCAAGGCATCACATCATGGGGCCACGTCCCCTGCGGCAGCCCCCAAAAGCCGGCCGTCTGCACCAAGCTGACCCTGCACCTGGAGTGGATCTACGAAACCATGGAGGCTAACCCCTGAGGGCCGGCTCCCCACCCCAGTAAAACTGAATGCGCATCCAAAAAAAAAAAAAAGATTTCCTTGAAATAAGGAGAATTAGCCTTAGAAACCAAACTTACTCTTTTAGGATTATTACTAATCATAAATCAGTTTTGGAAACTCTACCTCTTAATCAATTTGGCCAAAGCAGGATTCTTACAACTTTCTCCCCAAGTTTCTGAATAGCTTTCCTTACCTTATTGAGTAACTCAGTACCTCATTGAATTAAGTAGTAATAGCTGATCCTCAAGCACCTACCTTATTCTGAAGCCTGGGGCATTATTTGAGGAAGTCAGTGGGTCTCTTGGTTCCAGGAGAAGGGCAAATTGTTGCCCTCATTAAACCTGGTTTCTAACGCTGCATCTTAGAACTATGGTGTTCCTGGATCCTGAGGGGGTGGGGCATCAGCATTTTGTGCTTTGATTCCTTTTGAATTCCTTTGGTGCTTTCATTCATGCAGCATATTTTAGTGGTTTGAAGTAGGATTAGCCTAGAGTGACTTTGCACTAAGAGTTACTGTCCTGAATAAATCCTGCAAGCCTATCTCTATTTATTGTTTATTTTATATATTATTTATTTTCCTCAACAGGAAAAATGTTCCGTAACTAGTAGCTTTTTGTGTTCACTTTTCACTCTGTGATTTTAGGAACTAAACTTGCCTATGAAGAGCATAAATCAAAGGCCTTTGCTCACTCTTTTTTCCTCTTTTTTGCTGATAGTCCTTCAACAGGTCATCCAGGGTCATCTAGGCTCAGAATCACTGAGGACACTTAGATGCAATATTTGATCAGTGATCATTTCAGTAATCTGACTCCATTTTTTTTTTTTTTTCAAATGGAAGTTTGTAGGTAGAGTTTAAGCTCCAAAACCAGAATTAGTGGAGATTAGTAGTGACCTACAAAACTCTTCACAGTTCACACAACACATACAACTTTGCTTTGGAAGAGGGTCATTTTTAAAGATTCATATAACTTGAGATCAACCTTGCCTAGCTAAGCGTCATTTTAAAGCAGTGGTTCTCAAACTTGATCGTGCATCAGAATCACCTGGAGAACTCATTAAATCCAGATTGCAGTGCCACACTCTAAGGTTTCTGTATCAATAGGTCCTAAGTGGTTAACTGGCATTTCTGACAAGTTCCCAGGGGATGCTGATGGTGCTACTGGTCTGGGGATCGCCCTCTGAGAAACAATGTTCACTATCAACCTGGTAGAAAGTATTAATGTGATTTGAAGTGTTGATGCAACAACCAATAGTGTTTCGTCTGAGAAGAATTCCTTGAAAATTCCGAAAGATTAGGTGACCTCTCCCATGAGTTCCAGAACCAGCTCTTACACATGGTTTTGTAATTTTTTCTTTGCTTGTCTTTTTCCTTGGTCTTATTAATTAACGACAAGCACTGTGTCTTGTTCACCATAGTAATCTGATGATACATTGAATTGCAACAGAGTATAATCTATAATGGGTTTGTAGATATATAAGATGAATGCAAAGAGTTCCAAATTTTCTTTTACCCTTTGCTTAAACATTTCAACATTTACTATTGTCATTTGAATGCTAGAATGATCTTAGAAAGTATGACACAGAGCCAGAAAAGTGAAGGGAAAATGCAAAATCCAATCTGATGTCATTTAATATCTTAAAAGAGCCAAAGAAATAATTTTTAAAAATCCTGCTGCAATAGAATTTAGCTCAAATTTTAAAGTGGTTTGCCAGCTTCTTTAAATGAAACAGAGAATTTGGTTCAGTGCAACTTTACTGTGGACCTGGAGCTGGAGAGCCCTTCATTTGCAGTTCATTCTGCCCCTCCTGATCTTGAGGAAAATAGCCCCAGATGTCTCAGCTCCTGCTTTCAGGCTGGCCACAATCTCTGGTTGATAAGTGGCTGTGGCTGACTGAGAAGGCAATTCTAAGGATTTGCCTGGAAAGGGAACCTAGGTTATTTGAAATGACAAAATTGATTTCTTGAGTGGATATTTTTAACCCTGGGAAAATTCAGGGTTAAATTGAGAAATGGTAAGCAAATTAAAGTTATAATTTCAATTTGTAATAAGGGATAATCCATATATTTTGACATTTTATGAACTTTTAATATTGAAGAGAATTTACCGTATTGAGGTCTCTAACAGGTTACAATTTAAACATGTGATTGAGTGATGGATCTAAGTTGGTGTTTTATTTGATAGGAATGAGAATCCCCTGTTTTAAAAAGTGTACTATCGTTTAAGATAACTTAAGACACACCATACCCATAAATCAATGTATTCATTCAGCAGCAAGTGTTATTTAGCAACTAAGGAAAGTTTTTTTTTTTTTTTAAACTATGTAAAATACATTCTTTATGCAGTGCTATGTACTTATAAGGACTTACAACTAATGATAAAATACAGAACACACTTAGTGAACTGTAAAAACACTATCTTAATTAGTATTTATTTATTTATCTATTTATTTATTTTAAAAAATACTTAGATTACACAAATGTCACATAAAAAATATAGGGGATTCCCATATGCCCCGCTATCCACACCTCCCACATTAACAACATCCTTCATTAGTGAGATAGGAAACTTTTATTTATTAACAAAAATATTTGAAACACTTAACAAAGAAATAAAAAATTTTGATTTTATATATGCAGCTCAAAAATGTTTAAATAAGGTGAATTACTCAGATTATAAAAGCCCTCTTAAAAGTGGTTGTTAACATACATTTATAAGTTCAACTTAATAGATTGTGGAAGAACTAAGTGTCTGAGTTTGTAAACTTTAACAAATTCAATGTTAATTTTAAAACAAGTAATTAGTTTTTCCATCCCTGGAACACTTTTGTTTACTCCCATCCCAACACAAACACAAATGAAACCTTGGATTCCTGAACTGTAGTGGAGGGAGGCAGAGCCAAATGCAATGGAAAACAAATGAAATCAATTCTTGCTTTTCTGGGACCAAAGCTCAAATTGCTATATAAGCCATGGATTTGGGAAGAAATTTCTTTTATATCTCATTTTATTTTTCCTATGAGATAGAGAGGAGATTAAAACAAAACTAAAAGCTAATTCTCCCTAGACTTGGAGTAGAGAGAGAATCAGAGAGGAGAGGAAGAGAGGAAAAGCTTATGAAACATGGAAGATGCTGAAAGACATTTGAGGGGCCTCAGTGACATGGCCAAGGGGACAGAGAATGAGTCCTAATGAGTGGAGGCTTGCTGAAGTCAGGTGGAAGATGGCCATACCTAAGCATCACGATGGATCCCAACCTATGATCTGCCTGCTCCTCACTCCACAATGCTGTGTAAAAAAAGTTGCTAAATATTGTAAAGTATTATCTCACAGACTATATAACACCTAGGGAGGAAGGGGTTAGAGAAGAGAAAAAAATCCTTAAGTGACTTAAAACTCATACAGTCTGGATTGACTACATTACATTTTCAGTCAGGAAGAAAATCAGAGGCTTAAGACACAGAGTAGGTTGAGTTATATGAAGTATATAGATTACATTTCATTGCACACCTATGGTTATATATTGAAAATCAATATTCCCTCTGTAAAACTATTTGGAGTAGCCCAATCTATGATGGCAAGAGCCCCACCAATTTTTTCACCCTAAATTTTCCTCCTTCCACTGTCCCTGATATGAATTATTCTATTTCTCACCCACAGCTCCACCGAGAAGAGACTTTAACTTAACAGACCTTTAATGAATTTTGGGCTAATGTAAAGTAAGTACAGTGTTCACATTAGGTCTATGGATCCATTTCTCTGTCATTGTCTTGCTTCCACCCTCCTCCATTTATTGTCACACTTTCAGATTGGCTTCCCACATGTTTCAACATGGCTGCCAGCAGTGTCACCCTGTCAGTGGGCCTTACTTTGGGATTTATGCTCCCCAGTGTAATAGAACTAGACTCATTTATAGGTTCTCTACACATGGCTCTTCTGCCCCTGTTATTTGAAACTATAATTAATGCTATACTTGATAAATATATAACCCAGAGACTTAAATCTTTGATCTATCCATGTTCCAGTTAAGCTTTGAATTTCAGCAGAGTTGCAACACCTACTCTCCAGTTCATTGGGCTCATTCAGGACAACTAACAAGGAGATGATGATGGACAATGCCCATTCCAAGGAAGAGAGTCTTGCAGTCTGCAACTGCAAGCAAGATAGTTCCAACCATCTGCCCCATGGGATCTAAGCTCCTCTCAATTAGAAGCAGAGTGGGCATCACCAGCCCCAAATCCTCAAGACTGGGAAATGAACAATGGACTAAAGTAGACTTATTATTATTCTACTATAGACTTATTATTATTCTAGCAATGAAAGAACTCTTATCTGATAAAAAGGCAGTGGTCACCAGAGGTTCTGAGGGGTGGGAGAGGAAAGAATAGGTGTAATAGGGGGCCATTTTCAGGACATTGGAGTTGTCCTGCATGACATTGCAGTGACAGATACAGGCCATTGCATATTTTGTCATAAATTACAAAATCGTGGGGGACAGAGTGTAAATTATAATGTAAACTGTAATCCATGGTTAGTAGCAATACTTCAATATGGGTTCATCAATTGTAACAAATGTACCACACTAATGAGGGATGTTGCTGATGTGGGAATGTGTAGGAGGGAGAGGGAGTGGGGCATATGGGAATCCTTTATATTTTTTATGCAACATTTATGTAATCTAAAGCTTCTTTAAAAAATAATAATAATAATAAAAAAATGCTGCCAGCAGATTCCAGACTTAGGTGCTCTCTGGTTCATATCCATGAAGAGATGGAAACCTTCTCTTTCTCTAACCACCAAACAGAATTCGTGCCCTTCTGTCTGGTTAGACCAATATAGATCATATGCCCTCCCCTGACCTGAAACCGTATCCAAGAGAACATCATGATTGATTGGCTTTAGGCTTACCTTACATGCCCATTCCTGAACCAATAACTTTGGCAAAAAGGGACCAACCTAATAGTTTAGGCCAATCAAGGCTCACACAAATTCCTAAGGGAAATTTGAATCCATTTCACTCCTAATGCTGCTATTCAATGAGAGAGGAAAGGAATGGGAGGCAACCTCAAGTGCCCTCACAGTGCCCTGGAATCTTGTATTGGATGCGTCCCTGCCTGGCTCCTGCCAGCCCCATACCTGCTTCCCTATGACCCAGGGCAGGCACTTCAAGATGTGAAGCTTTATTTTTCTAAGCTTTATTGCTGACTCCCTGTCCCAGAGAAAAGGAAGAATTTAAAAAATCCCAATATAAAGTCCATTTTTACAAATTCTCATTTGGATTTAGATATATTTTAGTGGCAACATCTCTTTCTTTGGCGGATATTTTATTCTCACTCACATGGGGTAGCCTTGCCCAATAGACTATATATAAGATAAACATAGGAAATATTTCTGGATTTTTCAATCATGGTCAATTTATTGCTGGTTCTGCTCTTTCTTTGTTTCATTTTTGCCCATTGGTTTCTTTAGAGGAAATCTTCCATCTTACATTTTGGGGAGAAGGAGATTTTATTAGGTGTATGGCAATTGCATGTGGTTGAACCTAATCCATATCTTTGTATGAAGCAGTGAATATTTGGAAAACATCATGAACACTTTGAGGGCAAAAATGATGTGAAATCTACTGTTATATTTACAAAACCAGTGCAACATCTGGAAAATAGCGAGTTTTCAAATAACATTTCTTTGAATGAACGGATACATTTATGAATACCAAAGGTACTTATTAATGACATTAAAATAATAATAGATAAGTTGATGTATCTGATGTATCAGATTTAATGTGCAAATTTCTCTGGTAGTATATTCTCTAGGAGATTGTGAAATAAATCATTGTTTGGGGAATGTAGCATTAAATTTGCTGCTCAGAAAACTTAAGGTGGCTTTTTCGGTAGGTGTTTATATACCTAGCTATGATTTTTGAGCACATATATTAAAAAATAATAAAGTTTTCTTCTTGAATGAATCATTTGCATTTGGATAAATCATTTTAAAGCCAGGGGTTGCCATAATTTGTATCACCAGGTATGCCCAATAATTGTCTCTTCCTTGTCTATATATTACCCACTCTTAACTATCGTACTGTACTAAATGTACAAGTAAATCCATGTCGTTTTCCAGAAAATAGTTGCCTTTTTAAAAAATTAGAACTTGCATTCTGCCAAATTAAAGGTATATTTATTGTTATTGCTTTTTCCTAACACACATAGCCTCCTTCAAACTAAATCCCTCACTGATTTAAATGCTCGTAATTGTTACTAAATAGTTTAAAAGTAATTTCTTTGTGTACCCCAATTGGACCACGAAATGAGTCATCTAATATATAAAATATTGAATTATTAAACATATCCATGCAGACAAGTATTAGTGAAAATATATTATTTAAAAACTAAAATAAAAATATCTGACATTTGCATTTATGACATGCTTTGAAAGTCACAAAACATATATGCATATACTATTTCCTTCAAAATTGACAATAAATCCACTAAGTAGTCACCACTATTGCAAATTTACCAAAGAGAATGAAAATCTA
The DNA here is from genome assembly GCA_026826555.1 of Tolypeutes matacus. Lineage (NCBI taxonomy): Eukaryota > Metazoa > Chordata > Mammalia > Cingulata > Chlamyphoridae > Tolypeutes > Tolypeutes matacus. The sequence continues at coordinate 40,126,912 of JAKSZT010054487.1, read as the reverse complement.
ACTCACTATGTGACTTTCCATGACCCTGTTATTTCTCAAGAACACTTACTAATCTTAATATTCTCAGGCCTAAAACATGACTTGGCACATAGTAAATAGACAAATAATAAATATTTGCCAAAGTGAATTCTCAGAAGACACACAGCTAGAATCAGAAGTCAAACCCAAATCCACTAAATTTAATACATTTCCTACTACACCAGACTGACCATCATTTTTGCCTCTTTTAACTTTAATAGGCACGATCCAAAAAATGTTACTTAAGATTAATTGTCACTCTAGCAAATTCGTTTGAGCAGAATGCTGAAATGTTGATGTAGGGTTAATTGAATTTTATTCGCATCAACAAGCAGGTATTGAGTGTCCACTGTATAAAGGCATTTTACTAGGGACTGAAAATATAAAAGACAAGTGAGATGTCTCTGTCCTCAGGAAAATTTTAGATTAATAAAAGGCACAGACAATGTAAAAGTAATTTAGGCGGGAAGTACTATGATCAAAGTGTGCTTGGGGAGTTAAATTACCAAGTACAGTAGGTGGAATTATGCTCAGAATGAGGAATAAATAACAATAGTATAGCAATCATGGCGGGCTACAGTATGCTACAGTAACAAGTAACACTAAAATCCCAGTGGCTTAAAACAATATGCTTTGGGGGACGGATGTGGCTCAAATGGTTGGGCATCCGTCTACCATATGGAGGGACCTGGATTTGATCCCCGGGACCTCCCAGTAAAATAAAAAAAATATATATAGAAGGCGCATGTGCTGCCAGGCTCTGTGTGCCATGAGCCGCCAAGCCCTGGGAGCCATGCAGTAAGATGATGACGTAACAGGAGAGAGACGCAGGGAAGAGACAAGACAAGATGCCCTGAAAGCTCTGAAAACCAGGAACCGAGGTGGTGCAGGTGGCAGGACACCTCTCTCCTACATCAGAGGTCTCCAGGATCGAATCCTGGTGAAGACTGGAGGAGGAGGATGAGAAGAGATGGCAGGAAATAGACACAGAGAATTGTCCAGCAAACGGACACAAAACAGCAAATGGGGAAGGGGGGGGGGTTAAATGGGTAAAGTAAATAAATAAATCTTTAAAAAAAAAACATGCCTTACTTCTTGCTCATACTATTCATTTCTGGGTGCTTCTCATTATTCTACTCCAGGACATGCACTAGTCAGCATTCTCCAGAGAAACAGAGCAAACAGGATGTTTGTGTGAGTATGTGTGTATATTATAATATGTGTATAATATAATTTATATTATACACGTAATACATATATTCATATATGTAACTATTATGAGATTTATTATAGGAATTGGCTCACACAACCATGGGGATTGGCAAGTCAGAATTCCATAGGAGAGGAAGCACAGTTGGGAACTCTGATGAAGGTTTTGATGAATTCTCCAGGAGAAGCTGGCTGGTTGAAGATGTGATAGAAATTCTTCTTTCTGACTGCTGAAATCATTAATCCTCCCTTTAAGGCCTTCAACTGACTAGATGAGACTTCTCTCTTTGCTGAAAGTGCTCTGCTCTGTCAGTTGTAGTTGCAATCAACTGTAGATGCAATTAACTGACTAATGATTTAAATCCACAAAATACCCTCCTAGTAACAATCAGGCCAGTGCTTGCTTGACCAAACAACCAACACCATAATGGAGCCAAACTGTCACATGAACTTAATCATCACTGAACTCAAGCTGACAGATCAGCTGCCATCTTGAACACTGTCAATTGTGTAGGCAGAGAGACAACACATAGTAATTTCTAGAAGTTCTCACACCAGCCATTATATGTCATTTACAGTCATGAATCATTGGTCAGAAATAGTCACATGGTCGCACCAAAGCAAAGAGAGCTGGAAAGAGCAATCCTTCATGATCATGGAAAGCAATGAACTATTCAACCAACTGTGCTAATGACAACAACAAACACTAAAACAGGAATCAGTACTTTCTAAATAGTTTAATGCCATGAAACAGGGGTTCTAATCTTGCACCTGGCTCAAATATTTAACTTGAAGATACTTCTAAAACATGTCCCTTGTATTGGCCCTTTAAATTATACCCTTTCATTCATGATATATCAGGAACAAAGCAATTCACAAGCTCTGAAGACAGATACATGCCTGCATATGGGAACTAAAGAAAAAATTAGACAGTTCTTTGGTCAGAACCACTGTGTTCAGAGTTCCAGCTTCTCTTAGCTGAAAGTCCTTCTTACCCATTGTACTAAAAGACTCAGTTGGTTTTGTGTCCCAAAACAGCAATAAACAGTGTAGCCCAGTTATTATTTAGAGTAGCCAGTAATCAGGTAATCTCCAAGGAAATAACCAGGCAAAGTTTGGAAGGAAATAACCTAGAACCTATAGCACTAGGAGAACTGAATCTACAATGACGGCACAGAGTGGGGGGTATGTGCCGTGATGTTGCCGTTGGAGGAACACATTTGATGCATTTTTGCTGATAATTGTCAGAGGGAGAGGAGTCTGTGGAATTTGTGTATGGTTCAGATTTTTTGAACTACAGAATCTGTATTCCAAACAATAATAAATGTCACATATTTTTATTGAATGGCACTGTTGTCCAACACAATATGGATCAAACTGTGGCTGATTTACCTTTGGTTTCTTTTTCAAAAGCAAATAAATTGCTTGGTTGTTGAAATAAAGAAATAAAAATTGAGTCCCAAAACAGAAATAAACTTATACATGATGGTTTATAAAAATTATTATTGTAAAGCTGATTAGATCTATGTAAGTCAGAAAAGATCCTGTTGATTTTTTTTTTTCACCTAAAAATCTACTCTTTTAGACCAAGGGGATAACATCAGTTCATTGCTTGCACTGATAATTTTTCTAAACTTACAACCTCACCAGTTTTTACCAACAAAAAGAAAAAGACAGGACTGGACTCCACAGGGTACATGGACTCTGATTGCTTATTTTAATTCACTATAATGCATAAGCATTCAAGACTCTGACAGCTCCAAAACTCTGCAGTCTCCAGCATGTTGATTTTTGTACTCTAGATATTTAATTTTCTTTGAAAAACGTATCGTATTTCTCTGAGCATTCATTTGCTTTTCAAATTATGGCTGCCTAGCTAAGGCTTGTGTACCAGGTGCCATGTAAAAGCATGTTAAAAGTAGATAAAAGCAATTTACCCTGCCCTCTAATTAGAGATGTCTCATCTTTACCACTGACAATAGCAGTATGCAGCTGTGGCAGTAGAGGGATAATAGGAGCTGGAGCACAGAGAAATTAAAGATATGCTGGCTGGTGCAGTGTGTCACCTCTCCATTGCTCGGCTTGGGTGGGACTCAGAATGAATGGAGATTTTTAACATTTCCTCTTTTATGACTCTGTTCATTTATTTTACTTTATTAATTGAGCTTTAAAGAAAAAGTATATGTGGGGGTCGAAGTTATGGTCAGAGAGACTGTATGACTTTTGTAATAATTTGCCATGTGTAATATATTGTTGCTTAATTCTATGACTTACCTATGATTTAACACCTGTTGGATACATATCACTGTACCTAATAAAATAAGATTTAAAAATATGGGGAAGACACACTATTCATTCCTGGAGTTTGCAGTGTAGAAGGGTTGTTCTTCATAAGGCCATATTTGACATGTTGTAATCATTTACCATGTGCAGAGGAAAGATAACACTAAAGAGGTGGTCATCTTGGAGTATACATGCTCCAAATAAGCTACCTGGAGTAAGTAAATCTTTTGAGGAAGTGGTTAGCCCGAGTGAGGGACATGAAAGGAAGGATCGTTCCTGGGAGAATACCATGAGGTACTGAGTAGCAGACATGCATAGGAATTGTTGAAGACAGTTTTCCTGCTTAGGGGAAAGGGCAATTGACAAAGGGCCTTAGAGTGTTTAGAGCAGACCACAGTGGGGATTGAAATTTAATCCGGGGTTCTAGAACATGAAGTGATGTAATTAAAATTGCATTTGAGAAGAACTCCTCTGGTAAATGTATGCTGATTATATTGGAGTGAGAAGATACTGGAGGTAAGTGTACATAAAGGAAATATATAAGTAGCCATTTTTGAATGCTGATTAGTATGAGAAATTATGCTATCAATGAGGAAGAGACAAAGATTAAAATGTACAGTAATTAGGTCTGAGCTAGTGTGGCTACTGTAGAAATGGAAAGGAAGAAAAGATAAATTTCAGAGATGTATTAGTTAAAGGAACAGTTCACAGACTTGGTCAAGTAGAAAGTATTGAAATGCTGGAATAAATTTATCATGCAAGAAAAGAGACAATAAAGAAATAAGTATAAAAAAGATTTGCATGAGAAGATAACTAGGTCAGTGAGTGACACTTTAAGTAGCTCTATAGGAAGTTAAAATGCAAGATTGAAAAGATGGTGAGAGATCATGCCTGGAAATGTCGATTTGGGAATTGTTTGGTTAGAGATGATGGTTGAACCAAAACAAAGGGATGACTTCTTTATGAGTTTAAGTATAAAAGAAGAGTGCTAGAGAACCAAATCCTGGAAATTGGAAGGATGAATATGGGATAGTTAAAAATAAGATCCTGAGATCAAGAAGAGGGGAACAGCAACACCAAAATGCTAGGGAAACCACAATGAGGGCGAGCTTAAAGAACAGAAAAGGCTTCCATAAAGAGGAAAGAGACAAAAAGGTTTGCCTAGAAGTTAGTGAATCCCTTCAGCAGAGTAGCAGCAATAGAAGCCAAGTCGAGAGAATTAAGGAAGGAAAAGAATGGTGAGAAGTGGCAGCAGAATGCTTATTCATTAAAGGCAAGGAGAAAACAGACTGATAGCAGCAAGTGTTAGCATCGCTAAGTTCATAATTTAAAGAAAGCTTAGGGAAATCTGAACATTTAATTTTTAGCAGGAATTAACTATAGAGGGATGAAATGCTAGAGGGTAGAATAAGAATGAGATGAAAGTGAAATATAGCTGTGTATTAATTTCATGTCTATGCTTGTATAACCTTAGGAAATACACATCTAATCTAGGGATAAAAACCTGTTCAAAGATGGCATCTGAATTACTCTTAAGAATATAATTTAAATTTGTTTCACAAAATAACATGTGGATCTATATTGGTTTCACAACGATATCCCTCAGAACATTGCTAGGATGCAGTAAGAGTTATACAAAAAGATCTAACTTGCTTTGCATAATAATTTTCCATTTTTGGAAGCTTCCAAGAGGAAGAGGGGAAGGGGCCCAGGAATGGAGTGTGGTTGGACTACAGATGTCCCATGAAGTGCAGTTATCAGGAAGAGAGAAGAGTTGGCAAGTGGGATATTCCCAGTGATAAAAATGGCAGTAGGAGTGCTTGTCACCATGAAAATCCTGAAAATGCATGTAACACTGAGATGACACCCTCAAATTTTCTTAAAATACAAATATATACCTCTCTGTGAGTGTGGTGTGTTAAAGTTATTAGGGAAAAGGGCTTTGTTCTGAAACTGGGTTATACGGTGGGAAGAGACCAGAATAGCTGAAAGCTATGAGACATGAAGGTGATTTAGGAGAGACACAGAACAGTTCAATCTAGGTAGGCAAGTCAATCTGACCAACCTCCTCCCCTGCAATCTCTAGAGATATTGTGGAGGGGATTTTGAGACAAATTTTCACTTAAATCCTGAAGGACATGGCAACTCAAAATACTGAATGCCTTGCAGACAGCCAGGGGCTAATATTTGGGATGCATAAAGGGCACAGATGCATGGAAAATAATTTATCAATGATAATAACATTATATCTACTATTTGTTGAGTATGTACAGCTGTGCTAAATCACAACCCGAAGAGGTTGATATCTTGTTAACTTATGATTTTATACCTTTAAAATTATTTGTTAGATTACTTCTTTCCTAGGAGAATGGTTTTGGGAAATAAAACATTGATATTTCTAAGATCTTAGGAACATATATAAAGACAATCAGAATTTATTTGTTGAAAACGCATTGTTAAACTCATTAGAAAATATTTTCATTACATTAATTTTACATTAACAGTCAATGAGAAGTTACTTGCAATGAAACATAAATATGTATCACTCGTTGATCGGAAATAAGTCAAAACCCCAATGTATACATATAAAACATATGCTTGTATATGCAGATTTAACTAATAGATATATCTGCATCCTTCATGGCCCAAGATCAGGAAATTTTCAGCTGATGGAATTAGCTAAAGCTGCTGTGTTGAGCTTTTCCACTGAAAGTCATTGTTGGCTACCTCTCTTTAAGGATAGGACTACCTCTGCTGGGGAGTCTGCTCACATTTAGGAAACTGGGCCTGCTTGGACATGGTCAGATGTAACTTCATTGGGTTTCCTAAGACCTGAGTTACCTATTTTAGCTCAAAAGTAAGTCATATACTTTATTGCAACTTCTCAGAGAAAACTTATATTTTGGTTTTCTTTCATCTCTAAATCTTTACTTGAGCTCCTCTCTGACAAAAGAAGCTATTTTTCTTCTATCCCCTAACCTGGATCATATCAATGCTTTAAGTCCAAATCTTATCCTTCAAGAAACAAGCATACATTGAATGATTTACTGCATCCAAGGTACTAGGCAAGACACCTGAAATGGAAACATGACAGATGTTACTTCCTAGACCTTACTTAATGGAGGAGAAATTTTAAACTTACCTTTTCTCACTAAACCATTTAAGCGAAAGTGGAAATATGGACCAATTGAATTCAAAGTGACCAACCTGCAACTCCTAGGTGTTCATAAACATGCTGGAATATATAAAGTGTCATGGAATTATATATATACCCAATGTATTATAATACAAATATTGAAAATAAATTTTAATTTTCATCAAAAAATGGGAGTGGATAGAGGTAATTTAATTCATTCACACTTATTTGTTCTTAAGTACAGCCCAAAGGTTATAGCTATGTATTCACAGGATACCTGATAGTCAGTAACAGGGCTAAACTGAAGGGAGAAAAAATAAATGATGACTACTAATTTTAAAGATGAAGAAAGCAAATTAATTTCCTGGTCCAGGTGACAGAATAGCATTAGAAACAACATGGAGAAACAAGGGTCTTCAATCCTAGACTCGTATGTGCTGCATGACATCAGAATTAAAGAAAGGACAAAAAGCCCAAGGGAGGGAACCAAAGAGAAAGAATCCCATTCAAATGGTTAGTAGGGTGATCAGAAGTGAACTTAAGACTGTTATCAGATATAATTAGGGCTGGAAGGCAATGACTATAAGAGTCATGGAGCCCTGGACACCCCAAAGGGATATAAGTTGATGCAGGAAGTATATCAATAAAACTCCTAGTCAAGTAGAGAGTGGATAGAATAAAGCCATACCTAGGTATATGAGTGACACATAAGAAGATGCTTTGTGCTTAGGAGTAAGCTTAGAGAAAACAATCTCCCAGAATGTTGATGAATAGACCGTCATCTTAGATTTTCATTACAACATTTAAAAGCAATTGATTCCTATCATCAGGGAAGGTGTTGGAAATGAAACAAACAAATCTAAAAGCTCCCAAACTTGTTTAAGTTGGAGCTAGTATTCTCTGATGTGATTCAAACATGGAAGAGTTTGCTACTAGATCCACCTAGCATGGCGCTTGGAATTCCTACCAGGGTCACTCTGCCAACGGAAGACCTTGGAGGAGCAATGCACAATACAGATTACACATCAGCATGGATTTTTGAAATTCAAGTTAGTTAGCTTTTCCATTGTTAAGCAACAATGAAAAGAATCCAGGTTTTGGAGCTGGACAGAACTGGGTTTGAATTTCCTTCTCTGCTACTTGACTGTGCCACCTTAAGCAAGATAGCATCTTGAGCAAGGTACTCAACCTCTCTGAGATACAGTGATGATAAAATATAGATGTAAAAATGTCTGGCAAGCATTTGATACATGCATAAGAGATGGCCATTTTCTTTTGCTTTCTTTGAAGTTCAAAAGGAAAACCAGAGGTAAGTTTCAATAGAAGTGGAGCAGACAAGCAGATTCCAGCAAGACCAAAATACTTAAAAAAAAAAAAAAAAAAAATCTGAATATCTGAAGAGAAAACAACTATCTCTCAAGGGTAAATAGAAAAATTACTGAATTGTTTTTGATGTTTTATTTTATTTTTCTCTTATCTCTTTATAGCCTATGTAGCTATGAGGTATCGGGATATCCCAACTGACATCTCCAATTCAGTGTGTCCAAAACAAATGCTTTTCCTCATAAATTCTCCATGACTGTTAATGGCACCAACAATCTTCGAATTCTTCACTATATGCAAATATTAGGCAAACTAGACTCACAATGTTTGCTGTGTGTGTGATGGTGCATGGCGAAAGCTCAGTGCTCATGATCTTCTAGGAAGTATTTCAAAATATGTGGGATATTTTATTGCCACAATGACTAGAAGGTGTTACTCAAATTTAGTGGGTAGGGACCAGTTGTGTTCAAATATCTGCAATGCTGATAATGTCCAGTCCAAAATGTCAAAGGAGGCCCCACTGAGAAATCTTAAATAGAGTCTACCTCTTCAAATGACTTATGCTCATTTTCTACTCTTCATTGCTATTTCCATTATACTTTGAATCTTAGAATGTTAGCCCTGGAAGGACCTTAAAGGCATCTAGATCAGGATACTGAGGTGAAAAAAGGTGTTAGTTGACTGGCCCAAATTTTACAACTACTTGATTCCAAAGCTGGAATCAAAGCTTAGATCTCTTCAGTTATTCCACTGGACTTGCCTGAGGTTTTGATATTATCTAAGTGCCCTCTACATTCACATTTTTCCAGTATGAAAGAGAGTGACCATGAAATCTTCCTAAAGAATACTCCTGGCACATCTCTTTCCAACCAAAAAAGTCCTCAGTGTTCCCCCATTGCCTATTAAGCACACATTCCTCAGCCTGGCAACCTAGGCCACCATGATCTGGGCCAACTGGGCTTAGAGTGTTATTTCACCCTACTCTCCTTCTGCCTCTTTTGAGTGACAAACTGTCCCCCTGGCTAACTCCCAAGCACATATTGGGCATTTATATCTTCCCTCAAGCTGTTCCCTTTGCCTAAAATATTCTGCACATTCCCTCCCTGTCAAATCTCTACTGACATCTCAAATGTCTCCTCCTCCATGAAGACTTTTTTTTTTTAGTTGCCTCAACCAGATATATTCTCCCTTTATCACACTTAACAGTTTGTAGTTGTTATTGGAATTTTTTTTGGAGGCACTATAGTTATTTGAGTATTTTATTCTATTTGAGGACAGAGACTGGCTAATATGCATAACCTTAACTCTGCCATACTTTGCACATATAAGGTACACAGTAAAAAATGGGAATTAGAGATTCAAAAGATTTAGCATGAAATCTAGGGGCAGGGGAGGTAGGGCAAAAGAAAAGAGAAAGCTTTCCACTTTTAACTATTCACCTTAAAGAGCTTTAAAGCACTTCTCCTCATTCCCCACTTTAGTACTCCTTTTAGCATTATAATTGGAAATGTGTTGAATTTCAAAGAAAACAGAAGGGAATGATATCATTCCTGCTCTTTCTGTTACTTCAATGAAAGTTTCATTTATCTTTGTCACCTAACCACTGCTGTCAGCAATAAGAATGGAAGCCTCTAATAAAAATCAGAACAAGTCTTCTACCTTGTAGATGAAAACTCGTAAAGAATCCTCAAGAAAGTTGCTCTTCATCTAACAACCTGGAGAACTGATATTCCTATACTGGCATCACCAGTTGATTGAGAACTTGATATAGGACCATAATTATAGAAGGACATATCTCTGTAAAATCTCTCTAACAACTCATTTTCAGATAAGCTGAAGCTTAGCTAAAAATAACCGATAAGGTAGAGCAATGGGAGTAGTGTCTAGCTCTCTTGTTACTGACCACTCATTAATGAAGTAAATTCTTGGTATGCAAGTATTTTCTTATGTTAAGAATAAATTTGGATGTATCTTCCCTATAGCTATAATATTTCTTAATGTGCCTTTATATATAAAAAAGTTATCATGTGATCACTTAGGTCCAATATCAAAAAGCAAAAAACATATGACTGGGAAATTTGGATGTAACAAAAGAACCAAAGAAACAAAAATAATTAAAGAGCCTATAATCCAATTAAAAAGAACAGAATCTTAATCTTAAATCATAGAGTTAAGTAGGCCATTGTTTTCTGTTATCCTTTAATGCTGCTGCCTTGGAAATAAGGTACTGTATTATGACTATAAGCTCTTCAAAAGTTAATAGTTGAGTCTTTGGACAATGTTGAAACATTTGGTAGTACTGGGGATTATTTCATTTCTATGCAGTTGGTTAGATTTTACTTTTTAGAATGGAGAGTCATTTCACATAACTGTTTTCTCTGAATTTAGAATAGGATAAAATAGAATAATTGTTTTTTTCTTAGAGCTGAAAAGGATGCAATAAAGGGTAATCATGATACTATGCTGTAATTTAATCTTTTCCTGTGAAACATTCATACATTTACTTAAAAGAGTTATTCTCCAAAACCCAAGAGCTCTATCCTTTTAAAGTACAATTGATAGTAATTTTCCCTCCGAGTTTTTTTGCTATCTGAACTTTAGAAATATAAATGATTATATCGTATGCATTCCATTTAAAATATTATACCATAAGATATTAAATTGCACTATTTTATAATGCATTATATTCAAATAGAGCTCAATAGTGACTAAGCAGGTGATTTGAAAATTATTCTGCATTTCACTAATAGCTTATATTAGTTTCTGAAAATTCCTTTTTGTAGGAAAGGGCCATGCCACTTTTCTGCTAGATGCGCCATCAAGTCGTGTTTACTGTAACCAGGAGATGAAATTTCCAAACAAACCCTGGTGTTTACAGCACTTGGAGAGGCATTCAGCCTGCCATTCCAGTCTCTGACAGGCATGTGTCCCACCTGCTTTTTAGCTTTGGCTTAACAAGTTGGTTGGGCCACAGCACAAGTGTGAGAACATGAGAATGTGAGATGCTACAGGCCAGGTGACATGCCAGAGCTGAAAACTGGTATATGGCAGGGCATCACTGTGTACATAGGAAGGCCACATGCCACACCAAAATGTGGCAGCCACTTCTCCCAAATTAGATGAATAATTTTCCTCCCATTATGTTCCCAGAAATATGTTGCAAAACAATAAGGCTTGAGCTACACCAAGTCCAAAAGTTCAGGTTTTCAAATGAGAGACTAGTGAATATTCATGTTTATTTCTGTGTTGATTGACAGGTAGAACTTTTTTTTGGGGGGGGACCATGCTTATATATGATTTGAGAAATACTTTTTCAAGATAACAGAAATCTTTCTCATAGGTATGAGTTTTCTGTCATGGCCAAATGCTACAGAGTAGCAAATAGCATTTGCTTTTTATCTAATGTAGTAGTAGGGAAAGGACTAGAAGAAATGTCCTAAGATCTCATGCAGTTTCTCAGAGTTTTCTCTGAATTTTGTATTTCTGTATGCTATCACCAGGCCCATGGTGCTAATGCAACTGCAGTTGAATTCATTTCAAGTGTTGGCAGGAAGGATAAGGGAAAAAAAAATTACACTTTTAAAATTCTGTGGGTCTAGCGTAGGTTACAGAATTCATAAATGTGCAATGTCAGGTACCCCAAAGCATTTTCTGAGCTCCGACTCCGTTGTTGAATATGTATGTGAACATAAAAGTTGAATAAAAATTCTGTACTTTATTTTCTTCATCTGAACAATGGAAGACTCTATGCAATGCCAAATACCTCTGAAATGCTTAAAGAATTAGTAATGAAGATTTTTTTTTTTCTCTGATGAGGGGAATCAGTAGAATCCTGAAAGAATATAAAGGGCTTTTGTCTCTGCTATCCACATATTAAGCATGGAAATAATTCTGTAATTTGTGATTAATTAGCATTTGTCCTAGCATACTATACTTTTAAACTTACAGTTTTTATATTTCTTTGCTTTTTCCATCATTTAGCTGCAAACCATGAATTTCAAACGAACCAGAATCAATGTAGTCACATGCTTTCTCATAGATTTCACATGTTAAAAGTGAATCAAAGAAAGATTTAAAAAAACAAAGATTATATGAATACATGGAGAGTTGTACAATTTTTAACCTGTAATTTAGATTTACACCCTATAGTTCCAGGCTTTTAAGGCAGCACCTTGGTTTTCCTAAAATAATACCCCATGTTTCAGTATGGGACTTAGAGTGCCCTGCATGGCTACAGCTGGGTTTTAGAGGAATGGACTAGGAACTGTTTGCTGCAGCCAAGCAGTCACCTTTACCATCCTTTCAATCAAAGAGAGGGGTACTGATATTGCTATGCTCATAAAGTTATGCTGCCTGATGAAAGTATATTTTTTCAGAGGGTCTTTGTTTTCTTTTTGGTTGCATAGTAAACTATTGCATGAAAAAGGTTATGCTTCTCCAGAGAGCATCAGAAATAAAGTCCCAGTTCTTTTTGCCCAAAGTCTGTGCAATTTCCAGAATCTTCATGGTTTTGTTTGTTTGTTTGTAGGTACCAGGGCCAGCGATTGAAACTGGAGCCTCGTCTGTGAGAAGCCGGCACTCAATCACTGATGACTGAGCCATACCGGCTCCCCTGGGTTGGTTCTTTACTTTGTATGCATGTTTGTTTGTTTTTAGGAGGTACCAGGCTCAAACCAGGACTTCATATATGGGAAGCAGGTGCTCAACTCCTTGAGCTACATCTGCTTCCCTCCAGAATCTTTTAAGCCTTTAGTTTTAATAAGAATGTCCGGGATCGGATGTGGCTCAAGCAATTGGGTGCCAGCCTCCCACACTGGAGGTGCCAGCCTCCCACATCGGAGGTGCCAGCCTCCCACGTGGGAGGTCCCGAGTTGGATTCCCGGTGCCTCCTAAAGAAGGCAAGTGATGAGCAGACAGAAAAAGAGCCATTGGGGGGGGGGGGGCGCAGGGAATTAAAAAAAAAGAATGTCACCCATTTGAAATAGTCTGCTGAAAAAGAGATTTAAAGCTCAGGCACTGCCTCCTGTGAACACACAACCCGAGAAGGTCATGAGGGGAATCCCGGGACAGAGTGGGGACAGCTTTCTAAAATGTTCAAGTAAAGCAGAGTGTGGTTTACTTGAGAGACAGAGCATGATTTGGAACACTGGATCCCCAAGCAGAGATTCAAAATTTAGGTAGAACTTCTCTACCCCATCTTAAAGAAAGAGGAGAAAAAAGAGAAAAAGATATCCAACCCTGAAGCCAACATGAAACTCAAACTCAAGAGAGAAAATATATCCAAAAAAGAAATGTTATAGTATACATATTTCAAGACAGGATGGCCAGAAAAAAGTACATTTTCCTGGCTTAAAGATATTGAGCACTCACACTGACTCCCTATATGAATCCCATAATTTCCAGAATTGTAACTTAAAATATTCTACTGGTAATATGGAAATCATATCAGTAATCAAAATAGTAAACCAAATTTAAAAGTATGTAAATAAATAAAACATTTTTCCTTGATATTTTCTTTGTCTTCTCCTTTTGGTCTTCATTCGTTCTCTCTTATTTTCCATTCACATTTTTCCATATTCTTACATGAAACAATAACCCCCGGCACCAAGTCTCCCCACCCGCACGTCATACACACAAGTCATTGAATGTTTTTCCATTGTTTACTGACTTTGCTCTCTCTGTTTTTTCTCTTTAGTTTCATCCTCTCTAAGACATAGAGAGATGAGATGAAGCTAACACTAGAGAGGCACTTTTAATTGAAAGGTGGGGTGGAGTTCAATGATTATAGCCCATTTCACAACTGCTGAAAGTAGAAGCAATGTTGATCCCATCCACTTAAGTCCAAAATGGTTTTTTAGTGCCAAATGCACCATTTAACAATGGCACAGTGATTAGAGTGGGGCAGGCAGGATAGTCTACCACCCATTGTCTATGACACGTAGTAGGTCATAATAAATGTTTGATTGAGTTGACCAGGAAAAAATGTCATTGTGGAATGTGTCATGTCAGCTTGAAAGTATTGGACTTTGACTATAGTGAGGAGAACATAAACCAAAAGAGAATCAATTCTGCCCTAAGGGCTAGAAATTATAATAAAAAAATACTTTATGAAAGTAAATGGGGTAAAAGAGAAGGGACTAATATTTTGATAATGAAAGTGTACTATTCAACACAAAGGACAAAGCTACCCTAGTGCATTTGAGTGAGAGAAAGTGTTTGAATATAAGATATAAGATTTTTTCTTGTTATAAACTTATCCCATAATCATTTATTGGACCCTGATTTCAATTTTTAAATATTTAGAATGCAAAGAAATTTGTAGGTGAAAACACAATTTTTCATGTTGGAGTTTATTTCACTATTATATTTTCAGACAGAGGTTTCATGATGAATATAAAACCAGAAATGGAATACTGATAGAAAATAAAAATGTGCTTAGATTTTGCTAAGACTGCCAAAATCTTATGGATGCGTAATTGCCACAGAGTTTCTTTTTTGAGTTTTAAGGGGAAAATGTTATTATAATGCCTCAACAGTTACTCTTTAAAATGTATTTTCACATTTTAAATTCTGAACCTGACAAAAGTATAGGTGAAGATGAATCAGGGAACACCATATCTGTAATAATATTTAATTAAGGAGTAAATCCAGTCATCTGAGATAAAAAGTAAACTGATGCCAACATGAAACTCAAGAATTGCTGTTTAAATATTTTATCAGAAATACTATAACCGTAAACTTTATTTTATCATTACATTACGTAATTTCTGATTTTTTATAAAAATCTGGTTGCATTTTGTTCAAAAACACATATATTTTGGGTAATCTAAGCACCTCTTGAAATATATGTATATATATATATAAATAACATTTTTGTAAGCATATACACATATATGCATATATATTTATATATCATTTTGCAAATGTTTGTATGTATTGTGAGAATTTTGATTTTTACCCATAATAAAAAAAATAAATAAATAAAAATAAAATAAAGTGAACATTTTAACTTTAAAAACAAACAAACAAACAAACAAAAAACACATATAATAACTTTTGGGAGACACTTGTAAATTCATTAAATATATTAATAAATCTCCTATATTTCAATAGGCAGTTTTAACCCATTTCACAGGATACCAAGCTTGGTGAGGAGCAATTCTATTGCATGGGAAGATTCTTATGTTAACTTCATGATATGCCAAACCACACATGGAAATTTAAAGAGAGAGAGAGATTTTTCTTTGACCTGAAAGGAGGACCACACATATATTTTAGTGAATTGAAAACAGCTGTGTAGTCTTCGGCACAGGCAAATTTTTTAAAAGAATACATCTGTACCTTCAGTTTTAGTTTTGATACAATGGCTACTAAAGAATTTACATATAAATATGAAGACATGCTGAACCACTATAAAACATTTTTAATAGCTGAAACAGCCACTCCTTGAATTGTATCCTCTTTTCTTCTTCTTTTCCTTGCATTCTACTGGATACACAATTTGAATTAAACTGTTCAAATGCAAATATTGACCATCACTTTTGACAGAACGATAGCAGCTTAAAAGCATTCTAAAAATCAGGAATCCTAATTCTGTTCTTGACTCTTCAGTTTACTAAATTACTTACTCTTCAGTGTCCTTTGTGTTGAATAGTACACTTCAGTTTGCAAATGACTCAAACCCATAAATTACTCAGTTTCCTTGTTTAGTAGGGTTAACCATATTTTTTATTTACTGGGATTTTGTGAGAACATATTGAAACTATATGGAGTCTTGAAATAGTTTCAATAATTGTATATTGTCTTATAATTACAGTCGGTAATTTCTTTTTTGCCACACAATTTTCAGAATGTGTCGCATACTCATTTTTAAAAAAAAAATAGTGTAATTTATTTTAGTTTGGTAGTATAAATTGGAATTAGTTGACACTGAATTGAACAGGTATAAGTGAGATGAATTCAGTATATCAAAGATTTTCATTCATCATTCTTATTTTTGTGTGTGTTTGTGTTTTGCACATTTTTTTTAACAAATCACTTTTATTGATACATATGAATAAAGCATAATTCCATCCAAAATATACAATCAATGATATTTGGTATAATCACATAGTTGTACAATGATCACGTTAATCATTATTAGAGCATTTTTGCTATTCCAATAATAATAATAAAAAACAAAAAATAGACAAACAAAAAAAACCTCATCACCTTTCAATCTCTCTATGCTTCCCCTGCCATACATAGTTGCTATTCTGTTTGCATCTCTCCAGTTTATTTGTACTTATATTTTGTAAAAACAGTCTTATACATGCAATATTACCCATATTCGTATTTCACATGAGGTTTCACTATGTTATACAGTCCCATGCCATGTCATGGCAGCTTGTGGTGATTTTGCCTGCAAGGTAATAGTCTTAAGAAATGTATTTATAAGACCCCATATCAGCCATCTTCTACGAAGCTAACCCTCAAAATGTAAAACAATAACCTGGAAATAGTTATGAATATCTAAAGATGCAGGAGTGACTTTCAAAGGGATTCCCTATTCCACCTTCCTATTTCTTTTAGGAAGAAGTAAAAAAGGATTGACAATATCAATTCAATACATATATTTTTTTCCCAGGCATCAATTTTCTTGGAAATAAATCTGGGAAGTAGAAAAAATAATTTAGACTAGGCATGGGTATTTGTTGTAAGAACTTTCACCATGATGGAAAGTGAATGGAAAGGTTAAGTAGAAGACGTGCATCATTGCTGTAATTTGTAAACTAATGTGATAACCTGATGTTTAATATTTTATGGAGTAGAAGGTGAATGCTAGAGGGAGAAATGTCACTTGGAGATAAGGGAAATCATATGCTAAGAATGTGTATAAATGTGGCTGAGAATTAACTTGAGTGTTTCTTTATTAATTGATAGACTGGTGTAACATGACAATGAAATAATGAAGGTATCCTAGCAACTGTATTTTCATAACAACTATGGCCTGTAAGACTGTCATGACTGTCAGCCACATTTTATTAATTCAGGATGGTGAGCAAAGCTAATTTCAATTAATAAAACCTCTCTGCAAACAAAATGCAATGTATATTTGAGCATATCTATTACTGGAAATTTTTATTCATAAAAGATAGTATACCTGGATGAAGAAATCATTTTAAGTTGATAATATTCCAGGTGTGAGTATTAATAAAGCATTCTTCCAATTATTTACACATTTTGGAAAGCCTAGAAAAATTTCAGAAAGACCTGTCAGTATTTTAAGATCTGCTTTTAATATAAAATATCAAAAATAGTCATTTATTTATAAGTTAATATTTCTATTTTATCAGCTTTATTCTAATATTACCAAAATAAAAATATTCTATGTCCTTGTTTTGCTATTCTGAAAACTGGTTTATCTCTCTGTTTTAAAATTTCAATGGGCCTTTTCCCTCCCACTTTCTGAATTTATATAAGTATGATTTCTTTAGTGAGTTAAATTTAAACTGAAGAGTATTAAGTTCTTATTGTTTGTCTAAATAAAGGTCAAATAACAAGATCATAAAAATGTTTCTGCTAAATTTTTAGGTTTACTATTTTCTCAATTTCCATCTCCTCTCATTTAATAAAGAAAAAATTTATTAGTACAGGTCTGTCAGGAAAACAGAAACCTCTCTGTGTCCTTCAAGTAGAAAGGGATTTAATAAAGGGAATTAGGTGCTTACCAAACTATTGAAAGAGCTGAGAAACAGAGCTTTGGAATAGCTACCACTTGATCTCATAGTTATTGCTGCCTTCTCAGGAGTCAGGAAGGTGCCAAAACTAATCGAAACTTATGCTCACATGTGCCAAATCTCACATGAGCCAAAACCCACACATCTGCCCATTACAGCCAGAAGAATGAGAATAGGGCTCTGCATCCTTTCCACATTTCATATTTGTGCATTGTCTCTTCTTGGTAGAATCCTACCTGGAACCTACTGACAGGAAATCTGAGACATCTAGTTCTCAGGCTTCCAGGCCCTCCAATACCTGGAAGAGTAGAGATCAAGGGAAATGGTGCTAAATTCTCAACATACAATTTGGCACAAATATTGTCAGAGAACTTGCCCATGAGTCACAGCATGGCAATTCCAGATAAAATGGGAAAAGAGTAGGAAGGCTCTCTAGTTTAGAATTGTCTCTAGGATATTTTAGTAACTGTAATTGAAGGACTAAGCAATACTCAAATACTGAATACTATTTTTCTAATTGTATCACTGTCCCCTGACAAAGGAACTGCTCCTGCACATAGATAGAAGAGAGATTTATCAACAGTATAACAATTCACGAGTTAGGCACCTCCAAGTAAAAGCAGGTATTCCAAAGCATTTGGGGACATGGAGAATTTACAGTCAAAAAGAAAAAAAAGGAAATGGGATTGTCAGGTGACTTCTGTTCTAGCGGCTTATTGGAAACTTGTCCAAAACTGATGAGTCAAAACTGAGGCCTCTTTTTCTTGCCCTATTTCCCCAAGGTCTTGTTCTCCAAGCTGCACATTCCTGATGTCTGACCCCGTGAGTGTGACGGGTTCACAGTGTGTGCCTTCTTTGCTGGGAGCCAGTTTTTATCCAGGGGCCAGAAGGTCAACTTAGAGTTCCCTTAACCTCCCAAACAATTTTGTCTGTGTATTAATAAAGCGTAAGATTTATTTTGTGTTTTCAGTAAGATATCAATATGATTATTCATCTGAATCAAGATTTTAAAATTTGGGATCATTTAATCTTCTTTAACTGGCTAATTAGATCTGTTATTGATAGACAAGCAGAATAGATTATAAATACTGGCGTTTTATAATAACCACAAAAATGAAAGTAGCACAGATAAACAAGCAAAATTAATCCTAAGTAATAACCGCTCTGATAGTAAATTTTAAAATTTTGAAGTCAGGTATTCCTATTTTCTGAATTAAGTAATCCCTTTTCTTCCCGTTAGCAACTATGGAACAGTCAATGAGTTGAATAAATGAACAAATTAGAGATTTCTGAGACATACTTGTCTGTCATGGTGCAAATAGACCTCGCTCAGGAAGAGATGTGTCTGTCTTCTTTACCATTCAGGCCCAGTGCTTAGTGTGATGCCTGGCACTAAGAGTCAATATATGTGTGCTGAATACATGATTAGAATTTCATTTGCTACACTTAACTCACCTATTTTAGATTTGTTTTCTTTGATGAACATATAGATATAGAGGAAGTAATTTCACAACACATGCCTCAAATTCTTGGTAATCTTGAATCTGAATGTGGTAGTATAAAATACTTTTCTCTCTAATTTTAAGTATGTTTTCTTTCTTTCCTTATAAATTTTCTTTTAAGAAGTTATCCCAGGTGATCTGGGGCTAACAACTGCAATGACCATTCTACTGAATTGAAGGTTTGCTCCTATGTGTATGGTCTTCTATCAGAGAGTCCAGTACTGACCTCATACCCAAACCTGATGCATGACCATGTAAATGCCTAAGGGCAGGCCTTCCTTGGTTCATTTCCAACTCTCTCTCAATTGTAATAGGTGAAAAATAGCATCCACTGTGAAAGGGACTTCCTTGTGTGATTCGTACGGAATAATACAACACTAAAATATCAGCCATCACATATTCTAGGTGGCTGAAATTGTGCATTAAATATTTCATTTAATTTAGTACTTGGAACAACCTTGTGAGATAGGTTCAAACATTATCTACAATTTATAGAGAGAAATTGGACACTTAGAGATTCTAAATCAATTCCTCAGTGCTACACAGCTATTAGATAACACAGCTGTGATTTCAACCCATGACTGAATCTTTCCAATCAACTATAAAAACAACAGCCTAAGTGGAAGAACTTGGCAAACTGCACTTCACAAAAACTCAGGGAAGGCATTAAATAGGAATTGAGTGACTAGATTATAGAGATCCCTTAATACTACAGTAGAAAATACATATTCAAGCTTCAAAATATATCTTGGCATAAAATGGTAAATAACATGTGTTGCTTTAGTTCTTTAATTCCATGTTCATTAGCTAAGAGTACAATACAAATCAAAAATGTTAAGAGCACTGAACAAAGTCAAAGCTAAGAACTTGTGTGCCTGTGTTAGATATTAAGAAGATGAGAAAAAGATTTCTTCAACCAGTCTTTTAACAAGCAACATTTTCCTCCCTTTCCCCCCAATTTTAAAGTTCTTTGGATTTCCTTTTCATCTTGAGTTTCTGATAGGATAATTCTGGAATATTACAATTTTATTTTATTCTTTTGTTAGCTATGGCTAGAATCTTTCAAGTTACTTTTTATTTTTCTAAAAATGTCTGAGAAATTTGATGTAATGTATGGCAGTAGTTAAAATGCAAATTTGCCTTTTGGAATGTTTTAAGAAATGATTTTAAAATTCCAGATTTGCTGTTTATTATTTAGTGATTAGTTCATGACTCAAAGGGAAGGTCAGCATGCATAAACTACAATCACAAATAATTTTTAAATATATTCTCAGTCAATATATTCATCTTCTCCTCTTATTCTTTCTAAAATAGATCAGGAAGATGAACATCAAGTGACATGCAGTTTTTGTCATCATTTTCCACCTAGTCAGTGTAATTTAGAAGTCCTGGTGAGCAGAATAAATATCTGGAAGAGAGATGACAGAACAGAGCAGAGAAAAAGAAGAGGGCTGAGTGTTCCATAACCTGGGTGAAGAGCTCCTGAAATCCTCAGAAATTGTTAGTTGTCTCATTTACAAAAATAAATAGGAACACCATGTTTTTTTTAATTGTGGTAAAATATACATAACAAAATATTTTTAACTATTTTAAGTGGACAATTCATTGACATTAAATATATTGACAATACTGTGTAACTTTTACAATATTAAATTTAAAAAATCAAATCAGACATTTCAAAATTAGTGTTACAGCTTCTTCTATGATCAGCTTTTGAGGTGCTTATTATCTAATAACAGCAAAATGGCTGTTTAAATAAAAGACACAGAATATCTCCCAAGTTGATATCAACTTTACTTATTGCTCAGCAATAAGTTCAATAAGTTCACATGTTTAAGTATTTGCAATCATCTTTACCTTATCTCTTAAATGTTCATGAAGGTCAAAGGCACAAAGAAGCCTTGTTATGGTGAGAAGTAGAAAATTTGAAAGAGGAAGATGTTTCTGCTCTCTGTAGTTTGAAAAAGGTCATTGTAAAAATTTTAATTTCATAGAGTAATTAAGGATGAGTTTCAGAAAAATACTGAAATCATCACCTTTCTACTTCATTGTTTCATTTTTTCTGTCTCCTTCCCCACCCCTTATTATTTGTTTTCCTCCTAGTATTATAAGAAGCAAGTCACTATTTGGTTTTCAGTGTTCCACTGATGTGGCAACTCTTAATTTCCACTTCCTCAGAATCACATAGACTAAAAAATTATCTTTAGACTTATAAACAAAACTCTGGAACAGGAATGTTAAAAAATGTTAAGAAGGCTATAGAGGACTCCAATGACTCCTACAATAAATAACTGTTTAATTATCACTAATTTATTGGGGCAGGTAGAGAGGGCTATTTTCTCCATTTCAGAAAAAAGAAATCAATCACTGTCTCCTTACCACCACTTCTTCATTACTGGTGACTTTAGCATCCCTGTGCATCCACCAGGGAATATCTTGGCCTCTCAATTTCAGGAACCCTTTGACTACAAATATCTTTTTCTCGACCTCAATCTATTGTTTAGTTTCTAGAGTAGCTTTTCCCAATAGAAATATAACATTAACACATATGAAATTTTAAATTATCTCGTAACCACATTAACAGGGGAAAAAAGAACAAACAGGGGAAATTAATTTTGTATGTTTTGTTTAAGCAATATACCTAAAATATCATCATTTCAACGTGTAACCAACATACAATTTATTATTTTCTTTTTTCCATATAAAATTTCTGTTGTGTCTTTTATGTGTATAGCACAGCTTACTGTGGACTAGTGTATTAGTTTCCTAGAGCTGCTATAACAAAACACTTCACACTGGATGGCTTAAAACAAAGGAAATGTATTATCTTACAGTCCTGGAGTATTTAAGTCCAAAGTTAAAGTGTCAACAGGTCCTTACTCCATCTTAGGGCTCTAGAGACAAATCTTACCTTGCCTCTTCCTAATTTCTGGTGGATCCTGGCATTTCTTGGCTTGTAGCTCCATCACTCCAATATCTGCCTCTCTTGTCACATCCTCTCATCTTCCTATAATGACACCAGTCATTGCATTTAGGGCCCACAATAGTCCAGTATGACTTCATCTTAACTAATTATATCCGCATTGGTTCCCTTCATACAAATTTTGCAAAAACCTTGTCAACTTTCATGCAGTTCATAGGGGTCCAAGCCATCAGACGATCCTCCACAGATCCTTTTTGCATAACTGCATTTCTGATACTGACTTCCACTGAAATGACTGACTGGATCCATGTTCAATCAAAGACTCATCTGGAGTACTGTTCCCTGGGGACTAACTTTCTGGAAGCTCAGAGAGGTCCCTGATAGAGATGCTTCTGGCCTTAGTCTCACAGCATATTATGTGGACAGGCTCAGAATTTTCCAAACAATCAATTTCTGGTTTCTTTGTGCTTATGAGTTCAGTTCTCAGCTTATCTCTTTCCTTTCTCATTTCACTGTAAGTAGCAAGAAGAAACCAAGTTCCACCTTTCACTTAGCTTGGAAATCTCCTCAGCTAAATATCCCAGTTCATTGCTTTCAAGTTCTGCCTTCTAACCAACATCAGAATTCAATTCACCAAGTTCTCTGCCACTTTATAACAAGGATCATATTTCTTCAAATGTCCATTAATATATCCATCATCTCCTTCCAAGGCCTCATTGGAAGTACTTTTAGCATCCATATTTTTTACCAATGATATCTTCAAACCAATCTAAACTTTTTATATCAAGCACCTCACAGTTCTTTTAGCCACTACCCATTGCCCAACTCCAAAACTGTGTTCACAATGTTATGTATTTGCAATAGCAGCATCCCACTCCTGGTACCTGAAACTATTTTAGTTTCCTGGTTGCCAAAGGAAATACTATGCAATGTGTTTGATTAAACAATGGAACTTTATTGGCCCCCATTTTTGAAGCTAGCAGTCCAAAATCCAGGCAGTATCAAGGCAATGTTTTCTCCCAGAAGACTGTGGCAATCTGGAGCTGGTTCCCAGTGGTCCTTGATCCTTGGGTTTTTCTGTCACATGGTACTGCACATGACAACCTTACCTGGCTTCTCAGATCTCTTGACTTCCAGCTTCCGGCTGTTCCCTGTAGTTCTTTTTCTGTCTGACTTTTACTCTGCTCATAAAGGATAGTAATCTGGATTAAAGCCTTATCTGATTTACTTGGTAACATCTTGAAGAGATCTTATGTACATTGGATCCACATCCACAAGAATGGATTAAGTTTAAGAACATGTTATTCTGAGAAACATAGCTCCAAACTACTACATCAACTCACTACAACTAGTCACATTTTAAATGTGCAATAGCCACATGTGGACATATTGGACAGCACTGCTGTAGACCTTGTTGTCACCTACAACATTTGGAGCCAAATAATTCTTTGTTGTGGGGTCTGTCCTGGGCACTGTAGGGTGTTTAACAACATCCCTGGCCTCTACACTCTAGATGCCAGTAGAACTCCCCCCAACCCATTTGAAAGTTAAAAAATGTCTCAGACATTGCCAAGTGTCCTCTGGGGGGCAAAATTGCCCCCAGTTGAGGACCACTGATTGACAGCACTACCTTCAATTTCATGATTTCAAACATCCTATTTCTTTTTTTTTCTTTTTTACTACCACCCTGGTTCCTTCCAGCTGACTTAGCCTAGTACTAATACTCCAATCATCCTTCAAATCCATTGGGAACTTTGTTCATTGACCCACCACTTTCCTGCTTTCCTCCAATGTCAATTTTAGATTACAAGCTCTAAGGACCATAAACTGTCCTATGCACATATTTTTTGTTCTTCTCTCATTCCTAAAACTCTTTTAGCAAAACCATAACTTTGGTCATATTCATCTTTCCACCACTTTATGTCAGCACCCAGGTGACTGAAATTTGCTGAAAAAAAATCTTACAACTTCAGGGACTGTTCTCACTTTAATAGAATGAATGGCAGAATTATCAAGCCAACACTAAAGATCCTCCCATATTCCACAATAAATGTGTTTTCCTATGCCTCTAGGCAATTATTTCACATTTTCTTCTTCCTCAAATTTCTTTCCTAAAACTCAGCTGATGACTTCACACTTCTTCACTGAAAGAGGTAAAACTAGATAAGAATTAGCTCATCCTACATTGACCAAATTTATCTTTTGAGTACTGTTCTATTCCTCATGCCTGGTGCATTTTTGGATGAAAGCATTAAACAAAACTAAATAAAAAATGGAAGAACTATTCCAGCTCCTACCTTAGGCTATCCATCACTCACCTGTATAAGGACTTCATTCTTACTGTTATGCCCTTTTTCCTACATCATCAGTTTTTCCCTCTGAGCTGAGGCATTCCTAGCAGCATGCCAAGTATACCTCATTCTAACAATAAATAAATGAAATTCTCCTTTGGCCTCTTGGACTCTTCCAGCCATTGTCCATTTTCTCTTTCCACCTTCACAGCAAAACCCCTTAAAAGAATTGTCTACACTGTTTCTTTTTTCACCTCCAGTCTCCCTTCTGCTAACTTAAAGCTAGCTTCTATTCTTATCATTCTAGGAGTAATTAGTGTCAGTCACAAATTCCATTAGATTTGGTCATGCTAAGTTCTTGAAATAAATTATCATATGGGTGCTGTTTTAATATGCATTCTACAGATGAAGAAACTAAAGCTTAGAGAATTTGCCCATGTTTACCTGCCTAATAGGACCAATCTAGGTCCTGAGCCCAGGAAGGTGACTTCCAAGTTCTGTGTCCTTAACCAGGATGGATAAATATTTTCTTTAGGGAAACCTCCCTGTTGACATATTTGCCCTCCCTCACACACACAGACACACATGCACAGACACACACTAGGTTGTCACTCCCTGTTACAGAACACCATATTAC
Source organism: Tolypeutes matacus (assembly GCA_026826555.1). Taxonomy (NCBI): domain Eukaryota; kingdom Metazoa; phylum Chordata; class Mammalia; order Cingulata; family Chlamyphoridae; genus Tolypeutes; species Tolypeutes matacus. The sequence goes on along the minus strand of JAKSZT010054487.1, from coordinate 40,101,871 downwards.
TCTGTGTGTCTCCTTCACAGTATATACATCACAGTTTATAATTATACTTTTTTTTTCTGAGGTACTGGGGCCAGGGATTGAAACTGGGAACTCGTTAGTGGGAAGTTGACGCTCAACCACTGAGCCACATCTGCTCCCCTGAGTTGGTCTTTTCATTTATTTGCTTGTTGTTTGGTTTTGTTTTTCTAGGAGGCACCAGGAATGGAACCTGGGCCCTCCCATGTGGGAAGAAGGTGCTCAAATGCTTGAACCACATCTGCTCCCCTATACATTTATTTTTGATATTTTATTAACTACTAATCTATAAACTTCTAAAGGCGGAAGGAAGGTATTGCTTCTTTCTTGACTTTTTTATCCCTGGTGTCAAGCAGATTTTGAATGAATGGATGAATTGACTAAAATAAAGTTAATTGATTGATCTTCTGGGGACAAATGCTAATACAAATTATGTATATACAATATATCACAATATTGCAGTCCAATTAATTTTCAATGAATTAATACCATGATATTCATGCATTTTTAGTACCTAAACCCTTTATTCCAATCAAATCATAGTCACATTTCACTGGCCAATGCTCTATTTGCATGAATTGATAGCACAGATGTTTTGTAAGATTGAGGGGAGAAGTGATTTTTGTCCTTCCATTTGTTTATCTGTTTGCTTGTTTACTTGTTTTGTGGAACGGTGAAGAAGGAAGGAAAGGGAAAGATGATGAAAAAGAAACAGCTTAAGGAACTACATTTTTCCTAGTTAGGTAGAGAGTATTTAAGGTCAGAAGGTGAAAGAGAGAATCTGGAGTAAGGATCTGGTGATAAAATACAATGCAGAGTAAGGAACCTGGTTGTCATCCAACTCTCCACTCCACCTCACGCCATCCCTGCTCAACCACAGAACACTTTGCAGGAGTGAATCAAAAGGCTTTCAGGACAGCTTCCAAAAGCAATGCTACATGAAGTATCATCCTCAAACTGTTGTTTATAACTAGTCCATGAGCCAAGAAGGAACTTGTGCCAGAATGCAAACACATTGTTTAACAGAGCTGCTTGTGAGAGGACTACTGTAATCATCCAGGCGAGGGGAAGAGGTAGCTTAGACCAGGGTGGTAGCAGAAGTGGTGAGAGGTAGTAAAATTCTGTATATATTTTGAAGGTAGAGTTTAGTGATTTTGCTGGCAGGTTAAGTTCAAGAGCATGAAAGAAAACAAGGAAGCAAAGGTGATCAAAAGTCTCTTTTTTCCCTGAGTAACTAGAAGGGTGAAGGTTAGATAATTAATATAGGGAAGACTGTGGCAATAACAGCTTTATGTAAGGTGCATATAAGATATCCAAATGAGGGTACTAAATAGAATTTGGATATTTGATGGGGAGAGATCCAAGCCAAAACATAAATTTAAGAGTCATAGGTATTGAGATTACATTGAAACCAGAAGACTTTTACAAATCAATTTTATTAAGTTATAGTTTATGTGTAAGCAAGATATATGAATTTCTACAAGCAAACACTAAGAACATGTTAACATGTTTAACCAAAGGTAAAATTTATAACTCTAAAGAAATGGAGGTTTCTTTCTCTCTCCCCCATGCCCAAGTTGGTGATATTAAGGAATCACAAACATTGATTTATAAATGCCACATGCAAAGTTACGGCTCTCAAAAGTACAGATCATTAATCATTTGGGCAAGATTAGTGAATTAAAACCATGGCTGTCCAGAGATTAGCTTTCTAGACCTCTCAGGCTCCTTGAACAATTCCATTTGGTTTCTAAAAATACCAAAACACAAACAAACCAAAACCAAGCAAACAAAAAAACCAAAAAACAAACCCAACGACAAGCAGAAAACTTCTTTGCTGATAAAGAAATAATAGGGAGCAATGAACAGACTCAGTCCAAAGAATGAAACCCTGTTCTGTTCGTTCAGATGGTGCTGCCAAAAGAAAGTACCATAATATCTTGCAATGCATGAAGTAGTGCTTCCCAACCTTTGTCACAATTTGGCTCACACAGGGAATAATTCACACATAAGATATTTGAAGGGCTTGTTGGGGTCCATTAGGGAAATGGGGACAGGCAGCAGCAACTACCAAGCAGAAAGCACCTTATTCTCTAAGCTCCACATGCTGTCCTGAGGACTGAGGGGATTGATAGCTTTGCACCCATTACTGAAACCCATTTACAGCTTCCTAGTGTGCTAGGAAACTGGCCTACAGAGTATATCTGGACTAAAACAACTGCTTCCATCTCACCAGAACTCCCCTTCCCATACCTCTCCAACAGAAACTAGCAAGAATAATGTACCACACCATAAGAACTTAAGTCCTTATAAAACATAATTCCAGGATTTCAGTTGACTGGCAAAAGCTTCAGAAATGGGTCCTCTTCTTATTCATGCAGAATAATTTTAAAGCCAGTGGGAAGGGGATGGTGTTGTAAAAGAAGGATGTTCACTCTACTTGCTACGTAAAAGTAAAATACTGAATGAGTTGTTGGAGTGAGGGAGATGGCCTTCAAAATAATGAATAAATTCAGTTAAATGTTTCTTATTGCTTTAAATTAAGTGTGTTTCAAAACATGGGTCATAAAATAATTTTAGGTGGTTGCTACCCACATTTTAAAAACAGAATAAGATAGGACAGAGCTCTCCTGAATCCACTAGAAGTAAGAGTAAGTTGTGTATACTAAGTGGTGATGTGTAGATAGATGCCGTTCCCACTCTGGACTATAGTCAACAAGTCTGAGAGCCAAGGTTTTGGGCTATATAGTCTCTAGGAAATAATATTTGTTCTTTGGGGGGGTGGGGGGTGGATGTGTGTGTATGTCTAATCTAATCCCGATTTTACAGTCAGAATTATAAGAGATATGTTGGTAACTCCCAGTGGGATAGAGATCTCAGAGAATGTTGGATGCTGACTCTGAGTTCCTATGCTGAGCTCCTCTGCAATGTCTACCCCACTCCTTGTTGGATTTGGCCTTGGGTGGTGGTGGTGTGGGGCATAAAGGGAGGCAATAAGGGAAAGTGTGGTTTGCCCCACTTGAAGCAATGGTTGGCCTTCCAGGAGGGCAGGCTTCCTCTTCTGAGTCCCATGACCTGTCCTGAGCCAGTGACTAGTATCATAACTAGTGAGGGTGATCCACGGAGAAAGTGAAGTGAGGGGAAGAGAACAGGACATCGAGAACTTGATGGTTGAAGAGTAAGACAGGATATATATACTAGAAGGCACCAATCCTTGAGCAGAAGGGGAGACTGACAGTTTGTAAAATAACATATTTTCTGAGAAAATCAAGGTTCCCTGGGAGAAATTACAAAAAGCAGGCAAGTCAAGGAAGAATAATTTAAAAGGAAGGAAGGAAGGAAGGAAGGAAGGAAGGAAGGAAGGAAGGAAGGAAGGAAGGAAGGAAGGAAGGAAGGAAGGAA